>CM052895.1:53690968-53709152 GCA_028534135.1 Potos flavus
TAAATTTGTAATGTTTTTCTTGATCTAATTTTCATTGACTTTTTTCTAAATCTTTCTCAATTAAAATGTTATTTTAATCTTACTGGATATTTTAAAATATTTTAATACATAAAAATCTTTCAAGATGGGATATATAGTTATAAATTATCATGTAAGTAAAGGTCAAAGAGACATTTGGTATTTTTCTAGAAAATTGATTAAAATATTATAGCTAGACTTTCAAGTTGGAAAACATTATTATTATTTTTTTAAAGATTTTATTTATTTATTTGACACAGAGAGATCACAAGTAGGCAGAGAGGCAGGCAGAGAGAGAGGGGGAAGCAGGCTCCCGCTAAGCAGAGAGCCCGATGCAGGGCTCAATACCAGGACCCTGAGATCATGACCTGAGCCGAAGGCAGAGGCTTTAACCCACTGAGCCACCCAGGTGCCCCTCAAGTTGGAAAACATTATATAATAATACATATATTCACAGATATAAAGTAGATTCATGTTGTATGCATGTATATACTAGCACAAACTACCAAAGAGGATAAACGATGATATGATTGCAGTAACTTACTCTGTGGACAGATACTGGATGGTTTTTAAACAACGGGCAGAGAAAGATATGTTCATTATCATATAACGCTTTTACATAATTTATTATAGAGTGTACATGTATTACTTATTTAAAGTACAATTTTAAGTTTAAAATTATAGGCATAAAATGTTCAGAAAAATTGTTCTTTTAAATATACTTAACCTTGAAGAAAATGGACTCTATTGAATTTGCTGCCTTGAGAGTTTATTCAGGTCTTATTGAATAAGACTACCATTTTTTTACCTAGCTATGGTCCAGAACTAATTAATTGAAGAGAAACCTAGAGGTGCCTGGGTGGCTCTTTCAGCTGAGTGTCCAACTCTTGATTTAGGCCCAGTTCATGATCTCAGGGTCATAAGATTCAGCATTAGTTTCCATGCTCAGCAGGGAGCCTGCTTAAAATTCTCTCTCTCACTGGGCACTGCTTGTGCACACGCGCATGCATGCTCTCTCTCTCTCTCAAATAAATAATTAAATATTAAAAAAAAAAGGAAAGAAAGTTAACATGGAAATTTGTTTTTTTTTAAACTGAGCACCTACTGGGTGCCTGGTATTGATCAGGAAACATTGTAGTGGGTGTAAGTCCAATAAAGAATTTTCATCAAGGATCTAACTCTTAATTAGGAGAGATGAAAAAAATAGGAGTAACAAAAAGTGCCTTAAATGAAGTGCTTTAAATGAAAGCACATAATGTTAATTCTGCTGTTAACATATAGGACATCATGTATTTCTGTTATGTGTTAAGTTACTTGACTTTAATGATTTGTCAAGCACTTACACCTTGGGAATTTTTCCAATATTTTGTCTTATATATTTTTTTCTCTGTCAGAAATTTTACCCAATCCCTTGATATGATTCCCCAGTCTAAATCCCCATACAAAGCATTTTCTTTGGATCCTGACCTAAGTTTGTACCTCTGTATTTAATATTTTTACCAATATACACAATTGACACCTAGCAACAATTCTAATTCTTTGTAAGAAACAAAAACTGAATCTGACAAAAGTATCAAAAAAAGAAAAAAGAAAAAGAAAAAAGGATATTACTTAATTCTAAGAATTGGAACAAAATCTGAAGACGCAGACTTTTGAAAGTATAGAAATCAATTGTTTTAAAGCCCAGATTATGTACTGTTTCGGTGCATGTTTTAAAGGCACCTGCAAAGAATGGGTATTCTGCCATTATTGGGTGGACTGCTATTTAAATGTCAATTGGGTTAACTGTGTTAATAGTTTTGTTTAATATTTATACAGGCTTACCAATTTTATTTATTTGCTTCATTAACTGTGCAATAAAGGATATTGAAATTTCTAACTATAATTATGTATTTATCTAGTTCTTCTTGCAATTTTATCTTTTTTTCTTCTTCATATGTATACTCAGAAACTCTGTTGTTACGTACATAAAGAGTTATGATGGGTGGGCGCCTGGGTGGCTCAGTGGGTTAAATCCTCTTCCTTCGGTTCAGGTCATGATCTCAGGATCCCAGGATCTGCTCAGCAGGGAGCCTGCTTCCCCCTCTCTCTCTGCCTGTCTTTCTGCCTACTTGTGATCTCTCTCTCTGTCAAATAAAAAAATAAAAATCTTAAAGGCATCTGCCTTCAGTTCAGGTAATGATCCCAGGGTCCTGGGATAGAGCCCACATTTGGCTCTCTGCTCACTGGGGAGCCTGCTTCTCCATTTCCCTCTGCCTGCCGCTCTGCCTATTTGTGCTCTCTCTCTGTCAAATAAATAAATAAAATCTTAAAAAAAAAAGAGTTATGATGGCTAAGAGTTATGATTGTAGGGACACCAGCTTGGCTCACTCAATAGAGCACACAAATCTTGATCTTAGGGTTGTGAGTTTGAGTCCCTAGTTGGGCGTAGAGGTTACTTAAAAAAAATAGTTATGATTGCAATGATATATTAATACATCTCTTTTTTTAAAATATTTTGTTTATTTCAGAGAGAGAAAGAGAAAAAGCACAAGCAGGGTGGAAGGAGAGGGAGAAGCAGACCCCCTGCTGAGCAGGGAGCCAAACATGGGGTTCAATCCCAGGACCCTGGGATCATGACCTGAGCTAAAGGCAGACGTTTAACCGACTGAGCCACCCAGGCACCCCTATTAATACATTTGTTTATTTAAAAATGTCCTATTTGTCTCTGATAGCATTCTTTTTTCTGAAACCTACTTTCATATTAGTAGAGCCAATCTAACTTTTTTTGGAACAATGTTTTAATGATATATCATTTTATATCTCTTTATTTTAAACTAGTTGTATTTTTATATTAAAGTGGATTTCTTCTGGACTACATATAATAAGTTATTGTTTTGTTTTTGTTTTTGTTTTTGCTTTTTTAAAGATTTTATTTATTTATTTGACAGAGAGAGATCACAAGTAGGCAGAGAGTCAGGGAGAGAGAGAGGGAAGCAGGCTCCCTGCGGAGCAGAGAGCCCGATGCGGGGCTCGATCCCAGGACCCTGAGATCATGACCCGAGCCTAAGGCAGAGGTTTTAACCCACTGAGCCACCCAGGTGCCCCGTTGTTTTTCTAATCTAACTTTCTACTTTCTAAGGAGCCTTATACCATTTATATTTAATTATTAATATCATTGAAATTAAATAAGCTATCTTTAAATAAACTTAATTGTTTTCCTTATGTCTAACTTGTTTTTCTGAATTTTTTAATTAAGCTAATACTTTTATATTCCATTTTATCTTTTTTCTTGACTTTTTAACTATAAATCTTAGTTGTGTGTGTAACTAGTTTATTTAAAAATTTTCACTATGTATTTTAGCTTATCACACTGTACTTTCAATGCTGCTTTTTGCTTAGTATTTTTTTTCTTTTTAAAGATTTTATTTATATATTTGACAGAGAGAGAGAGATCACAAGTAGGCAAACAGGCAGGAAGAGAGAGGGGGGGGAAGCAGGCTCATGACCTGAGCCGAAGGCAGAAGCTTTAACCCACTGAGCCACCCAGGCGCCCCTTTGCTCAGTATTTCTTAAGGTGGGATTTTTTTTTTTTCAGTTATATTCTTATTCTTAGTTATATTCTTATTTCACCATGAAATTTAGTTATATTCTTATTTCACCTTGAAATTTTTGAAGTGTTTTCTAAGTATGTCATTTTGTTGTACAAAAATTGGAGAAATTCTTTTTTTTTCTGAGAGAAGTATTTCCTCCCATATAGTTATCTCACTTGTTTTTGTCATGTTATGATCTCTATGTTCCCTTCTTGTTTCTGTGCTGAAGTATTCTTAATTTTTTATATTATTTACTTCCATATTATCCAATTCTCCCTACTGATGCCCACTGTGTTAGACTGAATAATGACTCACTCCTACCTTCCCAAAAATGTCCACATCCTATTCCCCCAAACTTGAAATATTACCTTGTATGGCAAAAGAGATGTTCAAAATGTGATTCAGTTAAGGATCTTGACATGGAAAAGATTATCTTGGATTATCTGGGTGAATACATTGTTAGCATCACAAGGGTCCTTAGAAGATTGGTACAGATGGATCAGAGAAGGCAAAGAAGCTGATGTGACAACAGACATAGAAGGAAGGGAGGGAATATGATAATGGAGCAGCTGTTAAGCAATGCAGCCAGGAGCCAAGGAATGAAGGTGGTATCTCAAATATGGAATAGGCAAGGAACAATTCTCCCTACAAACTCCATAAGGAATGTAACCTTTGATTTTAGTACCCTAAGAGCCATTTCAGACTTCTGACCTCCAGAACTGTAAAACAGCTAATTTATGTTGCATTAAGTCACTAAGTTTGTGGTAATTTGTTACAATGGCAATAGCAAACTTATTCTCCCCCCTATGAATAAGCCCTCACCACTTTCTAGGAGTATAGTGGGTGGAGCGTGTTTGAAAAATATATACTTATACATCTGACTTTTCCAACCTAACCTTAGACTCAGTTGCTCCCATTTATATCTTTAATTTCAGTAGTCTGTGTTTAGGAATGGGTTGTGAAAAGGTAAGAGGTGGAAAGCGTGATTGAGCCAAAATTATGCACAGTATACCTTGATGATTAGTCTTCTCTCTTCCTTCCATAGGTGGTTTACAAGTATGGTAAATGATTCACTCCACAAAAGTATGAACAAATCTGACTATTCCGAAAACAGTGCTTTTGTACATTGGAAAAATGTCTAATGAATCAAGACGAATTTACTTACAATATTTACCTGTCCTCATCCTACTCTCTCATCGTCGTATTTCCACAGAAAAACATATTTCATCTTTTTTTCCCTTTAATGCTTATCGATTATGATTTCGGGTTGAAATAAATTAGATTTGAGTCACATGGACGATCTTCATTTTTCTCCACAGACTTCCTTTTAGCATCAAGAATGTGGTGTGTCTAGCACTGGGTGGTGAAGGACAGCTTTGAAAGAAATTAACAGCAAGTTTTGTCTCATGGCATTTGCCCTACCATTTGTTTTGATATTATTAGCTACATAATACATATTTTACAAGGTAAGTTTCAACTTACTTTATTTTGTTTACTTTCTTAGGTTTTGTTGAATTTCTTGGTTTACAACACTTGTTAAAATATATTCCCTTTTTTTCATTACTATCATTAATTTATTTTTTAGTTCCTTGCATGTGTATAAATGGATAGGGGACATAATATAGGGCAAAATTTTATATAATTTTTCAAATAAAAATATTGTACAGAAATGAATATGGCCCTTACATAACTAAATTGCTGGATTATAAAGAAATGTGCACAGATTCTTTCTTTGTTATTTTACCAGCAAAATTCCAAACTTGGTGAAATAGGTAGCCAATATAGTATATGAACCCACTAGTTAGTGTAAAGTTATATTAAAAAATGAGATCCATTTTCAGAGATATAACCTACTTGAGGCTTTCAGGGATTGTTCTTTTTTTGTTTGTTTGCTTGTCTTGCTTTTTTGTTTTGTTTTGTTTTCTCTGTCCAGTGTTGTTATTTTCCCTTTAGTGATATAAGCACAAAGCTAAATATGCTCAGATTTGCTATTGGTCCAGGGACGGAATAATTAGATGGAAATTATTTCTACTTTTCATGGATTACTCTTACATTAAAATTATAAGTTCAAGTTAATATACACAACTCCCAATTTTATTCCCTGTAATAAGCAAAGATAACTCCTTTGTCCCAACTCCTAGAATTCTGCAACCCTGAACTTCTACAAAAAAAAAGGCGGGGGTGGAAATCCTATGAACTATTTCCCGAGTTCTTCCTTTCTGTCCTATAGGAGTATCTTATCTTGTGATATAAACCTCTACCAATGTTAGTATGATATTTGCACAGCCTTTCTCCTTCCTTCCCTCAGTGACTCTCTACCCTAGCCTCACTTTCTTCCTAGTGGTTATTGGGTTATTGTGACTTGAAGTCTCAGCGTGGTGAGAGAAAGACAGAAGTGCAGAAAAGATACAAGAAAGCATACTCTGAAAAAAAAAAAAAAGAAAGAAAGCATACTCTGCTCATGTCACAGTACGGTAGTCCCCGAGGGAGAATGAGAGTTATTTCTTTTTCTGGTTGGTACTGGCCTAAGGACTGTAATTCAGAAAACGGCAGGAGTTAGTAGAACAAAGCAGCATATTTACCTTTTCAGTTAGTGTTTATTTCTTCTTGAAAAGTTGAAGCATTCATAAGGTGAAGCTCAGGTAAATTTTTACTTCATGTCATTGCACTGTCATTTAATATAGTGATAAGCCTCTCCTCACAGGTATTACTTACTTTTTAATAACAAAACAACCTAGTAATAGATAAGCATAAAAATGTAGCTTATAAAACTATTTGTGTACTGAAACCTTAATCCATAGGGGAAAAAAAAGGCAATGTGTTATCCTATCACTACTTTTAATTTAAAACATTTATTTCAACTTCGATTCTTTAGTACATATCTATTAGTTAGTATTAGTTAGTACATATCTATTAGTATTAGTTTCCTATAACTACTGTAATAAATAACCAAAAACTTGGGGCTTAAAGCAATACACTTTTCATCTCATGATTTTGGAGGCCAGAATCAAAAATGAATCTTAAGGAATTAAAATCAAGGTGTTAGCAGGGCTGTTCTCCCTCCAGAGGCTCCAGAGGAGAATTCATTCCTTACCTCTTTTAGCTTCGGTTGATTGTAGTCATCCTTATTAAATCCTATCTCTTGTCTCCATGGTCACTTTGCTTTCTTTTCTATTTCAAATCTCCTTCTGGCTACCTCTTAAAAAAGACTTGTGATTGCATTTAGGACCCATCTGGATAATCCAGGATAATCCCTTTAGCCTTAACATAACCACATCAGCAAAGACTTTTTTTTTTTTTTTCTTCCGTATTAGGTAGCATTCACAGAGTCTAGGGATTGGACTTGGGGAGAAAGTATGTTCAGTATTTCAGCATATATTTACTTTCATATAAATCATAGTTTATTTTCATTAAATACAACAGTAATTTATAATCCATATAATAGTGACTATGGATCTCCCAGTCATTCATCAGTTGCACATGAGCCTGAGCTTCTTATAAACTGAGGCAGTGTTAACATTTTGGCATTTTTTTGGTCACTGTATTTTATGTAGTACACATCCTATATATGAAGTATTGAACTTAATTCTCCCTTGTGGCTTAAGGAATTGTTTTAGATCATAAGCTTTTAATGAGAAGAAACATAGAATAGAGTGATTTAATAGGAGTGAATACTTCAGTATGGGGTACAGTGTGACAGCCTATAAATACATTTCATTTATTATTTCATGGATAATGAACCACTTATGCCTCTTTGCAAATAAACAGGTGCATATACAACAAGGCTGTCAGATCAGGAAACTCTTAAGCACACTGCTATAAATTGCTCAGAAGGTAAACTGTTTTCAGATCCTAACACGGTAAGAAAATGTCAGAGAAGATCACAATAAAGTATGGAAGGAATTAACTAAGAAGTAGGAAGTTTAAAAACATAACAAAAATTTAATTTGGAGATTTCCATCTAGTGGTTTAATAAGAAGCATGTGAATCCTTGTTATAACAAATGTTACAATGAAATTTTACCAGGTCTTAGTTGAGAGAAAGGTGGTCCATGAATAGAATTACATTTTAATAGAACTGGTGTGGCTCATTCTGAAGTATGACAGGGAGAGTGGTTAGAGAAACACAGGGGGAGAGAAATCAGAGCAGAACCTCACCTGTCAGATTCATTCACTTCAAATAAAACCATTTAGACAGTGGTAAGTGACTGTAATATTTACAAACATAAGATCTCTGAATACACACGGAAAGATAACTGGATCTTTTCCATAAGACTTCTCAGAGAGAGCTTTCTTTTCCTGACTACTTTATCAAAATCTCCAACTTCATTGACTATGATCTGTCTATTCCTTGCATATTTATTTTACTATTGAGCTCTCAGTAAGGAGGAAGGGGAATAAAAAAGGTAAATGGGCAGGAAACAGAAAACTTTATTAAATTTTAAAAGTGAAAATGTTAACAGTTTCCTATGGGATTTATACAACAAATGTTGAAAAAAATACTGGATATCTATGGATATCTATATTAAGACACTGTGGTACTGGTGGAAGGATAGAAAGGTAGATCAATGGAAAATAGTAGAGACCATTACCGAGACAATTGAGAAAATAAATGTTAGACTGGATTGAAAAGCCATTCACTAAGTAGGAATAACAGACACAGACAAATCAAAATGAAAGCTTACAAGGAACAATATTTTTCCCAAGGACATGTTGTAGTTGTAAGCTATTATTATAACCTCCTTCTTTGAGTGACAAATGCATTCTTAATCATGGAGGGAGTACGTTCTTTAAAATCACAGACTATTACAAAATTTGATTTTTGAAATTATATTCACAAAAATAAAACATCCCACTTCTGCTTTGAAGATCTAAGTCACTCTGGCATAGAGAAGTAGTCATAACTTAAAACCCAGTTCAAAATTTTGGATAAAAATCTCTGGACAAATTGCACATCTGCATTCATTTTATAGTTTGCAATGAAACAGCTTCCTGGGTCTCTTTTGCATTTCATAATAGATATTAACTCTTTTACCCAGAGCACTGCTTTTGTTTGAGCCTTCAAACCCTACTTTATTTAAAATACTCTAAATTTGGGCACCTAGGTGGCTCAGTTGGTTAAGCAACTTCCTTTGGCTCAGGTCATGATCTTGGAGTCCCAGGATCGAGTTCTGCACTGGGCTCCCTGCTCAGCAGGAGGTCTGCTTCTCCTTCTGACCCTCTCCCCTCTAGTGCTCTCTCTCTCTTTCTCTCTCTTTCAAATAAATAAATAAAATCTTTAAAAAAAATACCCTAAATTCTATCATTCCTTTGCACTGGAAATTATTCATCCCTTATTCTTATTATCTATTGTTATACAACAAACTACCCTACAGCTTAAGAACTTTAAACAACATTTTATAATAGCTAATAATTTTGTGGATCAAGAATTGGCGCAGGGCTCAGATGGATGATTCATCTGTTCCAAATAATGAGGACCATCGTCACTTAATGATACTAAGCTGGTGGCAGACATGCTCTGGAGAGTACAAGTTGTTTTCACTGAGATATCCAGTGTATTGACATAGATAATGAAGTCTGGGCTTAACTGGACCTTCTCTCTCTCTCTGAGCACTTCAACATGGTTATGTAATAGGACAGTTGCACTTCTTTCATGATGGTTTAGGGCTCTCAGAAAGTAACAGCTGGTAGTATTTTAAAGGAATCCCCATATGCTGTTGGTGGGAATATAAACTGACACAATGGCTATGGAAAACAGTATGGAAGTTTCTTAAAAAATAAAAATAGGAGTACCATATGATCCAATAATTCTAGTATGGGGTATTTACAAAAAGAAAAAAAAAACAGTAATTTGAGTGGATACATGCACCCTTATATTTATTGCAGCATTATTTACAACAGACAAGCTATGCAAGCAACCTGAGTCCAATCATACCATGAAATGGTAAGCAGCCATAAAAAAGTAGGACATTGTGTCATTTGAGACAACATGGATAGACCTAGAGGGTATAATGCAAAGTGAAATAAAGTAGACTGAGAAATACAAATACCATATGATTTCACTCATATGTGGAATCTTAAAAGAAACAAATGAATAAATAAGCAAACAAAAAGCAGAATCAGATCTGTAAACAAAGAGAACAAATTGATGGTTGCCAGAGCAGAGGAGAGTGGGGATGAGCAAAAAGGTGAAGGAGAGTGGGAGATACAGGCTTTCAGTTATGGAATGAATAAGTCATGGGAATAAATGGCAAAACATAAAGGAATATATCAGTGATAATGTAACAGTGTTGTATGACAGCAGATGGTAGTTACACTTGTAGTGAGCATAGCACCTGTTTAAACTTCTCCAAACACTATACTATACCGTTAAAACTAATATAACAGCATGTGTCAACTATACTCAAATAAAAAATTAGTATTTGTTAAAAGACCAAATAAATAAATAAATAAATAAATAAATAAATAAATAAATAAAGGCAAAGCCTCACTTTCGCTGTACTCTAGTGGTCAAAACACTCATAGGCTAGCCTGAATTTAAGGTAAAGAGAAACAAACCCCACGTTGTAAAGGAAGAATGCCAAAGAATCTGCAAACATATTAGTCCATTAGAAATGTTATTTCCTCACAAATCATTCACATTTTTTTCCCTTGATAAATATACTCTCTGCTCAGTACCTCATAATCTTAGTCTATTATGGCATTAGTTTCCAGGATCCCATTATCCTATAGAGGTCCATGTGGGAATGAAGCTCCATATGGAAGTGCAAATTCTTTAGTACATTTTCTCTCAATCTGAAGATAAAAAGAACTAAAGTGAGATGATATCTGTCCCTGTACACAAAAACAAAACAAAAAATTATGAAAAAGGCAAAACATAACTATATGAGATTGATTACAAAAAGAAGTCATGTGACCATTACTGTTCCATAGCAATTTTGCAATCTAGCTGAACATACTGTCATCAGTTACTTTATTAGGAACCAGTTCAGATTCTGGAATTGCTTCTCTATGATTCTTTGCTCACCAATATGGGTCTGAGTCCTCCTTCAGATTGCTCCTTTCTTTTCTATAGGTAATAGCTGATGTTTGGAACACAGAGGCCTATAATCTTTTTTTTTTTTTTTTTAAGATTTATTTATTTATTTGACAGAGAAAGACATAGCGAGAGAGGGAACACAAGCAGGGAGAGTGGGAGAGGGAGAAGCAGGCTTCCCGCTGAGCAGGGAGCCTGATGTGGGGCTTGATCCCAGGACCCTAGGATCATGACCTGAGCCGAAGGCAGACGCTCAATGACTGAGCCACCCAGGCGCCCCTAATCTTCTTTGTCTTAAAAATAAAAGGATGTTTCTCACAGATTATTTTGTTGGAAAAAAACCTGGGGGTGCATAAAACTTTATTTTTGAACCTAGAAAGTCCTGACATTTGTATTTTCTCTAAATTTGTGACCTACCTCCTGCCCATAAAAGATTTGGAATTCAAAAACTTATTTTCCTTTTTTATTATTTTTATTAAACTAGTGGCACTCATAAAAATAAAATTATTTAAAAAGTGTTGTGAATTTCCTGTGAAATGTATTGATGTTTATTACATTAGATAAAAGCCATTTTTAAAAATCTCTTTCAGGGGCGTCTGGGTGGCTCAGTCAGTTAAGCATCTGCCTTCAGCTCAGGTCATGATCTCAGGGTCCTGGGATCGAGTCTCACATCATGTTCCCTGCTCAATGGGGAATCTGCTTCTCTCTCTCCCTTCGCCCCTCTCCCCTGCTTGTGCTCACTCTCTTTCAAATAAACAAATAAAATCTTTAAAAAAATTTAAAAAAAAAATCTCTTTCATACCAGCTTCTTCTATACTAGAGCTTTGGTAAGACTCCTATTCAACCGCATCCTTAACATTCTTAGGAACTCTATTGCTTAACAGAAAGAATATGAGACATACTTTGGAAATACATAAAGGTTTATTTTCTAGTGTAAAAGTAGGCAAACTTTTTCATAAAGGGCCAGGGAGTAAATATGTTAAGCTTCTAGGCTATAGAGTCTCCATCACAATTCCTCAACAAAACAACAGCCACAGACACTATGTAAATAAATAGGCACAGCTATGTTCTGTTAAAAATTACCTACAAAAATACATGGCCAGTCCAAAGGTCACAGTTTGCCATTTCCTGACCAGAGACCAGGTTATTTATATATTTATATATAAATCTATATAGTTATATATAGATTTATATATAAATATATAATATATATATATATATATATATTTGATGTCTTAAAGGGTATTTCTCAGAGATTATTTTGCTGGGAAAGACTAGCAATTTGTGAGTTTTATTTTTAAACCTATTAATCCTTGGCTCATTTTTTTCCCAAAGTGTTCTAAAAAGCAGTTATTTTCATTAATTCAAGTTTTTCTTTTCATATTTTATCATGAGCAACTAGAAGAAGCCAGTTGGCACATTATGTATTTTACTTGAAAATCACCCAGTCAGACCCATGAATGAGCCCAGTAAATACCCTTTCTATGTTTCACATTACTACAAGTGACAGTGTTGACAAACTTTGCATTACAGCATATGTGACTTTGATACAGTTCCCAATAACAGCTTCCTCACTGTCATTTCCAACCTCACCAACAATCTCTTCTTGGCCCTTCCATTTTTCTTAATACTCTACTCAAGATTTTTCCAGCATTTGCTAACACTCTCCTTGAGAATCCTCCAGTTTTTATCTGCCATCCTATCCCAAGAAAATGTCACATCATTTAGCTTTTGGTTATGACAATATACCATTTTTGGTACCATATTCTACCCCTGTTAGATATTGCTGAAAAACAAACTACCCCCAAAATCTGGTGCTTTAAAACCACTGAACATTTAATATAGCTCATGATTTTTCTTGGCTGGAAATTGGGCTCTGCTAGGTGATTCTTTGGTTCCATTTGATATCAACTGGTGTCACCAGGTGCTATTCAGCTGGCAGCTAGATACCCACTGCTCTGGATAATATATGATGGCTTCGTTTACATGCTTTGCATCTTAGCATATGTGGAACCTGGAAACTTGGCAGAGGAGCCTGGAAGACTAGACTTAGCTAGACCACTTTTGCTCTCTCCACGTAATTTCAGGGACTCTCTACACAGCCTCTTGACAGCATACTTAGACTTCTTACTTAAAGCTTGGGGCTGCAAGAGAACAAGGCAGAAACTGGTAGTCCTTATAAATGCTAAACATAGATTTAGCTTAGTATCACTCACACTATTCCCTTTTGTCAAAGCAATCATGACGCACACCAAATTCAGAGACAGAATATAGTCACCATCTCACAATGGAAAGCTTATCAAAGAACTTGAGGTCATTTTTAACTCAACACAGTTCCCATATACTGCTAGAAGACCTGACATATTCATTTTATAAAACTTCTTGGAGTGCATCTGAGAGAGGTGGCATTGCCTCTAAGAAGACAAAAGAGTTGGTGGGTGCCACTGTACTCCCCTGCACCTTAAACACAGAAACAGAGACATATGCTGAGGACGGGCAACCTGGACTCAAGAATTTGCTGTGCTTGACGCTAAACACCATGCTCTTGCACATCGGTGCAACTGCCCTTCTGGGACAAACTGGCATGAGCCCCAGCATGGCAAGACCCACACCCAGAGTCACAGCACAGTCTGCACCACAAGGGGTCCCTAAAGTTTGGAGTTTTGAAACTAACCCAGGGTGCCTGAGATAAAAACATGTTTTCTGCACTGCTGTGTGGGCAGATGGCACAGACACAAAGTGAAGGCAGGAATCTGACGGAGGCCTAGGACACATGAGAGGATTGTTTGCTCTTCTGTGAAGACTTCCTGAACAGTGGCAGGTGCAAACTCCCCTCTCTGGGGATGAGGGAGAGGGCTGATGCCATTTTCTCTCTGCACATCAGCACAGACTGACTTCAGTGAGCAGCACAGCACCAACAGTGGAGGCTTGAGCCACTTATACCAAGCCCTGCTCCCCTGCACTCTGCAAGTGCTTCTTTACTAGGGCAAGTGTGCCTGAGAACGAGAGCAGTAGGGCCCTCCTTCTGAAGACCAGCACAAACCCCCAGCACACACTAAGTCTACTGACTACAGAGTGCTGCAAAGCTTCAGCTCTAGTGGAAATAGGAACAAACCTCTTTTAACAAGCAGACCAGAGCACACCTAGTTAAAACTCACCACACTCTGGGTAAAGTCCAAACACTCCCCACTGTAGGCAAGGAGAAACACTGCAGAGGACTGACCTGAGTGAACAAGCAGCCAAAAAAATAGCAGCAGAGTGCACACAGCATATGCCAGAAACAGTTCCTGAAGTACCAGGCCCTGGATAGTATTTGACATTGTCTCAATAAAGCCATTAATCTTGGGAACAGGCAACAACAGGTTTTCCTAACACAGAGAAGAAGAGACCTAACAATGTGAAGACAGAGGAATTCATCTCAAAAGGAAAAAAAAAAAAGGTCACAGCCAGGGATCTAATTAAAACAGATATGAGTAACATGCTTCATCCAGAATTTAAAACATCAGAAGGATACTACCTGGACTTGAGAAAAGCATAGGAGACACAGGGAGTCCCTTTCTGCAGAGATAAAAGATGTAGGAACTAGTCAGGGTGAAATATAAAAAGTTAAATCTGTAATGTGAAACTGACTGGATGGAATTACCATAAAGATGGAAGAAACAGAGAAACAAGTAATCTAAAAGACAAATTATGGAAAATAATGAAGCTGAAAAGAAGAAAAGAAAAATATTGGATCATGATTGTAGACTTAGGGAACTCAGCGACTCCACAAAACATATTAATCTCCATATCATAGGAGTCTCAGGAAAAGAAGAGAGGCAGAAAAGGGGAAGGTTTATTTGAACAAATTATATCTGTAAACTTCCCTAATCTGTGAAAGGAAACAAACATTCAAATCCAAGAGAAACAGAGAACTCCCATCAAAATCAACAAGAGCAGGTTGATACCAAGACAAATTGTAGTAAAATTTGCAAAATATAGATAGAGATATATTTTAATATAATAGAGATGGGGAAGAAATTCTAAAAGGAGCAAGGGGAAAAAAAAGTCCCTAACTTACAAGGGAAGACAAATAAGATTACAGCAGATTTCCACAGAAACCTGACAGGCCAGAAAGAAGTGGCTGATATATTCAATGTGCTGAACGGGAAAAATACGCAGCCAAGAATACTCTATCCAGCAAGGCTATCATTCAGAACAGAAGGAAAGATAAAGAGTTTCCCAAACAAATAAAAACTAAAGGAGTTCATGACCTCTAAACTAGACCTGCAAGTAATAAAAAAGTGGAAATCTTTGAGTGGAAAAGAAAGAACAAAAGTGACAAAAACTACAAAGGAACAGAAAAATCTCCAGAAACAACAACTTAACAAGTAACACAATACCACTAATAAGTATTTATTAACAATCACTCTGAATGTAAATCTAAATGCTCCAATTAGAGACATAGGTTATTTAGAATGGATTAAAGAAAAAAAAAAAGACCTACTAATATGCTTCCTACAAGAGTCTCATTTTTCCCTAAGGACACCTGCAGATTGAAAGTGAGGGAATGGAGAACAATTTATCACGCTAATGGGTGCCAAAAGAAAACCAGAGTAACTATACTTGTATCCAACAAAACAGATTTTAAACCAAAGACTGTAACAAGAGATGAAGAAGGGCACAATATCAATAATAAAGGGGACTATCCAATGAGAAGACTTAACAATTGTAAATATTTATGCCCCCAACTTGGAAACCCAAATATATAAATCAATTAATAACAAAATAAACAAACTCAATGCTAATAATACCATAATAGTAGGGGACTTCAACACCCCATTTATAGCAATGCACAAATCATCTAAGCAGAAAATCAATAAAGAAAAAAGGGCTTTGAACGACACATTGGACCAGATGGACTAAACAGATATATTTAGACTATTTCATCCTAAAGCAGTAGAATGCACATTCTTTTTGAGTGCACATGGAACATTCTCCAGAATAGATCACATAATTGGTCACAAATGAGACCTCAACAAATACAAAAGGACTGACATCATATCCTGCATATTTCCTGACCACAACACTATGAAACTTGAAGTCCGCCACAAGAAAAAACTTGGAAAGACCACAAATACATGGAGGTTAAAGAATATGTTACTAAAGAATGAATGGGTTAACCAGGAAATTACAGAAGAAATTTTAAAAAAATACATGGAAACAAATGAAAATGAAAACATAATGGTCTAAAACCTTTGAAATGTGGCAAAAGCAGTCATAAGAGGAATGTATATAGCAATACAGGCCCACCTCGAGAAGAAAAAAATCTCATATATACAACCTAACCTTACATGTAAAGGAGCTAGAAAAAGAAAAAAAATGCAGTATAAAGCCAACAGAAAAATGGAAATAATAAAGATTAGAGCAGGAAAAAAAAAATGATATAGAAACCAACCAACAAACAAACAAACAAAAAACCCAGAATAGATCAATGAAACTAGGAGCTGGTTCTTTAAAAGAATTAATAAAATTAGTAAATCAGTAGCCAGACTTACAAAAAGGGAAAGGACTCAATAAACAAAATCATGAATGAAAGGGAGAGATCACAACCAACGCCACAGAAATATAAACAATTACAAGAGAATATTATGAAAAATTATACACCAAAAAAATTGGGCAATCTGGAAGCAATGGATAAATTCCTAGAAACATGCAAACTACCAAAACTGAAACGGGAAGAAATAGAAATTTTTAACAAACCCATTATCAGCAAAGAAATTGAGTCAGTAATCACAACAGAGTCCAGGGCTGGATGGCTTCTCAGGGGGAATTCTACCAAACATTTAGAGAAGAGTTAATACTCATTCTTCTCAAACTCTTACAAAAAAGAGAATTGGAGGGAAAACTTCCAAACTCATTATATAAGGCCAGCATTACCTTGATTCTAAAACCAGACAAAGATCCCACTAAAATGGACAATTACAGGTCAATATCCCTGATGACTATGGATGCAAAAATTCTCAACAAAATACTAGCAAATCAAACTCAACCATACATAAAAAGAGTCATTCACTATGATTAAGTGGGATTTATTCCTGGGCTGCAAGGGTGGTTCAATATTTGCAAATCAATCAATGTGATACACCATAGTAATAAAAAAAAAACCAAGAACCATATGATCCTCTCAATAGGTGCAGAAAAAGCATTTGATAGTGTACAGCACCCATTCTTAATAAAAACCTTCAACAAAGTAGGAATAGAGGGAATATACCTCAACATCATAAAGTCCATATATGAAAAACCCACAGCTAATATAATTATCAATGGGGAAAAACTGAGTTTTTCCTCTATGGTTAAGGACAACACAGGGATGTTCACTCTCACCACTGTTATTTAACATAATACTGGAAGTACTAGCCTCAGCAATCAGACAACAAAAGGAACAAAAAGGCATCCAAATTGGCAAGAAAGAAGTCAGACTTTTACTATTTGCAGATGCCATGATAGTCTATGCAGAAAACACAAAAGAATCCACCAAAAAATTGTTAGAACTGATACATGAATTCAGTAAAGTTGGAGGATACAAAAATCAATATACAGAAATCTGTGACATCTCTAAACACCAATAATGAAGCAGCAGAAAGAGAAATTAAGGAATATATTCCATTTACAATTGCACCAAAAACCATAAGATACCTAGGAATAAACCTAACCAAAGAGGTAAAAGATCTGTACTCAGAAAACTATAGAACACTTATGAAAGAAATTGGAGAAGACACAAAGAAATGGAAAAACTTTCCGTGGTCATGGATTGGAAGAACAAATATTGTTAAAATATCTCTACTACCCAAAGCAATCTACACATTCAATGCAATCCCTATCAAAATACCACCAGCATTTTTCACACAGCTAGAACAAATAATCCTAAAATTTGTATGGAAATACAGAAGACCCCGGATAGCCAAAGCAATCTTGAAAAAGAAAAGCAAAGCTGCAGGCATGACAATTCCAGACTTCAAGTTACATTACAAAGCTGTAGTCATCAAGACAGTAGGGTACTGGCACAAAAACACATACATTAATCCATGGAATAGAATAGAAAATCCAAAAACGGACCCACAACTATATGGTCGACTATGATTCAACAAAGCAGAAAAGAATATTGAATGGAATAAGGACAGTCTCTTCAACAAATGCTGTTGAGAAAACTGAACAGCAACATGTAGAAGAATGAAACTGGACCACTTTCTTATACCATACACAAAGCTAAATTTAAAATGGATGAAAGACCTAAATGTGGGACAGGAAACCACCAAAATCCTGGGGAACACAGGCAGTAACCCCTTTGACATCAGCCATAGCAACTTCTTACTAGACATGTCTCTGGAGGCAAGGGAAACAAAAGCAAAAATGAACCGTTGGGACTTCATCAAGATAAAAAGCTTCTGCACAGTGAAGGAAACAATCAACAAAACTGAAAGGCAACTTTATGAATGGTAGAAGATATTTATAAATGACATATCTGATAAAGGGTTAGTATCCAAAATCTGTAAAGAACTTCTTTTTTTTTTTTTTTT
>CM052895.1:53709252-53811332 GCA_028534135.1 Potos flavus
GTAAAGAACTTCTTAAACTCAACCCCAACAACAAATAATAAAAAAAAATGGGCAGAAGACATGAATAGACATTTTCCAAAGAAGACATACAGATGGTTAACAGACATATGAGAGGATGCTCAACAATACTCATTATCAGGGAAGTACAAATCTAAACAATAATGAGATACCACCTCATACCTGTCAGAATGGCTAAAATTAACAACAAAGGAAACAACAGATGTTGGGGAGGATATGGAGAAAGGGGGAACCTCTTACACTGTTGGTGGGAATGCAAACTGGTACAGTCACTCTGCAGAATAGTAAGGCAGTTCCTTGAAAAGTTAAAAATAGAAGTACCCTACAACCCAGTAATTGCACTACTAGGTATTTACCCAAAGGATACAAAAATACAGATTGGATGGGGCATATGCATCCCAATGTTTATAGCAGCATTATCAACAATAGCCAAATTATGGAAAGAGACAAAATGTCCATCAAATAATGAAGGGATAAAGAAGATATGGTACACATACACACATACACACACACACACACACACACACACACACACACACACCCCGGAATATTACTCAGTCATAAAAAAGAATGAATTTTTCCCATTTGCAATGATTCGAATGGAGCTAGAGTGTGTTATGCTAAGTGAAATAAGTCAGTCAGAAATAGACAAAAACCATATGATTTTAGTCATATGTGGAATTTAAGAAACAAAACAGATGAACATAGGGGAAATAAAATAGGGGAAATAAAAGAGAGCGAGAGAGGGAGGGAGGCAAACCATAAAAGCAACTCTTAACTATAGAGAACAAATTGAGGGTGACTGGAGGGGAGGTGGTAGGGGGATGGGCTAAATGGGTGATGGGGATTAAGGAGGGCTTAATTGTGATGAACATTGGGTGTTTATCACCCAGTGTTGAACAAGTGATGAATCACTAAATTCATAAAATCACTTGTTGAACAAGTGATGAATCACTAAATTCTACTCCTGAAACCATATTACATTATATGTTAATTAAATAGAATTTAAACAAAAACTTGAAACATTTAAAAAATAAAAGTAAATAATTATAGTAAATAGGTAATTCATTGACTTATAGCTGAAAATACTTTTATTTAATGGAAAAAAGTAGAAAAATTACACAGCACTTAAAAAATGCTATCACCTTTCTACACATACATCTCTGATATTTGTATTGATTGGTTTATTTATTCTATGTAATATAGAAAATAAATACACATAAACTATTTCTCCATAGTTCTGTGTTTATGGGTGACAGCAGTGGTGGCATAATTTAGATCTTATGAAATTAAATCTATATCCAATTCTATTTACATCATAAAGTTTGGAAGAAGAAGGAGAGAAATAATATAATATTAAGATATATCATTCTTTATAAACCACCTAACATATGTGGGGTCTAGAGAATATGGTCCATTTTCCAGTCTACTGCATTAATGAATGTGCACATGCAAATATATGCCTGGAGCAAAGAGGTAGTGTTGAGAGCTAAATCACTTTGTAGAGGAGACCGGTTATTATTGAATTTCTGGAGGAAGAATGAGTTGCTCTAATCTCTTAAACATAGAATGGTAGGGTCGAGGCAAATGAATCTTAACTATAAAATGCCTAGAGACTTTCAATAAAGGTTATCACTAATATTAAATTTTTGACTTAGTCTTATCCTGAAATACCAACCCTTCAATTTCTGAAATCTTCTAGTACAATAGGCTATAACATATTGACATGCTAACCAGAAAAATTAAAGCATCAATTTGTGGTTCAAGTTGTATTCTTCCTTTGTAGATCATAGGCAGCTCTATTTAACCATCCCCAACTTACCTTGTTTAAAAACCTCATTACCCAATTATTAAAAATTAAAACTTTCTTGCAACTGATTTGTAAAATAAATATATAAAATTAGATATAAACTATTAGCTAATGAATATGGCATGTGCTGAGAAATTATTTAGGATTATGGTCATCTATAGAGAAGCAAAGAACAAACCAAATAAAGCTGTCATTTTTTTAAAAATGAGATTTTCAGATGAGAATGAAAGTGGTGAAAATGAAACACTTTATTCCACAAGATCCAACATTAAACTAAAATTAACATCATCTCTATATATCCTTTAAGGGAATGTTCTGTGATTTGTAAGGAGGCTTACATTTGGTGCCTAAGATTAAAATTTCATCAACATTTCTCTCATTTTACATAATGTAGGAAATTGAAATTTTTAGAAAAGGCTTAGCTATTTGTCACCTTATGGAGGTTCAGCAAAAGCTTACTGATTAATCCATCTATACAGCAGCCAATAGGTAGCCTCTGATAAATCTGTTTATTACTGTATCAAATAAATGGCTCATTTATCAGTCTTTCTATATCCTGGCTGTCTGTGCACATGTTGGAGAACGATAATCACACAGTGCTTGGAACAAATAAATTGGTCCATTTTCGCTAGTTTTGTAATTAGAAAAAAACTGAGTAAGACAGATCAAGGGTTCTCAGCTAAAAGGAATTTCATTTTCAAACCCATGAAGAAAAAAGCCAGGAAACAGAATCTGTAAAGCTTAATAATACGACCAGTAGAAAATAAGTATATGTTTTAAAATTAAATCATGCCAACATGCTTTAAATTATTTTCTGCATTTCTATTAAGTTCATATGCTGAATATATCAGTGGCTCAATGATACTTAATTTCTTCAAAGACAGACAACCTAAATTAAAAGAGTTTACATTAGGGGTGTCTGAGCAGCTCAGTCAGCTGACAGTCCAACTCTTGGTTTTGGCTCAGGTCATGATCTCCGAGTAGTGGGACAGAACCTAACATCAGGCTCCGCACTCAAGTTGGAGTCTGCTTGAGATTCTCTCACCCTCTCCCTCCGCCCCTCGGCCTGCTTGCACATGTGCTTTCTCTCTCTCTAAAATAAATAAATAAAACTTAAAAAAAGATTTTACATTAAATGTGCTATGTTTCAAAACTAAGGATTACTGTCTCTTCCACCAGTTGACAAACTCTAAATGTGAAAAAATAAAAAGTACATATATATATATATCTACATATGTTTGCCTATCATCTATCTATCATCTATCTACCTATCTATCTATCTATCTACCTATCTACCTACCTATCTATCTATAATTTGGAAGGACTATATTAAAAGAAGTGGTATTTTTTGCCTCTCCACTCATACATTCTGATAAAGCAGTGTATTGTATAAAATATTTTTGAAAGAACTGTGTAGTTTATTTAGTTTTAATGTATTATGTGTAATTAAACAAGCATAAATATTCATACAAAGAATAATTTAATGTTGAGTTACAATACCTTGAATCTATCAAAAGTTAATGCTCCCAAATTTGAAAGTTAACTTCTATATTAATTTCTCTCAATGAGCTCTTGACCAGTGTTTTTCAAAAAAGAGAAAATAAAATACTAAAGAAGTGATAACATGAGATAGTGAGATAACTCATAGGGTTACACAGAGGTGATGAACTCCAAATGACACAGTGAAAAGTACAACATAACTGTAACCCTGGGAACTGAATCTAGTAACACCTGTCTATATCTGCCTTTATTCAGGCAAAGCCTTGCATCCAAATTCTTTTATTCTTTTATTTTTTGAAATTTTTTTATTTTTTATTTTTTTTGCATCCAAATTCTTAATATATACTCCTCAAGACTGAGGATTATTATACACAAGCATAATTCAAAGTAATCACTTTATGAAAATGTCTTCTATTAAATAATAAGAAATTGCCTTAACTTTAGAGAGAGTGTGCAAATTCCCCACCCATATGTCTACATTTAACTCTGAAAATCATCCTTTATTTAAATCAATACTATATTTCTACTATTTTGATATAAGCAATATTCTGCACAGGTTAATGTCTCCCTCAGGCTTTTATATACCTTTAGTATTATTACATATATAAACAGGTAATAAATCATATATTTTACATATGTAAATGTTTACATATAGACACATGTTGAGATATGTAATTTCTCAACACACATAATTAATCTGAGGACCAAATTGCTGAGAATGACTCCATTCTCTGACCTAGGGATATTAGGGTGGACAAAACAAAACTTTCAAGTTGTGGTCTATATATTTTCTTATGTCCAAATACTGTATTATTCATGTACTATATATGCAATTGAGTAAATTTTGAAAAAATGTTTTCAAATATCTAGTTTTCTCAAGTAGAATGCAATATGGAAATAAAAATGTGTTGCCATCTTAGTAATGTTTAAATTGAATCTATGACATCATTTTATCTCCGGTGAATCCCTTATTCCACTGTTTTAATTTTTTTTGATCCCTTTACACTACTACTATTTTCGTATCTAAAATGTACCATTTGGGGTCCCGGGGTGGCTCAGTCAGTTAGAGTTTGACTTTAGTTCATGTCATGAATTCAGGGTCCTGGGATCATGTCCCATGTCAGGTTCTGTACTCAGTGGGGACTCTCTTTCTCTCTCTGGTTCTCCCCCTGCTTGTGTACTTTCTTTCTCTAAAGTAAATAAACAAAATATTTAAAATAAATAAATTTAAAAAAAATTCCATTTGTAATCCTAAATTCCAGTAGCCTTCTGCCATTTGTCCTCAACAGATCATTGTAAAGGGATAGTAAGAATTATTGTTACATTTCTTTCAGAAAGGACTGGTTACTTTTTTATATTTAAGTCAGTAATCACACTATAAAAAATCATAATTGCCGAATAGCTAGCTTCCTAAAGCTTTCTACAAAATCCTCTTATCATTGTACTTATTTTTTTAGCTCAAATAAATATTTATAAAGTGTATTTTGCAAATTCATCTCAAGTGCGTGGAACTATTTGCTTAATCACTCTCTAAAGGAATATGTCAAATAACTGAAGAGTATTTCTCAGGACACAACGATATTTCTAAGGCATTCATATTTATGTAACTCATGGAATATATTTAGAACTTTTTTAATAGTCACAATTACATTAGTAAGGTTTTCAACATACCATTTCCTTTATGTTATTATGGATTTTGAAAATTCAAAGCCCTTGAGAAATGATTTCCATATGAACTGTCTCATACTATATTGTTTTCCTAGTTTTATAATCCATAATTCATAAGAAATCATTTAACTATTTGATCCTACACTAAATTAATGCATTTCAAGTCAGAGTCATAGTTTCAATTCTCGTTGTTGAGAAATAGATACGGTTTTTTGATGGAATAAGAGGAGGGAAAATAAAAGACTCCAAGATAATAATTAAAAAAAAACAACTCATGCATAAGCATGTGGGTGTGTGGATGTGTATAGATGTCTTCGTTTGTGCATGTCTATATATATATTTATATATTCATTTTCATTTAAATCATATTCAGTACCAAGAGTCACCAAGAAAAATTTGTGTAAATTGAGTGGTAGTAAGATGAACAGGAATGTTAATGGCCTTTGGGTCATTAAACTCAAAGAAGTGACCGTGAATAGTAGAATTCTGAGAGGAAATTTAAACTGGTTGGTATAGTCACACACACAAATTCCCAAGGTATTAAGACTGAGCAGTTCTATTAATAAAAAAAATCTATCAGAAATCTAAGATTAATATTGGAATGAAAAAAAAGTATAATATCTATGTATCTATCTCACAACTCAAGGGATGAAAATAATCAGGCAGTCAAGCAAAATCCTTTTAATTTGGCAACTACAAGTTTTGTAGCTTACAACTAATCTCTGAGAGTGCCTGGATGGCTCAGTTGGTTAAGTGTCTGCCTTGGGCTCAGGTCATGATCTCAGGGTCCTAGGATTGAGCCCCATGTCAGGCTCTCTGCTCAGCAGGGAGTCTGCTTCTCCCTCTCACTCTCGCTCTGTGCTCTCTCTCTCAAATAAATAAATGAAATCTTAAAAAAAAACAAAACTGATCTCTGAGATCCAAGGAATGAAGTTTCTCAAAAAAATATGATTCCTGCCATTAAGACATAATGCTCTATACAGGGATTGCCAAAGTTTACATTCACTTAAGTCTTAAAATAATACCCCTTATCATATATTATTTAATGAAATTTCATTTATACGCAAAAAATTTTTAAATGTACAGTTTGGTGAATTTCACCAAATGCAATCATCCATGAAGCTACAAAAACAAAACAGAACATTTATACCACCCACATAGCTTTCTTTGGACACTTTGTAATCAATCCCATCACTGGCTTTAGGCAAAGATAGTTTGTCACTATCTTCTCACATTTCATAAAAATGTAATCAGATGATATGCACTCTTTTACGTTTGGCTTCCTCTGTTTGCCATGATGATTTGGAAATTTATACATGTTGTATGTATCAAGAGTTCCTTTTTATTGCTGAGAATAGCGTTCCTTTTTATTGCTGAGAATAGCGTTCTATTGTATGGACACACTACATTTTGTTCATTCATTTATCTGTTGATTGGGTTGTTCCCAAGTTTTAGCTTAAAAGTAAAAGTGATAGGAACATTTAGGTAATTTTTTTTTCCTCTGGACATGTTTTATTTTCCTTTTGGGAGGGAAAAACATATGTAGGAGCGAAAAGTCTCCATCTCTAGGTAAGTGGATGTTTCACTCTATAAGAAGTACACTGTTTTCCAAAGTAGCTATACAAGTTTTATGTTCCTGCGAAAAGTGTTCTCATTCGCCAAAATTTACTACTGTCAGTTTTTTTCATTTTAAACTTTCTATAAAGTATCTAGTATCTACTTATAGTGTTAATTAGCATTTCCTTTGTAACTAATAATGTGAGCATTTTTATGTTTATTACCCAATTTTACATTCTCTTTTCTTAACTTTTGTTAACAATTGTCAACTATATCATTTATTAACTGTCACTATAACTAAACTTTTTAAAGATTTATTTCTTTATTTTAGAGAGAGAGATGGAGAGAGAGTGTGTGGTGTGGGGACAGAGAGAGATGGTAAGGGAGAGAGACTCTCCTTCAGACTCCCCACTGAGAATGGAGCCCCACGCAGAACTCTATTCCAGGACTCTGAGGTCATGACCTGAGCTGAAGGTAGAGTCAGTTGCTCAAATAGTAAACAGGCAAAAATTAAAAATGGGTATAAGATTTTTTAAAATACTTTATATTGAAGTAATTTTACATTTAGAGAAGTTACAAAGATAGCACAGAATTTCTATTCTTTCCCTCAGTTTCCCTTAATAAATAATGTTACTATTAAGGGAAACTGAGGGAAAGAATTAAATAAATAAATCTTTAAAAAACAACTCCTTTATTATTCTTTTACCCTTTACTACCCTTTCCATACCATAGCATTTAAAGACCTGGTTATCCATTTTAAAACTACAAGAACAAGTTTGTTCTTAATATTAAGATTTTTTTTTATTTTTTTAACTCCTTAATCTTTTATCATGTGCTTTTGCCAGTTTATACCATAATAATATATTATATTCAAAATTTCCTTAAATACTATATTATTTTCCTTCAGTCAAATCAGTATCTGAACTAAATCAATTTTTCCCCATTTTCAAAGACACTGTTGCTAAAAATTGCTTTTGAATTGAGATATAAAAATATTATTAGTATTATTTTTATTTATTTATTTTTAAGGATTTTATTTATTTATTTGACAGAGAGAGATCACAAGTAGGCAGAGAGGCAGGCAGAGAGAGGGAGGGAAGCAGACTCCCTGCTGAGCAGAGAGCCAGATGTGGGGCTCAATCCCAGGACCCTGAGATCATGACCTGAGCTGAAGGCAGAGACTTTAACTCACTCAGCCACCCAGGCACCCCATATTAGTCTTATTTTTAAAACATAAATATATTAGACATTAAATAATTATAAAATAATAAACCTATAATGTTATCAGAAAAGCCTTTAAATGAGCTAAACAGTTTTATAGGATTCAGGACTCTTCCTTTCTTTCTTTACAAATGCTGACAGAGTTATTTTCTATAAATATATTGATGAAAATAGAAGTTTTTAATTGAAAATACTTTTATTATTTTCTATATGTAACGAACCACTCAAAAATTTAGAGTCTTAACAGCAATGCGTTATTTCCCATAATTCTGTGGGTTAACCAGAAAGTTCTGCTTTGTGTGGTATCAGCTAAGGTGCAAGAATGGTTAGAAGGCTCAATGTTCTCATTTAAGTGTTAATAACTGGGACCTGAGCTGAGACTATCAATTGGAGTTTTGTTTCTCTTCCACATAAGCCTCGCTATCTGGTTGCTTATGCTTTCTTCCACTATGGCAGCATACGAAGCTTTAAAGACAAAACCTGCACATCTCTTAAGGCCTAACCTTAGAAGTTATTCAGCCTCACGTCCATTATATTCTACCAAGGAGGTTACAATGCCAACACAAGAATTTCATCAAACAGATGAAAAATTGACTGCATTTCTTGATGTTGGAATGAAATTCACATTGGAAAAAACATGAGATGTGAGAAATACTGTGGTTGTAGTCCCTGGAATCACAAAATTCCACACAATGTCATGCAATTCTTTCTATGTGTGCATATGGAAGGGATCACGTGAAGACAAAGAAGGTAGCCACCTGCAAGCCAGTAAGCTCTCACAGAAACTTAAGTTACTGGCACCTTGGTCTTGAACTTCTAGCCTCCAAAGCTGAAAAACTAAATCTGTGTTGTTTGGGCCAGCCAGTCTGGTAGTTTGTAATGGCAGTTCTTGCTAAATAATACATACCTTTACAAAGAATAGCCTTGAGAGAATCAATTCTGTAATGCACAGAGTCAATATACCTTACAGAGTCAAAATTGTGTTGTTGAAATAATTGCCTATAAGCCTTTTTATAGAATTAAACACACACACACACACACACACACACACACACACACACACACACACACAGTGTCTGCTTTCAAGTCCAGATAATTGTATATATGCTGGTGGACTCATTACATCATTGGCTTTTGAAAACAAGAGCCCAGGCTTAGTCAGCAGGCAGTTCATTAAGTTGCTTTCTCAACTATGGATATATACTCTCCCAGATTTTCAGCTAGTATATTTATATGTATGTTACTGGTCATTAAGAACAGCAATGTGATCATTAATTCAAATAATCATTTCCTAAATGTGAATCATTTACAAGGCACTAAGGGGACAATAAACATATATGCTACAAAGTATCACACAACCTAATATAGGATTTATTTATTTATTTAGTTTTAATTTTTTTTTTTAAGATTTTATGTATTTAACAGAGAGAGAGCGTGCGTGTGCACAACGGGTCAGCAGAGGCAGAGGGAGAATCAAGCTCCCAGCTGAGCAGGGAGCCCGATGTGGAACTCAATCTCAGGACCCTGGGATCATGACCTGAGCCAAAGGTAGACACTTAACAGACCAAGCCACCCAGGCTCCACCTTTCTTTTTTTTTTTTTTAAAGATTTTATTTATTTACTTGACAGAGAGGCAGAGAGAGAGCGCACACAAGCAGGGGGAACAGCAGGCAAAGGGAGAGGGAGAAGCAGATTCCCTGCTGAGCAGGGAGTCCAATACAATGATTGATCCCAGGACCCTGGGATCATGACCTGAGCCAAAGGCAGGCACTTAACTGACTGAGCTACCCAGGCACAATCCCACCCCCCAAAATAGGATTTAAAGGCAGGATCAAATATGATAGTAATGCAAGGAAGACTATGAAAATAATTTGTCTAAAAAGACCAATTTTGAATACTTGTACTATGGATAAAGAGATATTGGTGTTATCCTTGTGCTTTCTAAAAATTATTTTTAGGGGTGCCTGGGTAGCTCAGCCGGTTGAGTGACTGACTCTTGGTTTCAGCTCAGTTGATGATCTCAGAGTCATGAGATGGAGCCCTGTGTTGGAATATGAGCACGGCATGGAGTCTGATTAAGATTCTCTCTCCTAGGGCGCCTAGGTGGCTCAGTGGGTTAAAGCCTCTGCCTTCAGCTCAGGTCATGATCTCAGAGTCCTGGGATCGAGCCCCACATCGGGCTCTCTGCTCAGCAGGGAGTCTGCTTCCTCCTCTCTCTCTTCCTGCCTCTCTGCCTACTTGTGACCTCTCTCTCTCTGTCAAATAAATAAATAAAATCTTAATACTATGATCTGAACTTCATTAAAAAAAGAACTTAAAAAAAAAAAAGATTCTCTCTCCCTCTCCCTCTGCTCCTCACTGCCAGCTTGTGTTCTCCCTCTCACTAAAATAAATAAATCTTTAAAAATTATTTTTAGTTACTGGTTAGTACCTATAATGTCATATTTTTTTTATAATGTCATATTTAAAAACCACTATCAACACTTGTCTTACTTAAACAGTAAGTGGTGTCATCTCTGTGACTTTGTTAGATTTACTAGCTCTGGAAATGTGTGTCTATTCTCTAGACAAAATGAAAGAAGCAGTTGAGAACTTTTTTTAAGTTCTTGTGATGAAAATTAAATTGTGGTACCATTTATTTGTGTTTCCAAACATAATCTTGATTTATTTAATAAATTAGTCTATCAAATTTTCTAAAAGGATGGAATATAATTTTTGTTTTATTGATTTTTAGTGTTACATATTTTTTGCTGCCATATATATACATTTTGAAAATATATTATACATATATAAAATAAATAATTGTAATTATTGACTAAAACAATTATGTAATCATTGAATTTACATATACTTAACAACTTTTCAGTTGGCAGCAATAATATAACATAAAACTAAAAGGATAAAATTGCTTCACTATGACCAAGTCTTACTTAACTCTCATTAACTCTCATTGTGTAGTCATACTATTATATTTGGTGAAAGAGGAAAAAAAAACCTAATCACCATTAAACAGTTTCTAAATTATGTTTGGTTGCCATGATTGCATGAGAGTGCATAATTTCTCTTTTGTTAATTGATCAATGTGTCCTTAAGTATAAAATACATAATAATATTTCAGAAGAATTTCTAGAGGCAAAACATACTCAGGCTTTTAATATCCAAATTGACTTTCTATATTAATAAAATACAGTTGACCTTTAGGTTAGTAGATTTTACACTTTTTATTCTAAAGTAGATATTTTCTTATTCTGCTAGAGAAGAATGTAAATGAGAAGTGTAAAGATTTGGTGCTACTGTTGATTAAAATTGCATCTTTCTTTCAAGATGATTTAACTAACATGATCTTAGGTTTCAGAGAAAAAAATCAGGGTACTGAAAAGATTCCAATGGCCTAGTGTACAAATCCTTTCCCTGCAGTAACTTTGAAAATATCAATGGAATAAGAAGCAGAGAACATCTATAAACAATAAAGTTTATTTAACATGCATTAGCTGTTGCCTGTTTCACACTCTGCCAGGTACTCAGGCTCTAACTATGAGTAAAGCAGACATGGTATCAAAGAACCAAATATTTCAGAAGCACTTAGCTGTGGGATCTCACCTGCTTTCACAACTATGGATAAAATCTGAAGGCAAAGTAGAAATTTACAAGGGGAGAGAAAGGAGTAAGAGGATGTTTCTAGCAGAACAAGGGGAAATGAAAAATCCCAAAGGCAAAAACAAAAATAACATGCTGGATGGGATGAAATATAATAATAACTCAGAAGGCTCCAGGATATGGTGAAAGACTAGTGCTAAAGATGAGGCTAGAGAAGCAAGTAGAAGAAAAGTTGTGTAATCACTGTGTTAAATTTTAAGTTTTATCCTAAGAATAAGAGATTCTAAAAAATCATGGGATTTTTTTTTTAGGTATAGAACTACATGTTCCAATTTAAAATTGTCACTGTGACTAGGATAGTTGAAAATTATTGGGTTAGAGAAAGAACAGAAGCAGGAGAAGATGGAGAAGGCTCATACAGAAATTTAAGAGTTGTGGGTTTGTTTGTTTTTTTCTGATATAGGATATAATGTGAAGAGAGACCAGATTTAAGAGACTTACAGGTTGTTATGTCAAAAAGATATGTTAAATTATTGTAAGTGGAATGAAAGGGAAAGAAGAGTCAAGTACATTTCCAGGTTTGTGGCTTGGGAACCTGGATAGATTTCAGATCAAGTAGTTGATCATAATCACTTGTTCCCCTGAAACATGAGCACTTCTCCAAATCTTCCAGATTCTAGTGCCTATGTTCTATCCAAAATACCCCTACATTTCCATTTTATATTTTATTTATATACTTCCATTTGAAGTCAAATAAGAATGGAGACATAGTCTCTCAATTGACAAACATTTGTTAAACTCCCTTTTTGTATGTGGAAAATAGTGTGTTAGATATTCTCTGTGGGTAAGTCTATTGGGGAGAGGGATAGATGATGATAGATAGATAGATGGATGATAGATTGATTCTATATATGTGAGTTCCTACCATCAATAAACTCAGTAGCTTTTTGAGGCATGAGGCATATGCAAGAATAACTACAACACTACTAAGAACAAAGTTATGAAAGTTCGTAGAAAGTAAAAAATGCTCTAGCTACAAGGTCCATAAAAGATTCCTTCTCCATCAGAGACCAAAGTGGGTCAATCAAAAGCAGGGAAAGGAGAGAGTATGTTTTTAAAAACCACTGAAGCATAGCTGTAGACAAATGGGAAATAGCAGCAGCAGATAGACCAGTCTGACGAATAGCTACAAGGGCAAAAGCTTTAGGCCAGCTCTAAATCTAAGAAAAGAGCAAACATGTTTCTGAAAATACTGACTGCAGTTTTCTATCTAAAAAATCTAATTCCCTTACAGAGAGGCAAAGGCTGCTATATTTTCCTGTCATACCCCATAGCTATTAATATTTCTCAATCATTTCATATTTAAATATGGACAATATCCATACATGGCTATACATAGAAATCTATTTTGAAAATACCGTATAGCAATATGTACATTTAGGGATAGCATATGTAATCAAAAGGAACATAAAATCTTTAGTCTCTTAATCTCTCTTAATTTAGTATTTTGGTGAAATTTAAGAGTTCTAACTTAATTAGATTAGCAAATCAATAAGTCATCTTTGGATAGTATCATGATTCATCTCTTAAACCTTATCAGTGAGACAACATAAAAAAATGTCTGTTGACCTTGATTCTTAACTTGTTTCCAACATTATTGCTTATTTTGTAGAAATAATTCATTGTGGATCTGGATTTAAAACAACAACAACAACAAGTTAAGCATAAATAAATCTAAACTATATAGGATACTTTGTATGCTTCTCATATATATACTTATATATACTTCTATGAATTCCCTGTGTTTCCTGCAGTACATTTTATGTAACAGGATATATATTCTTATCAGGGATGGAAAAAGCTTAATCCTGATAGATCTAAAGGAATAAATAAGTAATAGCCACAAAAACAATAATTATGTTGTTATATAACAATAATAATAATTATTATTATTTAAATTTATGGGCCAAATATTATGCCAATTGCTTTAATATGTGAGCATTTATCAAATTCTAATAATGGCTTTATGAAGAAGGGGGTATTATTACACTATTCAGTAGATGCTGAAACTAAAGCTTATGAGAAGCAACCATCTCCTTAAGATTGTAATGGTGGTGATGTGTCTTATCTTTGGAGTTTATCTGCCCTCTATAGCCAAATGCCTAGAGAAAAAGAAGCCCAACACAGACCTAGTGGGGAAATCCCAAACACTCATCCCTAGCTCAGAGAATAGTAGCAAACAATACCAGCACTGGTGACAGGGAAGGCCTGACCCTCTGAGCCCTTGCTTTATAACTGGTCCTAGTAAGTGGTCTGATCTGCTTACAGTGACAAAAGCAAACTCCCAGCACCTGCTTCACAACTGGGGCCCTTGCAGGTGGTCTGATTCATAACCAGCAGCAGAGCAGTGAAGCATCTGGCTAGTCTAGCCTCTGCTCCATAGCCTGAAAGGGGGCAGGGAATTTGGGGGTAAAGAGTGGGAAAGGTGTCCCATATACTAACATCTACAAGAGAAACAAAGCTCCATGTCTCCCTAAACTCCCCACCCGCCACCCCAGTGCTTAAAGGAGACCCAGGCCCAGTAGCTTTTGTGTCACCTGCTCCAAGAATAAAACAGACTTCAAATTATTGCGAGGACTCAGAAAATTAAACTGTCGTTGGAACTAAAATCCACAGAAGTAGGTCAACAATTAAACACTAAACCCAAATAGGATAACGGCCTGTTAATGTAATTTAGCTAGATTAAATTTAGATTTAGATAGAATTGGGAGTCTCCTATCATAGTAACCAAAACATTAGGATATAACTAAAAATTATCTGTTCATACCAAGAACTAGGAGTAGCATAATTTAAATGATAAAAGAGAATCAAAAGATGTCAACACCAAGATAAATGAGATGTTACAACAGCCTGACAAGAATTTTACACAGCTATTATTAAAATGTTTCATGAAGTAGTATTCAGCCATAAGAAAGAAGGAAACCCTGCCATTTGTGAAAACATAGGTGTACCTTGAGGGCATTATGCTAAGTGAAATAAGTCAGAGAAAGACAAATACTATATTACTTTTATGTAGCATCTTAAAAAAGAGAATTCATAATCTCTAATATACACAATAGAATATTATTTAGCTATAAAAAGCAGAAAATCCCATTTGCAACAACATGAATGTACCTTGAGGGCACAGTGCTAAGGGAAATAAGTCAGACAGAGAAAGACAAATAGCATATGACCTCGCTTATATGTAGAATCTAAAAACAAACAAACAAAACAAAAACAAAAGAACCTCATAGATGCAGAGAACAGATTAGAGGTTGCCAGAGGCAAGGGGTGTGGAGTTGGACAAATGGGTGAAGATCAAAAGTTGCATACTTCCAATTATAAAAAAATAAGTCCTGGGTATGTAAAGTATAGCATGGTGACTTTAGTTAAAAATGCTGTTATGTATATTTCAAATTAGGTAAGAGAACAGATTTTAAAAGTTCTGATCACAGGTAAAAAACACTTGTAACTATGTGTGGTACAGAATGTTAACTAGACTCTTGGTGAATATTTCACAATATACATGTATATTAAATGATCACGTTACACACGTGAAACTAATAAGTTATATGTCAATTAGCTGTCTCTCAATAAAAGAAAAACACAATGAGATATCACTGTACACCTATCAGAATGACTAAAATAAAATGAAAACCGGTGATAGTAATGACTGTTAGGATGTGAAGAAACTGGATCACTAGTATAATGCTGGTAGAAAAATAAAATGGCAAAGACACTCTAGATGTTCCTTTTAAAACTACAAATACCCTTCCCATAGGTGTTAATTAGGGTTCGCGGAGAAGAACCACCAATAGGATATACTGGCAGGAGTTGATATGGCAGTCTTGAGGCAGAATTTCTCCATTTTGAGGCAACTCACATTATTTTTTTTTTTTAAGATTTTATTTATTTATTTATTTATTTGACAGAGAGAGAGAGAGAGAGAGAGAGAGATCACAAGTAGGCAGAGAGACAGAGAGAGAGGAGGAAGCAGGCTCCCTGCTGAGCAGAGAGCCTGATGTGGGGCTCGATCCCAGGACCCTGAGATCATGACCTGAGCCGAAGGCAGAGGCTTTAACCCACTGAGCCACCCAGGTGCCCTGGCAACTCACATTATTAAGGGCAATTTCTTTTACTTAGAGTTAACTGAATGTAGATATTAAACTATATTTACAAAATACCTTCACAGTAACACCTACATTTTTTATTAACATATAATGTATTATTGGTTTCAGAGGTACAGGTCTGTGACTCATCAGTCTTATATAACCAAGTGCTCATTACATCATATGCCCTCCTTAATATCCATCACCCAGTTACGCTATCCCTCCACCCCTTTCCTCTCCAGCAACCCTCAGTTTGTTTCCTATGATTAAGAGTCTCTTATGGTTTGTCTTCATCTTGTTTTGTATTTCCTCTCTTCCCATATGATCCTTTGTTTTGTTTCTTAAATTCCACATATGAGTGAGATCATATGATAATTGTCTTTCCCTGATTGACTTAATTCGCTTAGCATAATACCCTCTAGTTCCATCCACATCCATACCTACATTAATACTTGATTAAACAACTGGGGACTATGGCTAAGGATGTACAACTGGGGATGTACAGCTAGCTGCTAATAAAACTAATTATCATACCATATTACATACGAGCAGTTACCTTCTTACACATATATACCAGAGAGATGAAAACTTATTTTCACCCAGCAATGTGTACACTAATGTTTATAAGCAGCTTGATTTCATAGCCAAAATCTAGAAAACTATCCTTCAATGGATGAATGGTTAAATAAACAGTAGAATATCCATATGAAATACTACTCATAAAAAACAGAACAGACTATTAATACAAGCAATGACTCAGATAAACCTCAAGGAAAAAGCTCAGTGAAAAAATCCAAACTCAAAAGGATGCACATTGAATGATGCTATTTGTATAACATTTGTTAAATAACATAGTTATAGAAATGGAGAACAGATTAGTGGTTTCTAGGGGTTAGGAATTGGGCAATGGTGAATGTGGATCAAAGGGGTATTGCAAGGGAGTTTGTGGTAATGGTAGAGTTAATTACCTTGATTTGTGGTTATGGTTACATGAGGCTACATATGATAAAATTGCATAAATACACACACACACACCCACACACACACCCACACACACACACACAAACTGGTAAGATCTGAATAAGCTTTATGGATTGTACCCATGTCAATTTTTTTTGTCTTTTACATTTCACTATAGTTATGCAAGATGTTAGCTCTGAAGGAGGTTGGTGAAGGGTACACACTTCTTTGTACCTTCCTGTGAATCTATATTTTAAAGTAACAGGTTTTCTTTAAAAAATGAAGACAGACTAACAAGCACAAAATTAACATAAACAGCAGATTTGTGGCCATTCTTCATTAGGTTGTTTCATTAGTGTTGTTCACTTCCATGAGACACAGGCTCTCAAAGTTTTTTGTTTAAATAAGAAATCTAGCAATCTGGTGTAGACATGCAAATCCCCTGCCTACATATCCTTTCAAGAAAATCTTGATTCCTAGAAGTTGGGGGATTAGAAGACAGCCCTGAACTGCAAGTTTTTTCAGGGTAGGTATCAGTTCCAGAGAACTGTTTTGCCAAATGTCTGACTTTTCCCAGGAAAGCTCTTACCCACTGACTGAGACAGATGAATAGAACACAGCAAGTTTGAGGATTAGTCTCCTCAGAGCTCCCTGCAGATTGGATGATGGTTTGTTAGTTCTAAATCACAGTTCAGTATTTCCCTCTGCCCAATCCTGTTTCCTTCTTCTTATCACCAGTATCAATCTATGATAAACGTCTTGCCCTCCCTACCCCAAAAAGAAATGGCCTATATGTGTTAGGGCAAGTGCACCTAGTGAAATATTGTGCCATTAACTAAAGGGATGTTTTTGAAAATTTTTTTAATTACTTAGCTAATATTTATTTTATAATGTTTATATATATTATGTATTTATGTATCATTTTATAATATGAAATAAAATCTATAGATATTGAATTTGAAAGATTGCAATATATGAATGTATACACATCAAGAAGATAAACATACAACTATATAAATAATACCTATTTCTGAGTAGTAGGATTATGTATTATTTGTATTCTAGTTGGTAAGTTTTATAGAAGTGTATTAATCTTCTATAATAATCATAGATTGTTCTTATAATTAAAAAAATAGATACCGTATGATCAAAAACTGTGTAAGAATGCCAAAGTAAGGAAGAAAGTTAATTTTCACTCAAATTAAAACTTAATTGGAATTCAATCTTCATCTGTGAACCAAGTTTATTTTATTTTATTTCTATTTTTCCCTTACATTCAATTTTTTACCAGAAAAATTCTTCATATGAGTTTGTTGAGCATATAGTGCTTGAAACTAACTTGGGTAATGGTCATACCTAAAAGTAGAGATTATCCCCATTTTAGGGCTCCAATTTTCCAATTTTGAAATAGAAATTTCATCCACAATTGCTATAAGGATAAATAAGTGTTTTACCTATCAACTTTAGAAAAATTTAGAAGGTAACTTTTGGGTCAACTATTCTAAAGGGTGGATTATCACCTTTAATAATAGCTTGAAATGAAATTCAGTGGTAATTATAACACATGATGGCCTTATTTGGATTTGCTATGAAGGTTTTAATTATAAAACTGATTAAATAACACAATTCGTTTAGTGGATCATTTAGCTTTATACCAATTTCTAACATTTTCATTCCAGATTTTTCCATATAATAATGAAAAAAAAAAAAACCAAAGCATATATGTACAAAATGGTAATACACTTGTCATTTTTCTACTTTTTTACAAATAACTTTTACTTCATAAAAACCTTCACTCTGTCCTAAAATAGGAGTGTTTTGATGCTTGGAAAAAGCATATTTAGTCTTATTTAACCCTACAAAGAATCCCATTAATTTATTAATAATATACACATTTTACAAATAAGCATAATGAAAGTATAAACTATTATCATTTTCACATACTTCATAACTAATTAAGCAGTAAAACGAGATGTTTACCTTAGACAAGGATTTCTGAAATTGCTGCCAATGGACTTTCAGTACTAGAAACTAGTGGGAGTGATGATAAGAAATGATAATCCTTAAATTCCACCCCAGTTACTAGGCACTTTGAAGATGAAAATTCAAATATCTTAATTTCCATCAGGTTAACTGGGTGGTTCTGAGGGATATAAAAATTTAGAAACTTTTGTGTCTCCTACTTTTTTAAATATCCTGGTAATACTTTAAATTTGGATATATAATGTAAAAATATGAAAACACACATCTGTTCTAACATATTCATTTTTCAAGATATTATTAGCTCATTAATTTTTTTAAGTAAATGAATGAATGATATTGCTTAGCTTAGAGGTATCAAATTGCAGCCAAATTTGAAAGATTGGTAATACCTAGCTGAAGTATTAAGCTGAAAAAAATTAAGGCTGTATTCAGATAAAGGAAAAAAGTGCTATAATCTATTAACTTAGACTTCTATAGGCAAAGAATCGATAAATGGCACCATAATTGCCAAGTGTGTACCAGCCCTGAAATAGTTGTTATCATACATACACCTTGATGTTTAAGCTGCCTTGTGGAACTAACTTTACAAACAGTATTGTTAGTAGCAAAAATTCCAAATTAGTAACCAGTAAAACTTGGATTCAATTGATATAGTCACCATGGAAACTGGAAATAGCATTTCCAAGTCTCAATTTTTGAAAGTAGGAACACACACACACGTCTTTAATGGATTTTAATTTTATAAAGAATACATGAGGGGCACCTGGGTGGCTCAGTGGGTTAAAGCCTCTGCCTTTGGCTCAGGTCATGATCCCAGGGTCCTGGGATCGAGCCCCGCATTGGGCTCTCTGCTCAGCAGGGAGCCTGCTTCCCCCTCTCTCTCTGCCTGCCTTTCTGCCTACTTGTGATCTCTCTCCTCTCTGTCAAATAAATAAATAAAATCTTAAAAAAAAAAAGAATACATGAATATATGTAAACTTCTTTACATAATAGCTGCATGAGGAGTTCTGCAGACCATCTCGCCAATGAAACAGCAATGAATGGTGAAAATCATAAAAGTATAAACACATACACTAATGAAACAATTACCTGAGCAGTAGTTCAGATGTGTTCCTCAGAGAAAAAGTCTCCGGAAATTTTTCCAGAGGAATATAAAAATTGAAGTATTTCCTCAAGAAAATCTACTAAATGTCAGTGAGAACAGTAAGAGTTTGAGGCACTTGAGCCACATATCACTCCCTCCCTTCCACAACCCCTCAGTCATGTGCCATAGTACCACATTTGGAAGGACAGGCAACCAGCATTCTCTTTCTCCTCAGCTCTGTGTTGCAGAGACTAAATACTAGGTGAATGAAGCTGAGAATATGAGGGCTCCCTTTTCCCACACAGCCCTCAATCATAGGTAGAGGCTCTAAATCAGTTAATGAAAGGTAAGAATATGGGAACCCTAGTCACCATCACTCTAGCTAATTCACTTCCTTGCTATGAAGATAAACCACTGCTACTAGGCACATTACCCCATCACAGCACCCTGGTCATAATGAGAGAAGCAGGACACCAACCATGTCTAAAGCTCTGAGCAGTGACTCAGAAATTTTCCTCAGGGGAAGAAGAAGGCCATAACAAAGAACTCTGAAACTCTCTCCAAGGGAACTGACATTATTTTTAACAGTGTATGGGGACTTCAAGCTTAGGGTATTCTTGAAAACATAGGAAATCTGGATGTTAAGCAAATAGGAGCAGGTTGGCAGCACCATGACAGCAACAAGTGAAAGATATTTTACCAGAGAGAATCAGAGAAAGAGAGCTAAGAAAATCTCTTTTGTGGTCAGAGAAAATCTCAAAGACTTTTCTCAAAACTATCTTCTAAAGGGGCCCAAATTCAACTGTATCAGACTTCGGAGTAACTTACTATCCCTACCACTGATGCAAACAAAAGAGCAACCAGTCAGCAATTAATGGATAATTATAAAACCTATAGAACCCTTAGCAAAAATATCAAGGAGAGATAGTCAAAGAGAATCTGCTAAAACACTGTCATCATGGGGTAACTAATCATGCCCAACCATGCCTCTGAGGAGTGACATAAAAAACCTCTGATACAGGGAAAATAGATTTCTCTAAAATAGTACAGCTAAGGCACTAAAAAGCAAAACAAACAAACAACAACGAGCCCCACAATGGGGATCGGTCATCAGAGTTACTAAAATACGTCATCTAAAATATCCAATTATAAAAGATAATATAATAAACTTTAAACTAATGCATGCTCTCCTTTCTTTTGTTAGTCTTTAATGACAGGCAATTATGTAAAATAAAAAATACAGTATTGTACTATTGGTCTTGTATATAGATATGATTTGTATAACAATAATAACACAAAAAAGGAAAAAGGAAAACAGCTGTAGAGAAGTAAAAGTTATATATCTCACTAGAATTAAGTTAGTATGACTGAGAAGTAAATTTTGATAAGAAATACATGATAAGTTCCAAAGCAACTACTAAGATAATAACTAACATATATATGAGAAACATTATTAAAAGAATTAAAGTGTTATAATACAATATACTCACTTAATGCCCAAAAAAGACAGTAAAGGAGGAACAGAGGTAGTGGAAAAAAGACATGAAATGTATAGGAAAATCAGAAGCAAATGGCAGCATAAATTCAACTATGTAAATAACAAAATTAAATGTGAAAAGGTTAGGGGTGCCTGGATGGCTCAGTCTGTTAAGCATCGGAATCTTGATTTCAGCTCAAGTCATGATCTCAGGGGTGTGGAATCAAGCCCCATGTCTGGCTCCACGCTCAACAGGAAGTTTGCTTGAGACTCTCTTTCACCTCGATCCCCGCCCCTCCTGCCTGCTCTCTCTAAAATAATAAATAAACTTTTTTAAGAATATAAATAGGTTAACAATCCAAAAGAGAAAGATTATCAGAATGGATTTTTTAAAATCCTACTGTATGTCCTATACAAGAGACACATTTTAGATTCAAAAATAAAAATAGATATAATGTAAAGGATAGGAAACTGCATCATGCAAAGAGTGGCCATAATAAGGCTGAATGGTAAACTACTATTAGACCAAACAGACTTTACAAAAGAACATTACTAGTAATAAGATGAATATTTTATAGTGATAGAAGTGTCAATCTTGTCCTATTATAAACATACATGCATTTAACAACAGAGCCCCAAAATACATGAAGCAAAAACTGACAGAAATGAATGGAAAAAGCCACCTCTATTTAATATTTTACTAAAGTTTCTAGCCAAAAAAAAAAAAAAATGTAGAGAAAAAATACTTAAAGATATGCATATGGAAAAGAAAAAAGTAGGGCAATTTCTTTTTGTCCAGTACACAGAAAATTGTATGGAATTCACTAATAAAACTATTAGAAATGGTAAGAGTTGAGTGAGGTTGTGAGATATAAGACCAATATGCAGAAAGCAACTGCATTTCTATATACCAAAAGTGAATAATCCAAAAGCAAAATAAAGAAAATTCCATTTACAATATTATCAAAAAGAATAAGATACTTCAAAATGAGTTTAACAAAAAAAGTGTAAATTTGGACACAGATTTTACTTTCCCATATGATAGATATTCTATAATTTATTTCACTATTCCCTAGTATTAGACATGTAAGTCATTTAAATAACTTTATTATAAAACAATACCACAAGGACTAATGTCATCATTGTGCCTTTATCTATGTGATCAATTATTTCAAAGCATAAGTGTAACTGCTGCCTCAGAAACTATATGTTTAGATAATCTACATAAAACCAAATTGCCTTCCAAAAAATATTACAGATTTTTATACATCTACAGCTACGTATCGATTTTTCACATCAGCTTGTTGTATATCTCTTCCAAGTTCCCTATGATTGAACTATTTATCAAATTATTTAGCCTTATTATTAAATTTAAGTTTCCTTATATTTCCTCATTCAGCTAATATTTAATGAGTATCTATTATAAGACTCATACCATTCTAGTTACTGGGTTGCTGTAGCTTTCTGCTGATATCCTTCATCAATCTTAGCAATTTTCCTTTAAAACCATGTTCGATAAAATCACGTATTAATAAAGATTAAAAATTGTAGTGATGAAAAAAGTCTATAGAGATACGTTTTTATGGTTTTCCTGTCTGGATCCATTGTTACTAAATGTGTTACTTATATTCTTGCATAAAATAATTTTATTAGTGTATTTTTATGGATTAAATTTTCCAAAAGCCAATAAAAATTTTGCAACTAAGTTCATAAAAGAGAATGTTTATATTTTAATTTTTTAGGCTTTTCCCTTCTTGCTATGGCATCATGAGTTGGATAATTGTGTATTATTTACAAACATCCCTTACATACATCTATACAACTAGGAAATTATTTATTTGTACACTTGGTAGAACACATCCAAGGAAATACATAGTTTTATTTATTTCTTATAGAAGATATTTGATTAGGGGCAGCTGGGTGGTTTAGTTAGTTAAGTGTCTGCCCTAGGCTCAGGTCATGATCCCAGGGTCCAGGGATCAACCCCCACCAGGCTTCCTGCTCAGAAGGGGGGGGCTGCTGCTCCCTCTTCCTCTGCCCCTCACCCTTCCCCTGCTTGTGCTCTCTCTCTCTCAAAAAAATAAAATCTTCTAAAAAAAGATATTTGATTATATATTAGTATTTGTATTTAAATTCTTTTAATACTTGAAAAACACAGATTTTTCTTTTCCTTAAGTTTGCTAATTTATTTTTTTGCTGGAGAGTCTTCAATTTGTAAAATTGTTTATATTTTTATAAATTGTGCATGATTTATTCATAATTTTAAATATCTATATCTGAAATTATCTCCCTTTTTTATATATAATCTGGTTGGTTTCTTCCCTTTCAAATTCCTACCTTCTTGCAGCCAGTCTTTAACTTTTACATATATATGTTTCAAATTATTTATGTTCTGATGTATGACAACATTTAATTATTTAATATTTTCTTCATAGATTGGTTCTAAGCACTAAAACCACAAAAGTGGTAATTAAGCTATTATGATTATATAAATATTTCACATTGTAGATACATTTACTGTAGATACATTACTGCTATTGGGATATTTTTCCTTCCTTTCTCCTTCTCTTCCTCCCTACCTGTTTTTTTTAGTTCAGTATAATGACCTTTGTAAAATTTGTAGCAAAATATTCCTTATGTTGAAATTGAATTACTTTTTTCCTAAAATAATTTCTTATATCATACTAAATTTTAACATGAGTTTTATTTGGATCCATGTTTCTCATACATTTCCTCTGCTTTTATTTAACTTTATTTTTTCCTAGTTTAGTGGATTTATGTTTTCTTACCATGTTACCAACATTATCTCTTTTGTTATTTAATATTTAGCTTCAAAGCCATTCCATTCATCTTAAAGACTTATTTCTTGGAACCCTCAACTTCCTTTAATTATTGCAAATGATTGGTTTTGCTATCTCCTTTTTAGTACTCAGGATTTGGTTCCTGTTGCTGCATGATTATTGTTATAATACAGTGTTTTCCACACATTGTCCTAGTCTTTTCTTTATAGGAGTTCATACTCAAAGTAACTCTTTCAGAAAGTACATAGAAGGTAAAATTCCTTTATTCCTTCATATCTGATTATTTTTCTTTTGTTTTCTCAACTGGTATTTCATTTGAATTTAGAATTAGAACTTTCATATCTTTTTTGCTAAGATGTTTAAAGCTATAACTCAACTGTGGCCCAGAATTCCATAGTGATAAGGAGAAGGCAGCAGCTTTCAGTCTTCCTTTTCATTCATTTGGACATACAATAAAACATATTTCTTTTTATTCATGTGTGCACACATGTGTGTGCATGTATGTGTGTGTTGGCCACCTAAGATCCATATATGATTACATTTCAGAGAATTTCTCATTTTGTATACTGCTGCATATGATATAGGCTTGGTCAATTTGATTGTCTACTCAAAACTTTGAAACTTGAGAAAACAGGGCAAAAGTTCAGGGGGAATTTAGACACTTACTAGTGTTATACATGTAGAGTTTTTCAATGGTGGCAATGAGTTTCCAAAGACAACAGCCATCGGCTGTGAAGGGCCATAAATTAAAATTTAAAAAAGTTAAAGATAGGAAAAGCATCCTGTTTCAAATCTTTCTACATATTTCTTCCATTATCAAAGTTCACCTCAAAACTACCGAGCTTTAGTCAGGAAGCCAATAAGTGTTTCTTTAAAGAGCAAAATTGAATGAGAGTTTAACAGGTAAGGGCATCAAAATATCACACTCGGCACAAGCCCCAGGAAAATAATGTTGATATTTTCAGCACAATTGTTTAAAAAAAAAGTCTTACATTGTAAATTCCTTGAGTATTAGAATTATTTAAGAATTATCATAATAGGGGCGCCTGGGTGGCTCAGTGGGTTAAGCCTCTGCCTTCGGGTGAGGTCACAGTCTCGGGGTCCTGGGATCAAGCCCCGCGTCGGGCTCTCTGCTCAGTGCAGAGCCTGCTTCCTCCTCTCTTTCTGCCTGTCTCTCTGCCTACTTGTGATATCTCTCTCTCTCTGTCAAATAAATAAATAAAATCTTTAAAAAAAAGAGAATTATCATAATAAATATTTCAGAGTATTTATAAAACAAATGTGGCAGGTATAATCACACATACAAATACACACCCACTCTCTCTCTTTCTCACAGCCATACTCCAAAATGAACATTTAAAAAATTTAAAGAAAGAGGGGTGCCTGGGTGGCTCAGTTGGTTAAGCATCTGCCTTTGGCTCAAGTCATGATCTCTGGGTCCCATGATAAGCCCCACATAGCGCTCCCTGCTGGGGGCGGGGGGGAGCCTGCTTCTCCCTCTCCTCCCTGTTTCTGCTTTCTCTCACTATTTCTGTCTCTCTTTGTCTCCAACAAATAAATAAAATCTTTAAAAAGAATTTGAAGAAAGAAACCATTGGCTAACTTTATGTGTAAATCATAGTCACCAATTGCAAATATATAGGCATTTACAGATTGCCTTTTGTTTAGAAACCAGTTTATTAGCCCTGTCAACACAGACTAAGATTTAGAAACTTAAAGTGGATGCTAATCTATTTCAGGTTAGAGGCCAATTTATTAAAAAAATCTTTGTATGTCATGAAAAGTACAGACTTACCAATATCTGACTAATAGACTTAGCCCAGTTATTTGGCCGTTCTCATTTTCAATTTATATATTTAGATGTTAAAGAAACAAAGATCTTTCTTTTACTTCCAAACTTTCAATGGGTAAGCTTTTTGATTATAAATTAATTACAGATAGAGATACAGAGTAAATTCTGTAGAACAATTAAGATAATTGACACATTAGTTAGATGTTTTAAAAATAAAGATGCAAATATAAACATCATCAAATTATAGTTTAAAAAGAGAACAGAGAAAAAAACTAAATTTTTTTCTGAAGTGGAAAACATACCTATCTTCTAAGTAGTTTCTTGGGTATTTTCTAAGCAAAAATAATGTAGTCTACTAGTAAAGCCTAAACTATGAAGAAATTCCAGTGTTAATATGTAAGCATTTTAAATAAATTATCTGTCCTTTTGTAATAAGTACTTTTATAGAACACTTGTTGTATTATTTACTATGAGAAAACAAAATGTTTTGACATGTTTATTACCAGTGTAAGGAACACATTTTTAAAAATAATTGTGTCCAATATCCAAAACCTTAGAAACACTAGAAAATAACATGCATATGTGTGTGTCTCTATGTATGTATATGTGTACATGTATGTAATATAGTACAGTGTATATATAGTATAGTGTCGTGTACATAGTATTTGGTACATGCATATATTTATTTTAGTATACAGTGTGTATATATATATATATAGTATAGTGTATGTATATGGATGTATGTATATATAGTATAGTTGCCTATAAATATAATAGTGTGTATGTATATATAGATATATATGTGTGTGTGTGTGTGTGTATGTGTGTGTGTGTATCCCATAAGACCATATATACATGTGATGGCCTTATGGGATAAACGATTGTTAGAGCAAAAAGCAAAAGGGGTTTTGGTGGCTTTTAGGATTTCACACTTTTGCAGACTTATGCAGAAGATATTGTGTGAGGAATTCTAACAGTGTCTTTCCAACTTGTATGATATTGTCAAACACAGTGAAAGCACTAAAATAAATAGAACCAGATAGAAATTTTATCCAACCAGTAACTGTTAAGAAACTCAATTCCTTATAACTTCTTAGTGGGATTATAAAGAACACCACTGAAATAAAAACAAAAGCAGTTTCATTGAGCGGGGATACATTCTCTGCTACTATTTATACAGTGTTCAAATCAATGCCATCATCAGATTGCGTAGCAAAGATTTCCAATTAAATGCAGAATAAATCAAAGTAGGTAGTTCTTGCTGAAATCATTATTATTTTCCTTGAAGAATCTAATTCTTTGGGTCATTCATAAGACAAAGGCCTATTACTCTGAATATTTGAGTAGATATCATGATTCAGTAAGAAATACAATATGGAATCATTTAATTGTGGAAAAGCAAAAACTCTCTTTTTTTTGGTAATAAAACACACTCTTGAGTGTTCATTTGTACCCAAGTCAGCCCTGATTTGTCTGGTAGATTCCTCATTTTTTGTGAGTTGGTGATAACCACTGAGTTTCTAAGGCTTCTCACTGAGCAGTAAATGAAACAATGGGGAACATCTTTCTCTAATTTCTATCTAGGATTGTGTATTGTCCAAATATCTACTGACTTTGTAATAAGCTAAGTTAAATCAGTTCTAATTAAAACAGAATCTTATTGAATGCCAATCTCTGAAACTAGAACATAAGGTGTGGTCCAGTTTAACGCATTTTTTCTAGTTAGGTTAATTGGTATAATTAAATGAGGACTGGGGAAAAAACAGTAATGGTGAGACTCACTGGCTACAGGATACATGTTTAATTCAAATCATTGACAATTGGTAGACACTGAACTGTGTGTTTTCAAAGAAAGAGGACCCTTTTGTAAATGTGTTGGTAAATTCAGGGAGGGGGAAGTACAGATGCAGCCAACAATCATAGGATTTCTCCTTCTGAGTGGCATCTGCTGGTACAGGGAGAGGAAAAGAGTAATAGAGAAGCATTATAGCAAAAACAAAATAGAATCCTGGAGATAGGCTAAATAGTAGGTATATGCTGCTACTCTGAACAATTTAATTAGCACCTAACTAGAACCAATATGGAATTTATAAAAAGAGACTTAATCCTTTCCCTGATGAAAGAAATAGAGCATGTTTTAATATCTAAGGAAAGGATATTGGTCCAATCTTGCACCAGGCCTTAAGTATATTGTAATCTACTGTAGTCCCAATGCCAGGAACAGAATTAATCCTCCACACGTGGACGTAGGCAGCCTGAAGTGACTCCCCCCAAGTACAGAGCAAAACAGTCCATCTCAGTCAATCCTCCACCCAAGCTGCTACATATCTAGAAATGCCAGTGAAATGGGCAGGGGAGTGCCACTAGGGGGGATGTAACTATCCTCAGAACATGATGTTCTCATTGGCCTTGCTGAAAAGTATTTATTAAAGTTATCTGAAATTATGAGAAAGGACATACTAGGAAATTAGCAAATGGTACTAGTTTATACCTTCAGCTTAGAATCTTATAGAGAAAAACTGTGTTTCCTAATTTGGGATAATAAAAAGCATACGCAGTCATAGGAATTATAGTTGTATCTTGCTGGGAGAAATCAGAGTTGTTTTGTTCTTGTTTTCAAATTCAAATATAAACATATGAATGCAAAGCAGTCAAAAGGATGGACTATGCCAGTGCTCAAGCATTTTGCTTAAGTTTCAAACTACCCTTCTACACTCTGTTTTGTGATGCTGGAAAGAGATTAAACAAACTTCATTTCTTCTTTGGCACCTGGGTGCCTAGTAGGCTTTAACAAAAGAGAAGCAGAGGGAGTCAGGATGTTTGGAGAAAAAAGAAAGGGATGTACTCTTTCTTATTGTTTCCTGTTTCCTTCCTGTTTCTGTTAGTTTCACCACAGCAGCATTACCTGACCTAAACACCGGAGTTTATGTAGTTTTTTCTAACAATCCCAGAACCAGCCTCATCATACCTCCCTCAGAGATTTCAGGACTATCTGGCTTGCACACCATCCACCAACACACACACAAATGTGTGACTAACACCCTACAAAGTCCTTTTTCTGATTTCATTATTACACCAGTCACAAAACTGATATTTAATAAGTTAGTTTAATAACTCTAATAAGTTAGCCACCGCAGTCTCATGAATATTGGGAGAAGACATGAGACTCCTGAGTCAGAAACAAAAGACACTTTAACAGCTACAGTAAGAGCAATAGAATATCAGAATTTGCACTACTTTTCTGAGTCCCAATTCCTACATGGAAGTGTGAAAAAGGTGCTGGGTCACAAGAGAGGAACCCCAAATTTTGAGACCTGAACATTCCATAACAAACAGAAAGAAAACATGTCTAACCTTTATTTCAGAGGCAGACATTCTGCCTCTCAATGAGCTGAAGGGAGAGACTATCTCTTATTTGCAAGATGTGCATAAATACAAAAGACCCTTGGATGATTATCACCAAACAATATCTACCCTTCATTTCTACAGAATTCTAGCCTCTTGACAATTTTTCCCAATAGTATACCACTCTATTGGCCATTCTGACTAACCTAGGATGGAAAAAGAATTGAACACAATTCAAACATTTTGTATAATATAGAATTTAACTAAAGCTACTATCAATAGGACTCTGAAAAGCAGAAAGAGGCTAACTTGCAGCCTGTTCACCTGAACTATGCTGTTTCTCAGGCCCAATCAGCTGAACAAATTCCATAAACCCACAGGCTCTAACTTTGAAAGTCAAATATCTTTCTCCAAGTTTCTGTACTTAACCTCTCCATTTGGCTTGAACCATTACAGAACATAAAGCAAAATAATTATCAATTGCAGGAAGAAGAATATCTAGGGGAAATCTATCATAGAAAAGAACCATGGCCAATGAAGGAGGATGGCCTAAATGCTTGCGAGAGTTGAGGCCGTATCAAGGGTCATTTCAGCTAAAGTCAGGGAAAACTTTCTTATGACAATTTCTAATTAGTAACTCCCATTATAGGGAGAATTTCCCACAATAATGCATAAATAATGAGTCCCTTTGGGAAGCTCTCCTGAGTAATCAAGGATATCTTCTTTGGGAAAACCTTATCAGAGACTACTTAATGTATGGCATATATAGTCCCTTAAATATTTGAATGCTTCTTCTGACTACCACTAAGATATGAGTTATGGCTTATTCAGGAGGGAGCCAAATTAATGACTGGCTTCCAATATAACAAATACAATACCAGGAAATGTGTGGCACTCTGGAAAGAAAGTGCTGTATGCAATAGTAGGGGAAAGGATCTACATCATTTGGGGACATGGGTAGATAAGGCATCTAAAAGGCTTCTGATACCTCTCATTAACCTTAAATTTCCAAGTTCCACTAACATAATTTAGCCCTTTTCTTAGAGGTTCTATCATATTTGTCCATATGACCAAATGGGGAGTATTTGTCCATACTGTGGAATGATGAAACAATAGCTATGAAAATGTAAATCAGGACAACATCCAGAAGTATAGATAGATGTTTGGCCCCGGATGCAGAGGAGTTGGGATCTGATAAACTTCTTGGTAAGGTTACAGAGAATGGCAATCAAATATTAATAAGAGCCATGTGACAGGATAAAAAATCCAGCAGTCAGTTAAATTTGAGTTATTTAGAACAGTTTGTTAGAGCATCAACAGTGAATTTGTCTTTGGCAAGACTCTAGGAATGGTTCTAAATGACAAAGATCATTAATATACCTCCCTCCTCCATACTTCCAAGGGTCTAACTTAGCACTGTTTTGCTATCTGTAAACTTAAAAAATAAAATTCTGCGTACATTCCAGTAGCTATAATTTCACCTTGTTTTCTCTTCTGTACCCTTACCCAGACCTTTCATCTGGAAGAGTCATATGCAAAAGGGACAAGAAAATTTTTATAAGTAAACTTATAAAGGTATATGGTGGCACCAACATTTGTCCACAAGAATCACTGCACAAGGACTGAAAGTAGTAAACTAAAAGAAAGACTGATTATTATACCTATAAGCTAAAACTAGGTCAATCTAGCAAGAAAACCTGAGTGTATGAACCAGAATTAATGGAATCCCTTGGGATGACTTTTGGCCAGGCTTGAGCAAGTAACAAACAGGCTAGCCTGGAATCACTAATGGAGGAAAGAATAAAGCATCATGACTGGGAGTGGTCAAGGTGAAATCCTGAATTTTTAAAATGGGTCTGTATAACCTCCTATACCTTTACCCTCATCATTACATAGAAACAGACAGGACAGGAAGATCCTTTCTGGGACAGCCACATTTAATGACCATATTGTCTTATGTGATTAAATAAATGATTCTGGAGGAGGCTAAAAAGGTGTTCAAGTCCCTAATATATTGTTAGTTTGCCAGCAGCAGGTAGCAATATGAGAGATGCAGTCTCAATGAGCAGCTTGATTTAATTTGGCCTCATCACTGAATGAGCCCTTACCATGGGCATATACAAGAGAGATTCAGATAGTTTGATAGGCATCCACAAATTGTTTCTACAGTTCATGTCCCCAAAGACTTTAATTGTTAGACTCTAGTTTACCATGTGGAACACCAAACTACTAAGTCATTGGCAAGATCCAACAAATCAGAAAATAGGACAAGGTTCACAAAGTGAAGAATTGATCAGAGCTCTAATGACCACCTTGAGTTCTTCCCACTCAGCAGAAACTGTCTTTGGTTGTGTATAGCCAGTACTGAATTTAAACAACCACAGAAGTACATTGGAAACCATTGTTTAATCACAAAGGTAAATGTGGACCAAGAACTTAAGTGAGCCAGTGACTTCGCTTCACATAGCAGAACAGGGAACAGAATTTTCCCCAAAGAGAAAGCTGCCATTTTTCATGTAATCTCCCAATGCTGCCCGGGCCAGGCTAGCTGCATTCTTGAATATTGTCACCATTTCTGTTGGCCTTCTTGGAATATCAGAAATACATATTTTTTATTTTATTTTTTATTTTTTTAAAGATTTTATTTATTTATTTGTCAGAGAGAGAGTGAGAGAGAGATCACAAGCAGGCAGAGAGCCAGGTAGAGGGAGAAGCAGGCTCCCTGCCGAGCAAGGAGCCCGATGCGGGAATCGATCCCAGGACCCCGGGATCATGACCCGAGCCGAAGGCAGAGGCTTTAACCCACTGAGCCACCCAGGCGTCCCAGAAATACATATTTTTTAAAAAATATATGTTTGCAATGAATTTGTAGCACTCGTAGGTCTTTTAAAGCAAAACCCAAAATTCAATTACCACAAAGGAAAGCTTGCTGGAAGATATAAGAGAGTAATTAACAAAATTTCTATAAATTATAACATAAAAGCCATATAAAGGAACATTATACATTTCTACCTAATTTTCCTAATATAAAACATTTCTCTTACAAAGTCAATATGAAGCAGAAAGCAGCAAAAGAAAAATGGGAAGAAGAAAAAAATGTAGAAATGTCTAATTCAGATTTCCAAACATGTAAAACTCACAAGAAATGGAATGAGACCAAATACAAGTGACCCCACAAAGTCATAAAATGTTTATGGATATTCACTGTTTTCCAGAATGTTGGCAAATGTGTAATCAGAAACATTAGTAGTATAAGCATAAATTGATTTGACATTTGGGGAGGTCAGTTTTGCAATATGAACCAAAATTTTAAGAACAGGATTATGTATCCACATAATTCATCTTTTAGAGATGTATTCCATGTTGAAAAAGTCAAGGGAAAAATTATTTTGGCACAAAAATGTTTATCAAAAACATAAGAGTATAAAATTGGAAATAAATATCCATCAACAGGGAATTATTTATATGTAGAATAGCATAGCTCTTCCTTTCTTTTGTAAAGAAAGAAATACTGTGTAGATATTAAAATTGTTAACATACAACTCCAATACTTGGCAGGAGAAAAGGATCACAATATGTAACAAATAAGAATGTGATAAGGATGCAATACAGACAGGAGCTTATGAGGAGATAAAGGGCATGCAGTTAGGTTACAATAGTATATGAGGCTCAAAATCCACCAATATAAAAGCATTTCATGTTTTTCCATTTTCCCTTATATAGATATATCATTCAATAACCTTTTAGAAATAGCTACCTGTAAACTGTATATTATTCAAGCATTTATAAATAGAGTACAAATATTTGCACTCAAATTTTATAATTTTATGTATGTATGTATCTATCACTTGTCTATATAACTATGTATTTATCTATGTGTGCATGCAAAAGAAAAACAACAGAAAAAAATTCCATGAAAATTTTAAAGATTATGCCTATGGATAATAGAATGGTTTATGTTGTGGTTTTCTCCCCTTAATTGTTAATGTTGAGCATACAGGTTTTATAATCAGAAGGGAAAAATAATTTTAAAAAGTAATTTATTTTTATTATTACAGTTACTCCACTTCAAGATTTTTATTGTTTAGTAATCCTCTAAACATTGTCTACATTATCAGATAAAGTAGGTTAAAAAGTAATCATTACTTGTGATAGATGTGCTCATTTGAACTGATAAATCAAAAATATTTTCATAGGACACAGAACTATGGGCACAGCACTATTATAGATGTTATGATTATCCCAAAGGAATGTAACTTGTTCTTTCTAACATGGAAGATTCTACAAGTTAAGTAAGAATTCAAGACAATTATGCATACTCATATAACTTATACTGAATGGAGAGTTAATTATAAAATGTATGGTACAAAAGACAGCACAATGCAGAACGACCCCAGCTGGCCACGGTCTCCACAACAGTTGTTCATCCCCTGTGGAAGAGGACCAGTGCATGAAATATGCAGGCACTGTGTGCCCATCTATGCAAGATTTGTGCAACTCTCAACCACCAAGGTCTTAGCAGTAGAGGCATGTCCCCTCTGGTAGAGGACCCATACCACCTTTTAAAAGTAGCTTCCCACCCACTACTTTCTTTCTTTTTTTAATTATGTTCTGTTAGTCACCATACAGTACATCATTAGTTTTTGATGTAGTGTTCCAAGATTCATTTTTTACGTATTACACCCATGCTCCATGCAATCTGTGCCTTCCTTAATACTCATCACCAGGCTCACTTATTCCTCCACTTCCTCCCCCCTAAAACCCTCAGTTTGTTTCTTGGAGTCCATAGTCTCTCATGGTTCTTCTCCCCCTCAGACTCCTTTTACTAGTAGAAGACATAGCTGACTTTCGTAACACACAAAAACAGACACAGAGAGTTAAACAAAATGAGGAGACAGGAGAGTATGTCCCAAATGAAACAACAGCACAAAACCACAGCAAGAGACCTAAACAAAACAAATATAAGCAATACCCTGATAGAGAATTTAAAGTAATGTCCATAAAGATACTCACTGGACTTGAGAAAAGAGTGGTGTACATCAGTGAGACCCTTAAGAAAGAGATAAAAAAGAACCAATCAGAGATGAAGAACACAAGAAATGAAATTAAAAATACACTAGATGGAATAAATAGCAGTTAGAGGAAGCAGGAGAATGAACTGGTGACATGGAAGACAGAGTAATGTAATCAAGCTGAGCAGATGAGAGAAAAAGAATTATACAAAATGAGAAAAGACTTATGGAACTCAGTGACTCCATAAAATGTAACAACATCTGCATTATATGATTCCCAGAAGAGAGAGAAAAAGGGGTAAAAAATTTACTGAAGAAATAATAGGTGAAAACTTCTTGAATCTGGAGAAGGAAACAGATATCTAGATCCAGGAGATACAGGGATTTCCCCAACAAAATCAACCCAAGGGGACCACAACAAGACATAGAGTAATTAAAATGGCAAAAAGTAGTGATAAAAAGAGAATTTTAAAAGCAAAAAAAGAAAGGAAGACTGTTACATACAAGGGAAACACCACAAGGCTATGAGGAAATTTTTCAGAAGTTTTTAGACAAGAAGGGAATGTCATGTTATATTCGAAGTGGTGAAAGGAAAAAAATCTTCAGCCAAGAATACTCTATCCAGAAAGCTATAATTCAGAATAGAAGGAGAGATAAAGAGTTTCCTAGACAATAAAAGCTAAAGGAGTTCATGATCACTAAATCAGCCTTTCAAGAAATGTTAAAGGGTACTCCAAGTGGAAAGATCACTAAATAAGAGTAATAAAGTAGGAAGTGAATAACAGTAAAAATAAGTGTATCTATGAAAATCACTCAAGAGACTCACAAAATAAAAGGATGTAAAGTATGACGCTGTATAGAAAATGTGGGGGGAGAGGAGTAAAGAATGGGTTCAAACTATGTGACCATCAACTTAATATAGATTGCTATATACAGAATATGTTATACACAAACCTAATGGTAACACAAATCAAAAATGAATAAGATACATGTAAAAAATAAACCAGCAGGAATCCAGGTATATCACTAAAGAAAGCCAGCAAACTGTGGGATAAGAGAGAAGAGAAGAAGGATCAGAGAAGAACTACAAAACCAGCCATAAACCAAGTAACAAGGAACAAAATGCTAATAAATACATACCTATCAAAAATTACTTTGAACGTAAATGGACTAAATGCTCCAAACAAAACACACAGGGTAATGGAATGGATAAAAAAACAAGACCCATCTATATATTGCTTATAAGAGACTCATTTCAGATCTAAGGACATTTGCAAATTGAAAGTGATGTCATGGAGAAATATTTATCATGCAATGGATGTCAAAAGAAAGCCGGGTAGCAACACTTATATTGGATAAAACAGACTTTAAAACAAGACTTTTGGGAGCGCCTGGGTGGCTCAGTCAGTTAAATGTCTGCCTTTGCCTCAAGTCATGTTCCTGAGGCCACAGGATCAAGCCCCACATCTGCTTCTCCCTCTCTTTCTGCCCCTTACACCTGCTCATTCCACCCCTCTCAAATAAATAAATAAAATCTAAAAAAATTTAAAGAGATGCTAGTAAGAGACAAACGATACTATAAAATATTAAAGGGGGGCAATCCAACAAGAAGACATAACAATTGTAAATATTTATACACCTAGCTTGGGAGTAATCAAATACACAAAACAATTAATAACAAACAGAAAGGAATGAATCAATAGTAATACAATAAATGTATAGGACTTTAACACCCCAAATTCATCAACAGATAGTTCATCCAAACAGAAAATCAACAAGGAAATGGTGGCTTTTAATGGCACACTTGACCAGAAGGATTAACAGATATATTCAAAACATTCCATTCTAAAAGAGCAGAAGACATTTTTTTCAAGGCCACACAGAACAGTCTCCAGAAAAGATCCTATTTTAGGCCATAAATCACTAAATTAAAAAAAAAATATCAAAGTCATACCATGCATCTTTTCTGACAACAGTGCTACAAAAACTAGAAGTAAAAATTAAGAAAGAAATACGGAAAGAGCACAAATACATGGAGTTTAAATAACATACTACTGAACAATAAAAGGTTCAACAATGATTCCAAAGAAGAAATAAAAAAATTTCAAGCAGAAAAGTGAAAATGAAAACAGCAGTCCAAAACCTTTGGGGGTGCAGTTCTAAGATGGAAGTGCTTAGCAATACAGGCCTATCACAAAAAGCAAGAAAAATATCAAATAAACAACCTAACTTCACACCTAAAGGATTTAGTAAAAGAATAAATGAAACCCCAAACCAGCAGAAGGAAGGAAATAATAAATATTTGAGCAGAAATAAATTATATAGAAACTACAAAAATAATAGAACAGAACAATGAAACCAGGAGCTGGTTCTTTGAAAAGATCAACAAAATTGATAAACCTCTAGCCAGACTCATTAAGAAGAAAAAGAGAGAGAGAAAGATAAAGGGAACTCAAACAAAATCAGAAATGAAAGACAAGTAACAAACACCACAGAAATATGATTATAAGAGAATATTATGAGAAATTATATACCAAAAACTTGGACAACCTAGAAGAAATGTACAAATTCCTAGAAAAATATAACCTACAAGAACTGAAGTAGGAAGAAATAGAAAATTTGAACAAACCAATTACCAATAATGAAATTGAATTAGTAATCAAAGTTTCCAACAAAAAAAGTCCAGGATCAGATAGCTTCACAGGGAAATTCTACTAAACATATAAAGAAGAGTTAATACCTATTCTTTTCAAACTTTTCCAAAAAAGAGAAGATGAAGGAAAAGTTCCAAATTCATTCTATGAGACCAAAATCACCCTGATACCAAACCAGATAAAGATAACACAAAAAAAGAAAACTATAGGCCAATATCTCTGATGAAAATAGATGCAAAAATCCTCAACAAAATATTGACAAACACAATTCAACAATACGTTATAAAATCATTCACCACGATCAAGTGGGATTTACTCCTGGGCTACAAGTGTGGTTCAATATTTGCAAATCGATCAACGTGATATATCACACCCATAAGAGAAAAGATTAAAACGATATGATTCTCTCAATAGATGCAAAAAATGCATTTGACAAAGCATGATAACCTTTAATGATAAAAACCCTCAACAAAATAGGTATAGAGGGAACATACCTCAATATAATAAAGGCCTTATATGAAAAACTGACAGCAAAAATCATGCTCAATGGGAAAAAGTGAGAGCTTTTCCCCTAAGGTCAGGAACCAGACAAGGAAGTCCACTTTCACCACTTTAATTGAACTTGGTACTGGAGGCCCTAACCAGAGTAATCAGACAACAAAAAGAAAAAAAAAAAAAAAAAATCAAAATTGGTAAGGGAGAGTGATACTTTCACTATTTATAGATGACATAATACTATATAGAGAAAACCTGAAGAACTCCACCATACTGTATATAGAAAACCTGAAGAACTTCACCAAAAAACTATTTGAACTGATAAATGAATTTAGTAAAGTCACAGGATACAAAATCAACATACAGAGAGCAATCACATTTCTATATGCTAATAATGAAGCAGCAGAAAGAGAAATTAAGAAAACAATCACATAATTGCTTCATAACTAATAAAATACCTAAGAATAAACTTTACCAAAGAGGGGAAATACCTGTGCTCTGAAACTATAAAACACTGATGAAAGAAATTGAAGATGACACAAAGAAATGAAAGATAATCCATGGTTATGGACCAGGAGAACAAATAATGTTAAAATGTCTATACTATCCAAAGCAATCCACAGATTTAATGCACTCCCTATCAAAATACCAGCAGCATTTTTCACAGAACTAGAAAAAGCAATTCTAAAATATATATGGAACCACTAAATACCCTGGATAGCCAAAGAAATCTTGAAAACAAAAGCAAAGCTCTTCCAGATTTTCAGAATTCTAGGCTTCAAGTTATATTGCAAAGTTGTAGTAACCAAAAACAGTATGGGACTGGTACAAAAATAGACACATAAATCAATAGAACAAATTAGAAAGCCAGGAATAAACACATAATTATGTGGTCAATTAATCTTCCACAAGGATGGCAAGAATATGAAATGGGAAAAAGTCTCTTCAAGAAATAGTGTTGGGAAAACTGGACAGCAACAAGCAAAAGAATGGAACGGGACTACTTTCTTACATTGTACACAAGAATAAACTCAAAATGGATTAAGGACCTAAATGTGAGACCTGAAACCATAAAAATCCTAGAAAAAGAACACAAGCAGCAGTCTGACATTGGTTGTAGCAACATTTTTCTAGATATATCTCCTGAGGGAAGGGAAACAAAAGCAAAAATAAACAGTAGGGACTACATCAAAATAAAAAGCTTCTACACACCAAAGAAACCAACCAATGGGAGAAGATATTTGCAAATGCAATTTTTACCAAAGTGCACAAGAGTTCTGTTTCTTCACATCCTCACCAACACGTATTTCTTGAACTTTTTATTTTAGTCATCCTATTAGATGTGAGGTGATATCTCATGGTAGTTTTGATTTACATTTCCCTGATGGTGAGTGATGTTGAGCATCTTTTCATTTGTATGTCTTATTTGGAGAAATGTCTGTTTATGTCTTCTGCCCATTTTAAATTGGATTATTTAGGGTTTTTTTGGTGTTGAGTGGTATAAGTTCTTTATATATTTTGGATACCAACCCTTTATTGGATATGTCCTTTCCAAATATCTGAAACAATGTAAGTTAACTACATTGGAATTAAAAACAATTGCACAATGCAATGTAAGTGCACATTACTTTTTGAGCTTGTGATTTCTGAAGTCATATTGAGTGCTTAAATTTTGTTTTCTGCTTAAATTTTGTTTTCTGGTTATCCTTTGACCCTTAAATTTTGCTTAAATTTTGTTTTCTGATTATCCTTTGACCCACTGATTTCACACTTTGCTTCCAAAGTTGTACTTTGCTCTGGGAGCTCATTTTCCACACATACCCACCCCTGTTCCTTGCCAAGCTGCTCTGGTTTCCAGAGTTGATTCAGTGTCAGTTCAGACGTATTCCTTATTAAATATAGTTCATTGGTATAAGCTACCTAATTCTTTTGCCCTGAAAACGTCTTACTGTGTTTTCCTGTCTCCCAGGACTAATTATTTCCATGCCTTCTAGGTTTGACCTAACCCTTAAGTTGAAATGTGGTTTGGTAGAATTCTACTACAAACATAGAATTCAAATGGAGGAATAATGACTGACCTGAGCTTTGATAAATAGGAAGGATTTGGAGAGGGAGATGGATCCTTTAAATTGATTTTTTTCCTCTATTATATAACATCTGTATCATCAAAATTAACAAATATAAAATAATTACTTTTGTATTTCAGAGGACTCTGACACTCTTTCTTCCATTGTGTTATGTGATTCAAATTTACCCCTCTTGATACTGTTTCAAGACTTAGTTAAGTGTTTTTAATAATGTCAATTTATAATCATTGTGGTTGAAGCCATTTAGCATAACCTAAAGGTTGAAGTTGGCACCAGACTGAATTTTCAACCTCAAGTGGCACATCATGTGTCTTTATTGCTTTGATGTTGAAAAACACTGTTTTATAGGAATATCTATATTTACATAGATGAATTAAATGACAAGTAAATAACTCTTCAAGATTCTAGTAAGATATAGTCAGTGTCTTTAGTCAAATAATTATTCTTCATTTAGTCACGTTATTGGTGCTTTCGTAATGTTAAAAGGAACCATATTGTTTAAGCAAAGATAGATATTCAAGTTATTTAACCTAGCTGGGAAGTATTCGATTGATTCTTTCAACGGTTATGAAGGGAAAGGAAAAAAGAATGAAATTACTAATTAAAACGGCAGAACCATTTGCAAAGTATCTATGGGCAAACACAAGAGAAGCTACAACAGAGATATTTGGACACTGGAATCACATTACGATATTTATGGGGACAAACAAAGAACCAATGCCATTAGTACAGAGTGTTTAGGTGCATTCTCATTCAAAGCTATTGGGAGTGAAGCTGTGGTGAAGCTAATGTTACCTAACCTCATGATCATGGATGAGAATAGTATTACTGTACCAAAATAACATAGGGCTAAACAGAATCATCTCGATGATGTTGAATCAGAGGCAAAATTAGGGAAGAAAATCTAATCACTGAGCATACAACATTTTTTTGTTTCCCAAGAACCAACATAAGAATTTATAAAGACGAATGCTATCTCAACTAAAATTATTTTTTTGCTTATTTTACCTTAAAAAAAGTTGATTAGTTTTTTTGTATATTATCTAAATACCTTTTCATTTAAAATTTCTTGTTTGGCATTTCTAATATGATGATTCCTTGTATGCTAAATAATATTGAAAATAAATGAAAACAATCCTAAATCATTTAAGAAAAACAAATAATTTCAATTTATCAATAGCTCCCTCATTTTGATAATCAAAAATTTTTATTAAGAATGTAGAAAATTATTTTAAAGAACTGTGGAAGAAATCGGTTAGAATATAGTTCTTACAGTTCTTTTTATTTATTTATTTGACAGAGAGGGAGAGGGAGAGAGAGAGAGAGAGGGAGAGAGGGAGAGAGGGAGAGAATGCACATACAAGGGGAGCTGCAGAGGGAGAAGCAGGCTCCCTGCCTAGCAGGAAGCCTGATGCGGAGCTGGATCCTAGGATCCTGAGAACATGACCTGAGCCAAAGGCAGATGCTTAACCAACTGAGCTATCCGGGTGCCCCGAGTTCTTATAGTTCTTAATTAACACCTGTACAGTAGATATTTAAAGGTTTTTATTCGGTGGGTTTGTGCTGTTTTCATTTTTTTTTTTCATTGCAACTTCTATTTCCTATCCTTACGACTACCATACCTATAGTCTATGTGCTTTCTAGGAACCCGAATGCATCAATTGCTCTGGAATGTAGCAAGTATATTAGGCCAGTCAACCTATTCCATCATTGTCACAAATATTGGTATAGGGATGAACAGGTGACTCATGAGAAATCAACAAGGACAAAAGAAACTAAATTCTGAGTTTGCTGTTTCTCTCACTGGGTGGCTGAAAGTTGCTTAGACCACCATGCAGAGCTGAAAGTGGAAAAAATCTAAGGAAACAGAAATGCACCTGATAACACTGACTAGACCCTGCATCATACCATGTCTGAAATCATGATTATTGCTTGACTTTTTAAGTGAGCCAACTGATTGTATTTTTGTGTAAGTCACTGGATTGAGTTTTCCACATGTGGAACAAAGAGACTCTCAGTGAGACAGTACAGAATAATTAATACTATCAGTAATATATTTCTGATTAGATAAAAATCATATTCAAATTATGTTGTGCTAATAAAGACCCCCCAAAATTAAACATTTTAAATTAATTTAAGATGAAATACACTATGTAAATTAGATTGGTTACACTGATCATAATACCATTTTTAAAAAATTTCATGTACTTAGTTTCTATTTCTTGCATATGCCGTGTTTCTAAAAAGACTTTGCTTATACTATGAAATTCTTAAATATACTGTGATTGTGACCTCCTTCAACACCAGAAGGCATTTAATCTTCAAAGAATCCCAAGGTCCAAAACTTTAGCTTCAAATTCTGTAGCTTCTTATTATGCACTTAAAGATTCTTAAAGTCAGTAGTCACACATGAGTTCCATGAGTACAAAAAATATTTTAGTTCTGATTTTTAGAAAAATTTGCAGACATCAGTATAGGTAAGGGACACTGTCTATAAAGTTTCAAAAACCATGCTATTAAAATCTTAGGAAGGTGCAATGTGAGTAGAGTTTGGAGAGTAAATTCAGGAGAAGGGAAAAGTTACCAAGAGAAGAATAAGATATATTAAAATCTGAGAGGAGTAAATTGAAAATCAACATAATGATTTAACAACCATTGATTTAATTAGTCTTAAGTGACATGTAACACTTTCTTGGAGAAGTGCTTGAAGAAATATGAGCTGCAACACAGCACATACTTTAAAGTAACATGATAGTCTAGTGGAGAAGAAATCAATGGGAGATCTGCATTGCCTCTACAGGAATACTATAAAGGAGAGGAAATGCAGGATGTTTTTAACTTTATGTTGCCAAGGAAGCAAGAGGTAGTACCTGGAACTTGAAGTGTGAAATACAATATTTTACAATTCCTTCATAGTAGGCCTCACAGAGAATTGGCTTTGTGAACAAAACTTGAGAACTATAGAAATGGGATGAAGTTTGTGTATGTAAGGTGTTTATATTGTTATAAAATAAAGAAATGTAAACTGTGTGTGTTGCATGCACGTTAAAACTCAGAGAAGAATTATTTTCTAAATATTAGGTGTCGATATGAAGAATAGCAAGATTAATTGGATACAAGATTAATGCCAAGGTCATTTTTACAAGAAAAGATGTTCAGAGATAAACTGAATTGGCAATAGAGCAAAAACAGTTTGTGAACAAACATGGAGACTGGGTATGGGTATAAAATGTGTCATGACCTACTTTGGGATATATATATATATACTCAGGTATAAACTCATATCACCAGCTCTTATTTTCAGTTTGGGAAATGCTATGTTGATATATTGATTACACTGGGGACAAAGGACAGGAATTGTGAATGAAACCGGCAGAAAATAGGGATCACAAAAATGCCTTATTTTTTAATTATATATATTATCTGTAACATAAAAATGAATATAGTCAGTTAAAATTACATTTTCCTCATTAAAAATGAATGTTTTATAGAAAAAAAGAGTCACAATTTTGAGAGTAATATACCTCACTTACTTTCTAATATTTTATGACATTGCATAATAAATGTGAATTTTACTGTTTGGTAGCTATTTCTGGTTTTAATTCTTTTCCATACTTAACAACTTTGAAATTAATTAAAAATTATGGGTTGTGTGAGATATTACCATGTTAACCTGCAGTACTTAACAACAAAGTGTTACTGACACCTAACTAGTCAAAGGGTCAGTGTGATTAAAGCCAGAAAGAGTCACAAGAGAGCATGGGAATGCTCATGAGAAAGAGAAAGAGAAAGAGGGAAGAGAGACAGAGACAGAGAAAGAGAATAGTTATCTCTAGGTCAAAAGATTGCAAATAATTCTCATTTGTATACTTATTATTATTTAAAAAAAATTAAAAAGTACATGAAAAAATGTACAATTTGTCATATATTGTCATTTGTATTTTTACCAAGAATATTTTTAATATTATCCTACATAAATCTATGTATGTATATAAATCCATTCTCATTCAAAGTAACTTTGAAAATGTCACTAAATGTTAATTTTCCTGCTTATGAATTAGTGTATTTATACAATAAGAGCAATTTATTGTATTACGTTAAAGAAAAAAATCTAGTCCAAATTCTTATCGTTTTTAGATAAACGTTCTGTTTCAAAGAGTGGAGATTCACAAATATTGAACACAAAACGATTTTCAGAAAAACTGCATTTCTATTGTAATTTACCTTGCTTTTTATTTAAATTTCATACTCTTGCTTCAGTTTTCCATTTTTCAAACTATTCTCTTCTTTAACCTTACCTATTTGGGTAGTAATTTACCTTAGAATAAACTACCATTTTAAATCACCATTTACTATGTAATTTTATCCATCTGCAATTGCTCAAGTCTTACGAATTTGTGATTTATGTATTTGTTTTATGTCTGTATCATAAACTGTGACAGAAGAAGTATAACTTTCCCTTCAAGCAGGCTATTATTGCTGCATCTAATAAGAGAATTAATGGAACAATAAAATATGTAAAACCCTAGATTTAAAATCTATAAAATAGTATATAGATAAATATATTAATCAGAGATAAAATTAATGTTTAAATATTCTTTTAAATGGATCTCTTCTTTTTTTCTTAAGTAGATCTCTTCTTAACACTCTTGGAAAATACTTCTTTACTTAAAAATGAATAAAAATATAAACTATAACAACTTAAATTCAGAAAAACTTAGCACTAAATAATGTTACACAATATTTATAGGGTATGAAAGTGAAAATTTGGTGTGCTTCTAAACTGGAACAAAGACACATTTAATATTAGGCTTCTATATATTTTAACTTATGCAATGTTCTGTTGCAATGTGATAATTCAGAATGTGTAAATCAAATTAAATGTTTAGTACCTTATGATCTAAAATGCAAAGAAAGCAGTAATTGGATGTGAACCTCAGAGGTATCACTGATCACATTTTATGAAATGTTTATTAAACATATTTGAAAACAAATAGCCATATCCTTTAGTCCCATGATCTTCAAAATTACGGCATAAAAAGAAAATGTCTTTCTAGTTTTCTGTAAATTATTTCCCATTTAACCTCCTTAGGAGCAAATATTTTAAGCTCACTTATGTTTTGTTTGGTTTTCTGCAGCCCTCTCCAGAATCAAATCTTTAAGTTACGTCAATAGATGGGCTAATCTATGGCATCATAATGACTGGACTTCTTCAACTACTATTTCAGGCTCTGCTGAGAGGTGAAGTGGAAAAGTTAACAAACTATTATCTTATTGTCTTTTATAATGTTTTCTTTTTCCCTTCATGAGAAGTGTAATATTGAATTTTGGAAAGAAAAGAATAAGATCATATTAGTATATACTTGAAAAGTAAATAGAAAAAAATTTTATATATCATTTAATATATATATTACTATTATTTCATAATATATATTTTTATTATGTTCAATTAGCCAACATATGTACATCATTAGTTTTTGATGTAGTGTTCAAAATTAATTTTGAAAAAAAGTACTGAAAATAAAATCCCATCACTCCAGATGTATACCATGATTGTACTGATTCACTCATAGGGGACATTCGATATAGTATAGAAAAGATGAGGATGTTATGTCCATTTATTTCATAAAAAATGTCCATGTTAATAATGTTTTCCAAGGAAAAAATATGGCACAAAAGGAATACCTTTGTACTCTAAAGAATTTGTAAGGAATCACTATGCTGTATACGTGAAATTAATGTAACATTGCTTGTCAACTATACTCAAATAATTTTTTAATGGAAAAACATAAACCTCCATCTACTGTCTAACTGCCTTAGAAATACTTTTTAAAAGCTTTGTGTATCACCTCCCAGTTTTTGTTTTTGCTTTTTCTTTCTTTCTTTTCTTTCTGTCTTGCTTGCTTGCTTGCTTGCTTTTGCTTTGCTTTGCTTTGCTTTGTTTTAACGCATGGATTTGTAAGACATTTCCTCTCTCTTGGGCAAAGTAAAGAGTGGGCATATATATAAGTAAAAATTCTTTGTATTTCATGGATGAAAAGATACAAAGAACTAAGATTTTTACTAGTCATATAAAGAAAATCTTGGAATATGTTGTTGTATATATATTTTTCTTATTCTTTTTTCCTTTCTTGTTTAGCAAAATATCACTATAATACCAACATCATTTTAATTGTATACTTACTTCATTAATCCAGCTAATTTTGCTAGTTCTGGTGTTAATATTCTTTTCAATTGGGGCTCCTGGGTGGTTTGGTCCATTAAGTATCTGCCTTCGGGGCTCAGGTCATGATCCCAGGGTCCTGTAATCCAGCCTCGTATCAGGCTCCCTGCTCAGCAGGGAAGTCTGCTTCTCACTCATCATCTCCCTCTGCCCTTCCCCTTACTCATGCTCTCTCTCTCTCTCAAATAAATAAATTAAATTAATAATATTTATTTTAAAAAATCATTTTCAATTATTCTAATACAAATAAATTTGCAGTAATATATATGGATTTTTTAAATTTTCATTCTAACAGAATTATAACATATGAAAAAAATAATTATTTAAAATACTTTATCCATATTGCTTTCTTTTTTTTTTTTTTTTTTTAAGATTTTATATATTTATTTGACAGGGGGAAAGAGATCACAAGTAGGCAGAGAGGCAGGCAGAGGGAGATGAGGAAGCAGGATCCCTGCTGAGCAGAGAGCCTGATTCAGGGCTGATCCCAGGACCCTGAGATCATGACGGGAGCCATAGGCAGAGGCTAACCCACTGAGCAACCCAGCCGCCCCTCCATATTGCTTTCAACAATCTGTACAAATTACACTATCGCTAGCAGGGTATGAAAACAAAAAAAAAGTGAGAAAAATGATGTTACCTTCATAAGCACGAGAAAGCCTATGGTTGTCATAATTACTGTTCATGTATGATTAATGAGGTTGAAAATTTCCTACATGTTATTAAAACTGGTTAGTATTATTCATAACTTTTTCATTTTTAATATTTTACCAATTTTTATATTATGGCTTTGGTATTTTTTATACATTTGTATTGTGATTTTTCTGTGATATTTCCGATGAAATCTTCCATTTAATTTTTTATTTCCAGGTTTCTTTAAGATTTTTCTTTATATAGATTAACTTTTACAATTGTGAAATATTTTGATCTTAAATATATTTTCTAATTTAAGAATTTTATTTTCCCAATAATGCATAAATCAACTAATGTTTTCTTCTAGATATTTATTCGTTAAGCTTATTTTTAGATTTTATTAACTCATATAGAATACATTTTATTTTGATATAATAACATAATAATTTTTTCTCCCATAAAGTTACCTATTTTTCCTCATATAATTTATTAAAACTATTTCTTCTCTAAATATCACTTTTACTGAAATATCGCTAGGCCAGGTTGGAAAGCTTGAGTTTAGGATTATTTGACAAGTGTGAAAATGGGGGTGTGAAAACTATCGCCACTGTAACACTTATCAAGTAGTCTATGATCTTATTCAATCATTTTCCCAGTTTATTTTATAATTATTTTTAACATCTATTTTTTCTTTTTTTTTTAAAGATTTTATTTATTTATTTGAGAGAGAGACAGAGAGAGAGAGAGAGAGAACAATAACGGAGCAGGCTGAGGGTCAGAAGGAGAGGCAGACTGCCCGCTGAGCAGGGAGCCTGATGTGGGACTTGATCCTGGGACTCCAGGATTATGACCTGAGCCAAAGGCAGATGCTTAACCAACGGAGCCACCCAGGCACGCCTTAACATCATTTTTTTAAATCACACAGATAAATAATTTCCTCTTCTATCGTGGCCGAATATATAGAAGAGAAAGACTATTACAAAGTACAGGAAGTGTTCAAATAAACAGTATAATTTTGGGGAAACTAGTATAGCATCTAATGTAAGAAATGTGACAATATTTATTCATGCTGTAGTTACACTAGTGCTATGTTTAAAATAGTTATATTTTAACACTTAAAATTGATAATTTGCTTTTATTAATATTATATTACTATAAGTAGGATACTTATTAATTTTATCAGATAAGTTTAGAAAAATACTTTCAATTTACATAAAATGATCCAATTTCCCAAGTAATGGGATTGAATTTGTATATATTTAAATTGAGAGTTGATATTATTTAAAATATTATAGTATCTAACTCACAGATTAACTGTGCTTTTCTATGTATGTAAAGAATAAACTTTCAGGATTTGTACTGGTCCCAGTTTTTATTATAAAGTTATTGTTAGGTGTTTTTATTGTTGTCATTGCTATTGTTGCTGTTATATATAGCAGTGTCTTTCAAGAGATCATTATTGGCAATTTAAACAGGACAATTTTTCATTCTGCCAGACTCTTTAATACACTGTAAGAAATTAATCATCTTGGACATGCCCTGTAAATGCCAATAACATTTTTCTTCTCCAAACACTATAATAATAAAAAACACTTCATGCCCATTTCTGTTAGTCCCAGCGTGAATCTCTTATATTTAAAAAACACACTGGAGCCATTTTTCCCAAACAGGATTTAATTTGGGCATTGTTCTCCCATTTAAAACTATCTTTGCAAGTTGACTTTTCAATATAAAGTGGCTGCTCTCTAATTGTAATAGCTTTACAATTGATTATCATGTATTCTGGGTATATTATTCATCTTCCACATATTATGAAATCATTATTTCAATACTTTATGAAAATTTTATTTCAATATTTTATTTCTATTTCATATTATTCCTTTGGCCCAAACTTCCAAAACAACAATAAATAATAGAAAAAAGGTGCATGTTTTTACATGTGCATGTATGTGTTTGGGAGGTATTTGAATTTTGGAGGAATTACTTTAATCATTTCATATTCAAATGACACCGTGATCATAAGGTTGAGGTAGAAATTCCTTGACTTTTTAAGGAATAAGAGATAATAGTGTTTTGATGGAGTTAATTGCAAAACTACTTAGGTATATGACTATCTGAAAATTATAATTAAACTTGGAAGAAAGCTCAGAATTAAATTATGTTATCATCTAATGGATGAATATACCCAGTACAAGAGTGAGTTAATAACTTACTGACTTGACGTTTTTTGGAGTCAAAAATTTGTGGTAACCTGCCTTTTCATCAGTTGTCAATATTAAAATGAAATTCAAAAGCCCCAATACATTTCATTTATAATTTTTCTAGCCAGGCTGAAGCCAACTAAATATGCTTACTATTTGGCAATATAAACAATTTCTTTTTTCAGAGCAATTATGAACTCATCACCATCACTTGTCTTTTAATCAGTGATGTTACTTATTGGGAAGTTCTCAGAATATTATAGTGGCTAACTTTCTAGGAAGTATCTTTAAGTTAAAAGCACAGAGGGGCACCTGGATGGCTCAGTCGGTTAAGCGTATGCTTAGGTCTGCTAGGATCATGATCTCAGGGTCCTGGTATGGAGCTCTACATCAGGCTTCCTGCTCAGTGGGGAGCCTGCTCCTGCTCACGCTCTCAAATAAGTAAATAAAATCTTTAAAGAAATCAATAAAAGTAGAGAGATCAGTTTGGTTGGTTGGTTTTGTTAGTGGTTCAGTCAGTTTTTCTGGGAAAACCAATGTCTATGCTCTGAGAGGCAGAAAAGAATAAAAAAGCACATATATTTAATAAATTTCCCTATAGCATTAATTTTTATGTAATGGATTATCTATAAGAATGTAAAAATTATCATCACCAAAAAGCCTTTCATTTTAATAGTTCTTTTCTTTTCCTTCTTATCTTCTACTTTGTTGGTGTGGTTTATGTCATTGCCTGTTGACATGAGAACTATGGCTCAGAGTTTAGGGACAGAAAATTTCGTAGGTGATCCAAGTATTAGAACACTTATTTTATACAGATATACATAAATAAACTTGTATAAGAATATATCCATACTTCCCAAGGTACATCCAAAATTACAGGGTATTAAGTTAAGAGTTCTAGTGTTAGTCCCATGATCTTAAAAGAATCAAATATTCTCTAAATCTTCAAGGAATTTTTATTCAAAAATACAGCGGCAGTTTTGCTCTCTCTATTCCCTACCACCTCAGGCTAAATATCAAAATCTTTTATTGGTATGTGGTTTTGGATATACACTATTATTGCTACATTGTTATTTTTTTCATTTTGGTAGTAATGAGTCCATTTACTTTATAATATCTTAGAAAAGTATATAGTAGCATGTATATATGCTTTTATTGGTATGTGTTTTTGGATATACGCTATTATTGCTACATTGTTATTTTTTTCATTTTGGTAGCTAATGAGTCCATTTACTTTATAATATCTTAGAAAAGTATATAGTAGCATGTATATATGCTTTTATTGGTATGTGTTTTTGGATATACGCTATTATTGCTACATTGTTATTTTTTTCATTTTGGTAGCTAATGAGTCCATTTACTTTATAATATCTTAGAAAAGTATATAGTAGCATGTATATATGCATATATGTGTGTATACATATATGCATATATATGTATATATGTGTATAAGTATATAATATAATTGGATATAGCAAATAAAATAATCCTATATTTTACAGTGGAATATCTTTTAGATCCTTTCTAGTTATACCCATTATGATTTATTACTTTCCAAACTATTTAAGAATGCTGTTTAGAATGAGATTTCAGATTGTTAAAAATTCGTTTGGGAGACAATATCTACATTATACTTATCTTAACAAAATGACATATTGTGAGTAATAAACAGAGATAGTGATAGCACTGGGAGTCCCATGGATAAGAATGTAGTGAAAAGCAGAATTATTCTTGCTGAAGCTAATTACGATTTCCTCAAATACCAATTTAGAAATATATTCCAGGGCATCTTAATAACAATTTTGGTAACCGATATTAAAATATGTTCAACTTTCATAGAACTAATGAGAAGAATGGTTCATTAAAATAATAGATTTTCTACAGTGAATCATTAATGTCAAAATTTTAATTAGTTTAGCTGTACAACTGTTTGCTGAGAGTGACATTTCTCTACAAATGTCTTCTACTCCTTTCGTATTTTAATCCTCTTGTTCTTTCTATGTATGATTTCTTTCTTTTCTTTCTCATTTACAAGTTAGCCTTTACTTTGGAAAAATTTAGTTTAAATTATAATTAAGCAATTCTCATCAGTGTTCAAGATTATATAAAATATACTGCTTCATGAAGTTGTTGAAAGGTCACTTTTTTTAGACTACTTTGTAAAATTATGTAGAGAACATCTTGTCCCAATATACTCAAATATATTTGGTGAGAAATTTACTCAAACAGAATTTAAAATTTTGTTTAATTTCACTGAGAATTAATATTTAAGAGAATGTAGTCCTATACTCCATTCTCAAGGATCTTAATCCCAGAAAACTGAACCTGATTGCCAGAGGCAATAGATAAGTAAATGGAAGATATGAAGTATCCTGAGATTTTTTTCAGTATACAATAAAATGTATGTTCATGCTGAGAACTTACTATTGTCATTTGATAGAATGGAGACAAAATCATTGGAACAAAATACAGAGTTAGATTTGTCTCACTAATTTTAACTAGCTTGTATCTAAAATTATTCTAAAAGTGGCCTAGAAACTACCTTATAAATGGCAAACCTAATTATTTTTTCTAATTTGCATTCATTGTACACATTTTACCTATATAAATAATTCAACTATAAACTTCTTGGAAAACATTTTATTATATATGAATATATACAAGCTTTAATTTAAGTTTTTAAAAGTCCTTTCAAAATATTAATATATATGGTAAGCTTTTGCTCTAGTTGTGGGCAGTAAAATGGGAAGAGTTTACTTAAAGGGCATAGAAATAGACTTTTTTTTTTTAAGTCCTAACATTAAAGAGAAGCTACTAGCATTCATAAAATCAATTTTATAGAAGCATATATTTGAATATGTCTTTCTTCATTTGTGCTTTTGATTTAATTAACATCTGTTTCAGGAATTAATAATTTCATTGAAATCAAGTCAAGGTCAAGGAACCAAAGATTCTAAGATTTCTGCTGAAATAAATCCAGACTTTTTTTTTTTTTGAAAGCAGACTATTATGTTAAAAAGGATTTTTTAAAAATGGCCTTTATCTATACACTTGACAAAATCTATTTGTTTCTAAAAATAAAAATATTTGTATTTGTGTGTAGATTAAGAAAATTGAAAGATTAGAGAAAGATATAAAATGAATTATAAAATCTTATGTCTCTCCATTTGATCCCTTCAGATGTAATTCCAGTTCAGCATTCTTGCCTTTCCCAAATGGTAAGTATAGGACCTCATATTTCTGCATCTGTGTGTATACACATACCTATATGTTCTTCAATATGTAAAGGCTAATTTTACACCTAAAAATAGAATCATAAACAGTATCAAGGTCCTTGTTTACAAATGTTGGAGAGGTTGTAGAGAAAGGGGAGCCCTCTTACAGTGGTGGTGGGATGCAAGTAGGTACAGCCACTTTGGAAAACAGTGTGGAGGTTCCACAAAAAGTTAAAAACAGAGCTACCCTATGACCCAGCAATTGCACTACTGGGTATTTATCCCAAAGATACAGATGTAGTGAAAAGGACCACATGCACCCCAACGTTCATAGCAGCAATGTCCACGATAGCCAAACTGTGGAAAGAGCCAAGATGCCCTTCAATAGATGAATGGATAAAGAAGATGTGGTCCATATATACAATGGAATATTACACAGCCATCAGAAAGAATGAATACCTAACTTTTGCATCAACATGGACAGAACTGGAGGAGATTATGCTAAATGAAAGAAGTCAAGCAGAGAAAGTCAATTATCATATGGTTTCACTTATTTGTGGAACAAAAGGAATAGAATGGAGGATATTAGGAGAAGGAAGGGAAAAATGAAGGTGAGGAAATCAGAGGGGGAGATGAACCATGACAGACTATGGATCCAGGAAACAAACTGAGGGTTTTAGAAGGGAGGGGTGTGGGGAGGGGATGTGGTAACCTGGTGATGGGTATTAAGGAGGGCATGTATTGCATGGAGCACCGGGTGTTATATGCAAACAATGAATCTTGGAACACTACATCAAAAACTAATCATGTACTGTATGGTAACATAACATAATAATAAAAAGGAATAAAAAAAAGAAGACTATGGGGTGAACAGTTATAATAGGATGGGTCAGTCATTTGGTTTTGGGTATGTTTAGACTCAAGTGCCAATTAGATACACAACTGGAGATCTTGTATAGCTAGGTGGATATAAGAGTTACAGAAGTCAAGTCCAAAGATATAAATTCATAAATTATTACTATTTAGCTGGGTATGATAAGTATTACTAATGTTCACCAATATTTCCAGTTTTCCTCCTCTCCCAAAATATAAAGGATAAAAATACTCCTGTTGACTTCAAGTTAGGTATGTCCACATAACTTCTATTAGCCAATGAATTGTGAAGAGAAAAGGTGTGTTGTCACCTTTGGTTAGAAACATTCAAAGGTCAGGAAATGATTATCTAAGTTATCTTCTCATGTTCAAGCATACCTTAGAACTTCATTCTGAGATGTTAACTCCTTATGATGGTGAATCCAGATCAGTATAAGTCTCTGAGTATCTATTATAAGCAAAGTCAATCTATCAACCTACATTGCACATGCTGGTGAGAAAGGAAAATAAAAGTTTGTTGTATTAGGTCATTTTTATCGGGGCTTAATACACCTGATTACCTAATACAGATGGCATTTAAAGACATTGATTTAAATTTAATAGGATCACCTAGGGATGAAGTAAAGATAAAAAGAGAAGAGTTACAAATACTGAATTCTGAGATCTTCCAATTTTAGGAAGATAAAAAGATAAAAACAAATTGAGTTGGAACAACCTAGCAACCAGTTGAGCAAATGTACCTACAAAATCAGTATGTAACGATACATTGTAGCTCTTTGGGGCTATAAGATTTTCCTTTGAATAGTGCAGTTTTATAAAATTTGGTGATTCTTTATAAAATCTTAATAACTGTTATTGAGATCTTATTCTTTCCCAATGTCTTGACAAAAATATTAAAGAGGAGTCACTGAGTTTAACAAAAGATCATTACCAAAAGTAGGCAATATTTTGTTTGAATTATGTAACATAGATTCATACTGTCAATTTTTGACAAGTCTAATAATGCAGTACTATTATTCCTAGAAATTTGATGTTGAAGAAACAATTGATAAAAGATAAGGCATTCAAATAATATGAAAATAAGTAGCATAACTTATAGTTTAAAAGTTATAAATGCCAGTGCCAAGCTACATTCATATTCCAGCTCTGCCTGTATTATTTGTGTGGCTTGGGCATGTTTATTAACACCTCTGTGTCTCATTTTCTTCATGTGAAATGAAGGGAAACAATGGTATCAACCATATGTGGTTGTTTTGAGGATTAAAAAAATTATATAGATAATCATAAAGATACTCATTAAGTACAATTTAATTTTAGCCATTACTCTTATGGTTTTAGAGATTGGCACAAATTGTTTATCTAAAATTCTAACAGAATCCATTTACTTCTGACCCCATGCCTATACCCATATAGACAAATCTGAGTTGAAAAAGTCACAGATCTTTGGTGACTGGTCTCATTTTAAACCCATCATTATTAACCCTCAATGAGACATTGATGTTTCTTAGAGGTTACACTTTGTTTCTTAAACTATTTACTTTTCTACACTCTTTGATGAGTTTCTCACCATTTCTCTTTATTCTTCAAACTTTCATTGTCTCTTATACTACCTCCCTCCCAGCTGTTCATCACATTCTATTTGAGAAAATAGAAACAACCAAATGAGACCCCACTCATTGCCACCACAAGAACTACAAAACTACTTTCATCTGGGACCATATTCTATGCTTTTCTTCCTACAAATAAACCGACAATCCTTCTAGCTAAGGCCAACTCTTCATTTCATGTGGCAAAATCCAATATCTGTCACCTACTCAAGGATATGGTTCAATAATCATTTTGTCCAAATTTTACTTAACTTCGTTTTGTCTGTCATTTTACTTCATCTTGTTTTTACATCTTATTTTATGTCTATCTCTCTCTATATATATCTATATGCATACACCTATATATCTATATGTAGACAGACATAGTCGAATGTCAGTTTGGTAGACTGCTGGAGGAAGAGTATGAATGGAGTGAGTTTAAGAGCTAATTAGAAGAATTAGAAAAGAATTATTAGGGAAAAAAACAATTCATCTAAGGAACTGAGCTGCTTATGAAGAAAGTTAGCTTGGTAGTTGGAGAGTGAAGTGTGATTTGAAAAGACTGTTTAAAGACAATAAAATATATTGTCTTAAGGATTGGCATATGCATTATGCATATTCACTGCTCATAACAGCTATATGTTATAAACTGTTATATATAGACCATAACAGCTGTATGTTATAAAATAGCAAAATTTTCTTGTCTAAGTAATATCTTCCTGCTTAGCCTTTTTGTTTTTATATGATGTCTCTAAATCCAACTGTCCTAATGAACAATGAAAAGATATGATTTTAACCTCGAACTTTTGTCCTTTGGTCTCCCTTGTGAAAACACCATGCGTTACATTCAGTGGTATGAAGTTATTTGTCTAAATCATAGGATTCATTAGAAATATCAATTGATGTGCTTATTCTCCTTTTATGTAAAGTGTAGTTTAGACACTTGAAGGAAAAACGTATGTGTCAACAGGTCTCTGATGAGATCGAAATTAAAGTGGATTGTAGATATTAAGAGATGGAGTTTAAATTTTGTACACTGCTATATGTGGTGATCTGAGGATCAGTCAAGACAGTGTACTTTTTTGGAAAGGTTAAGAAACTAAAAGAAGTTAGACGTTGGTAAAATATAAACAAAAAGTACAACTAAAGAGAAAATAACCTGGTCACTTAGAGGGAAAGAAAACTTTTGTTAGTGAAACATAATTGTTTTTTATACAGATTAAGTATGTTTGTGGAAAGTGCTAAGCAAATTCTTGTCTCAGTGACGTTATTTCTATAGTGCTCTTCTACAGAAGGCTTTCTACTTTCTATAGCACTCTCTTAGAGATCCTTTAAGATCTCATTCCTTCACATCACTCAAGTCTCTGCTCAAAAGTTAGCCCTTCTGGCCAGTCTATGTTCAAAACTAAAATTCCTCTGCCCCTCATCCAAACCCAATCATTCTATATTCCACGCTGTATTTTAAAATCTTCCTAACAAAAAGCATTTTATACATACATAAGCACACACGTATACAAAATATGTGTAAATGTGTGCATATATATAATTTATGTATGTATTAGATATATACAAATATGTAATATATAAGGACATAATTATATATTACATACACTAAAAATTGGTACACATAGATAACTATATAATATAAAAATGCTAATGTGTATTAGGAACACGTGGCCCAATTTTCCAAATTTCTAATTTTTACTGTAATTTTATAATTTCAATAAGTTGCATCTTTCTTCAGTTACAATAAGATGCTTATTTTATAAATTTATCTTATATTTTTCTTAATAAACAAATTACTTTTTTCAATATTAAGTATGTTTAGACTACTTAAAATAAATAGAAGTTTAAAAAAGTAATAACAGCACATTTGATTTTCTTTTTGATTCTTTTGGCTCCCTACGGTGGGATATGTTAAAATAATTCCTTAGAAGTGTCTATCATTGCAATGAGTTTGGATATAAGCCAGAGATCCCCCAAATTTCAGATATTTTGGAATCTTAGGTAATTGATATGTTCAAGGTGCTTGGCAGTGGCTAGGAAAAGGTATTTTCTAAACTAAATACTTAGCTAGGCAAAAAATTAATTACACCACAATTTATTTAAAATTGCATAACGTGATTGCCATTCAGAGCAGTATATAGCCTGCGTTGGTGACAAGCACTGCCTTCAAAATACGTAAATAATACCCGTTCTATACAAACTTGTAATTTATTCAGAAAATAAACACAGCATACAAATTACTATTTCATAAAGAGTCTGTATTTCCTCAATTGTGATCTGATCATGTCAAAGTAATTATGTTAGTGTAATTGCTTTTTTCAGTTTTCCAATTTTTACCATAATTTTATTCAAGTGCTTTTTTTAAGAAATGCATGATTCTATTATAATGAATGCTTAATAGAATCTTGAGACTATATTCTTCACAGTATCTAAATCTTATCTGGGGAGGAAAATAAGAATTTAGGAAAATGAATTACCACATATCAATATAATTTTATATATTAGAGGTTGTTCTTCTGGTAAGTGAGTGGGAGTCAGGACTCTGTCTTCATACCAAGGCTTCTTAATTTTTTCCATATGTAACTATTTCTTTTACCATCGAAGTAGGATATTACTTACATGGGAATTACTAAGGCATTCACTGTTGTAAGTTAACTAAATTCCATGCCAATACCACCCGAATATGTGCAAGAGATGAGACTAAGCAATGAAAAGAAAAATTCTCCGCTGTTACACTGAGTAGCTTAAACACATGTGAGGAAAAATAATCTGATAGGTTTGCAAGTAGTAAGTTTTCTAAAAGTGGCACAGAGTTAATGCCATGGGGGGAAAACTGTAGTTTAAACACGGATGGCTTTTGAACATAAAACAAGGCTTAGAATAGAGCACAGCAATAGCAAGTAATTCACAAGCTAGTGAAAGACTTTAGAATTACTTCCATGTTATAAAGTGAGAGGCAGAGACTGATATCAGAGGTAAAACTGGAGAAAACTACTCAGGCACAAAGTAGTCATTGGGTGACACTTCTTGAAGCTTAAAATTCATCTACAGATAATAAGGTAGCTCTTTATTATTTGCAATTTATGTAATTTACTGTATTTAAAATAAAATCATATAATAAAACAATATGCTTCTTGTAAAAAGTTACATAATAAAAAGTATATAGTCATACATATACAATATTAAATTATTATTTCATTTTCTAAATTCACACAAGTATAATAATATTACCTTCATACCTGTTATTATTATCCATTCGAATATATGCACAACATTTTCCATAGGTTTAAATAAAAGCATATTGTGTATGTGTGTGTGTGTAAAAGAGAGAAAGGCAGGGGATACTGTGTCTGTGTGTGTTGCTCTTCAACATGGTCTTTTGTAAAAGCTTTTGAACAGAAAGATTGCATAACCATAATAAATATTTATAATATCAGTCCAACAATTTACAGAAGATAGATTTGGTTTTAACAATTATAGAAGATAAAGTTTTTTTGAAAATGTAAGTAAGAACTACTGTTTCAAGTGGGATTAAGTAGCTAATGGAGGACTAGTGCTTAGAGAAAAACAATTAGAACATTTACGTAAAATTTAGGCATTTGAAGCTGGAGACTTATGAAGGTAATGAGAGTTCAAAGGATTAAGGCACCAGAGAAAGAGTTTAAAGCAAGAGTTTATCTGACTTCTGCAGCTCCTTTTACTCTTTATGAGTTTGTCAGACTTTTAGCAGAAGACTGAGACATTGGGACTATAAAATCTATGAAGAGCAGTTGCTAAGAATAAAGAAATCAAGAATATTCACATAGATACTTGGGGGCCAAGGCCATGGCCAGGCTTCCACTCAATAACAATTGCTAGATTCTGTGGTTGATGAGATAGGAGAGTAAAAGCTATGCAGTTTCCGTCTATGAAAGAATAACTGTATGAAACTTGAACTTCCACATTAAACAACTAGAAAACTGGTCAAAATATATGCAACCATTGCATTTAGATATTTGATACAGCAAGACTGTGATCCCTGAGAGGAGGAACATCAACGAGATGAGCCCTTACCATTACTCAGACTTTCTGCTTGAAGATAATTGACTGGCTATGGCAAAGGAGGAGGACCCAAGAAGAGTCCAGTAATTTTGGTGAGGTGAGGAGATGTAAACTTAACTTAAAGGAGAGTGTGGCAGCTAGAATTTGCTGGACAGAATACTGAGGAGAAGGAACTATGCAGGAAAAGAATTCCAAAAATCTGCTTAGAAGTCATTTCTGTGTTTGGCTAAACACTAAACTTGATATACACCAGTGGAACTTCCAGAAGCCAGGCAAAGAACAACTACAGAACAAAAGTTAATAGGAAGTTGTAAAGTGAAAAATTTTCTGAGCTCTCTTAGGGGTAAAGATCATTTAAATTTACTATTTAGATTGTAGAGATATTGTTGCATATATGGGGCATTTAGATACTCCCAAGGATTCCCATCATTTTAGAGGGATTAAACTAGCTCTAGAGATGAGACCACTCTAGAGTTACTGTAAAAAAAAAAAAAAAAAAAGGCTTGCCAATAAGCCTCAAAAAGATCAAGTTGAACACCTGGGTGGTGCATTTGGTTAAAAAGCCTGACTCGTGATTTCAGCCCCACATTGGGCTCTACACTCAGTGCAGACTCTGCTTAAGTTTCTCTCTCCTTCTCCCTCTTCACCTGCCCCCCCACATGCGCGCTCTCTCTCTCTCTCTCCCTCTCTCACATAAATAAGTAAATCTTAAAAAAAAGATCAAGCTGATCTACAAATAACAGCAAATACTGAATGCTATAAAGGTAAAATAAGAGCCTTTTGTTATACTAATTCTAGTATATTAACATTTTGTGGTTGGTGCCATTAGGGCTAGGTTCTGTAGTAATAGAGGCAAACAAATCTAATGAAGGCCTTTAAATTAAAGTGGTTCACCTTAATAGTTTGCTCTTTCTCTTTCTGTACTGTATTCATAATTTACCTATTTTTCACATCTAAGTAAAACCAACAAATTTTGCAAATCTAATTAAAGCCAACCCTCTTTTAAAACCAAAATTCCTTACCCCCCCCACACAAAATCCAACACAGTTACATCTCTGCACTTTTTTTTTTATAAGTTGCTCTGTTATTTTCAGAATTATAAATATTGATTATAGCAGGGGTAGCAATAGCTGGTGATCTTACAGCTATTGTCTCTATTGGTACTGTTGTGGGTTCTCTGGCCCTATTTTTCTCATCTCTAATCATGTAGAACTTTTGATGAATAAAAATTAACAGATTGATGAATATATCAAAAGAGGTTAAAGTTAGGGTGGTAGTAGGCAGTGTTTACTCCCACGTTAGCTAATTTTCTCTTGAGATGCAGTGTGTACAATAAATGCAATTGAAATTATAGTTCTGTTATCTCTCAAATAGAGCATGAAAAATTTGATTTTTGAAAGGTTATAAAAATGCATTGGTATGATTTGATATTTTAAAAGGTCAAAAATATTATCCTTTTAGTTACTTTTCATAGCAGCAAATAAATGGTGATTACTTACTACTTAAACTTGGCAAACTATAGTTTTTTTTGGAGAAAGAGTAAAGTGGATTTGATTTTGAAAGTATATATATAACATATTAAAGTTTTGTCATCTGTCCCTTTATAATTGAAATTCAAAATTATGTTGGCTATGAATCAAGAAGCTTTGAATAATAAAGTAGCATACCTACACAGTATTTTTTTAGGATAGTTAGTCACCTAATCAATTATCCATCCTATTTTTGCTTGTTTAGATGTTTTAAACTATAATGAAAATCCATTTAGTTTATGATCTTCTCTCAAGGAATTATATTTTGCTTGGGAAGTTAAGTAACACATACATTCCACAGAGAGACCACAATCCTTGAAGGAAAAGAAATGTAAAGCAATATTCTGTATTGCTCAAGGAAATGTTATGCTGTAGAAATAAACTCACAATAGAAAGTATATTATTTCAAATCCTTTTTCACCTACTTATTAGTTGTTTCATATTGAGCAAATTGAATGGGAGTAATATTCTTAGTTATTACTATAAAAATTAAAAGTAATCTAATTAAAGGAGATAATTTATAGTGGATACTTTATAAACATGAATTACATTTTTTATTGTCATTTTGCAAACCTGGAAGTAATTATCTTATAGTCATAATTCAATAAAATATACCTTCTATAAACTTTAACTATTTTCAAAACTAAGCATGAAATATAGGTATGTATAAGTATATGAATATATAAATATAGCTAGAAGTGAACCCTGATATAGCAAGAATACATATACACAAATATATGTACAGATATATTTCCTATTGAACATTGGAAGCCTTAATACTTTTCTTTGGTGTCAAATAGCACTGGGTTAAAAGCACATCCCATCTACTACCAGAAGGCTATTTAGAAAACAAAAATAGTAATTTGTTCTTTTGTTTAGATAATAAGAAGGTAATATTCATAATCTACCACAATAGCTTATCTGCCATCTACTTTTTTGATATTTATAACTATCCCTATGACTCATTCTAAATTTCTCAAAATCCATTCTAAGTTGTAACTTTAATGCAACTTTTAGCTGCCATTTAACCCTACTGCCTGGGTATCAAAAATGTGCAAACAACCGATGAAGAAATGGAAGAATTCTTCTTGAGTGACTAGGTTAGGAGAAACATTAAATTGGTGAAGTCAGAAGTTTCTGTAGAAGGAAGGAGAATGAAAAGGACTGGGAAAAATGATTAACACATTTATCATATGTATATATTTAAAGATGAATTACTGGAAACAGAGACATCTTCCAGGAAAACCATATATGTGTAAATATTTAAATGTATTTTTTAAGGCCATGGAGGCTATAGAAAATTGGTCCATTACCTGGAAGCCTTTGCCAGGTTTCCAGCTCCCAATTTCCCATGACATATATATAAAATATATATGTATATATAATTATGCTATTATTATTACTGTGATTATGAGCTTCGTTTCTAATTACACACAGAAGAATGAAACTGGACCATTTCCACACACAAAAATAGACTCGAAATGGATAAAAGACCTCAATGTGAGACAGGAATCCATCAAAATCCTTGACAAGAACACAGGCAACAACCTCTTCGACTTCAGCTGCAGCAACTTCTTCCTAGAAACATCGCCAAAGGCAAGGGAAGCAAGGGCAAAAATGAACTACTGGGACTTCATCAAGATCAAAAGCTTTTGCACAGCAAAGGAAACGGTCAACAAAACCAAAGACAACTGACAGAATGGAAGAAGATATTCGCAAATGACATATCAGATAAAGGGCTAGGATTCAAAATCTATAAAGAACTTATCAAACTCAACACCCAAAGAACAAATAATCCAATCAAGAAATGGGCATAAGACACGAACACACATTTCTGCAAAGAAGACATCCAGATGGCCAATGGACACATGAAAAAGTGCTCCACATCACTCGGCATCAGGGAATACAAATCAAAACCACAATGAGATACCACCTCACACCAGTCAGAATGGCTAAAATTAACAAGTCAGGAAACAACAGATGTTGGCGAAGATGTGGAGAAAGGGGAACCCTCCTACCCTGTTGGTGGGAATGCAAGCTGGTGGAGCTACTCTGGAAAACAGTATGGAGGTTCCTCAAAAAGTTGAAAATAGAGCCACCCTACAACCCAGCAATCTCACTACTGGGTAGTTACCCTAAAGATACAAATATAGTGATCCGAAGGCACATGTGCACCCAAATGTTTATAGCAGCAGCGTCCACAATAGCCAAACTATGGAAAGAACCTAGATGTCCATCAACAGATGAATGGATAAAGAAGATGTGGTATATATATATATATATACAATGGAATACTATGGAGCCATCAAAAAAAACCCAAAAAAAAACAATGAAATCTTGCCATTTGCAATGACGTGGATGGAACTAGAGGGTATTATGCTGAGCGAAATAAGTCAACCAGAGAAAGACATCATCATATGATCTCTCTGATATGAGGAATTTAAGAGGCAGGGCAGAGGGTTGTGGGGGATTGTGGGGGTTGTGGGGGGTAGGGAAGGAAAAAATGAAACGAGATGGAATCGGGATGGAGACAAACCATAAGAGACTCTTAATCTCATGAAACAAACTGAGGGCTGCTGGGGGTGGGGGGGTAGGGATAGGATGGCTGGGTTGGACATTGGGGAGGGTATGTGCTATGGTGAGTGCTGCGAAATGTGTAAGCCTGATGATTCACAGACCTGTACCCCAGGGGCAAATAATACATTATATGTTAAAAAAAAAAAAAAAAAAGAGCTTTGTTTCTATTTCCTCTGTCAATGTTGATGTATCTTTCATTGCATACTTTATAAACATTATTTCCTGAAGTAAAGGAGAAGGATAAAAGAAAAAAAAAGTATATGTACTTTCCTATCAAAATATTTTCATCTTTTCTAGTTATGTTGCCATTTATTTCATTCTGCCCTTCAAGATGCCTTTTTTTCTGGAAAAAAATTAAAAATCAGTGGTCATTTTTATTCTAATGATGTATAATAATATGAACCCCATATAGTTAGATGATTATATCCTGATTAAACAATCTGAGATATGATGTTAAATACAAAATAAGTGGTAAAAACTATATTATAGAAGTTCAAAGAGGAATGCGATTTTTGTTTATTTCTGTAATGTCAAATTTATTTCTAGATGACAAAAAAAGAAATAATTTAGCTTAAAATTAATTCTAAAAATATGAGAGCTTGATCCTTTCCTCTGTGGTCGTTTAGGATTGAGATTCATTTCACCCTAAGCTATTCATTTGACCCACACTCTTTCAAAGAAAGGTTTTCACTTTTGTGGCATAAAAAGATTTTTACTGCTGAGCTTTAATTAAGAAAAACACTCTCCTCTGCACAGGGCATATCATTTGAATGTCACTGAAACAGGCATAAGATATTTGATTATAACTTGGCTTTCAGATTTTGCTAGAAGATTCCAATAGCCCTCACCCCCATTATAGCCAACCACATCCAAAGAGATCTTTGAACTACATTAATGTATTGCTATTGATGTGTATTTTCCTTAAAATTTCCTTGAAATTGCAGTGCACACAGGCAACGCCGAAATACAGGACATCTTCACTCATGTCAAACTTTAGTTGAGAGTTTCAAAAAATGGCTGGTAAGTCAGGTTTCTTCTACTTCACTGAGTTGTGAGTAATGACATGACAATGAGAACTATTTGGACATCTCTAGTGAATTGATCATTGTATATCAATCTATTGTCAGATGTTGTAGATAAAGTGATATATCTGACCACTAACATTTTTTAAAGGAAAACTATGTTCTGACCTAAAAATTTATCCAATATTTTTTGTTAAATTAGAAAAACAAGGACCTTTTTAAAAATTTTTAATAACTGACTGAGCCACTCAAACATCACTTGATTTACAATTCTTAAGTCAAGTCATTTGAGTTCTAATCCTGAGTTCTGGCTTACCAGTTACTGCAACCTACCTCATAGGTCTAGACTATACAGAATGAATAAATATTAATAGTATTTGGAAGAGTATCTGAGGTATATGAAAAATGTTCAACTAATCCTGTTATCATGAATAATATTATTTTTATTATCATTGTGGTTGTCGAGGTGACATAGGGTCATATGGTTGTTACTAAGATGTTGGATTAATGAGCAAAACAAGCTGCAAAGAAAGGTGCAGGTGCAGATCAGTTTTGGAAGGAGTACTGAAGGTGAAGGAGGGCATGCATGGTGTTGCGTTATGAAACCCAGTTATTTTTACACTGCTGTCCCAGATGCCGAAGTATGCCTATGCCTGAAATCCTCCCTCAGGAATGATTGAGAGGTAGGTGTGGAGGGGGAGGCTTGAGTGACTCATTACTCCTGCACTTGTATTTCAGCTCTAAACTCTGTCATGTAATGAGACACTTTAAAATACTGTCATTTTAAGAATTAATTCAACTTGTAAAAGAATTGTATAATAATTGATGTTTTTGGATTTCCTATATTGTTGGAAATCACATTATCATTTGTACACAGATATATGGTAACACATAAATCTTGGTATGATATTCACTGTCTGTTTTCTTCCTCCCTGTATTAGTCTGCCATGGCTGCCATTACAAAGCACCACAGACTGGGTGGCTTAAACAACCAAAATGTATTGTCTCAGTTCTGGAGGCTAGAACTCCTAGAATAAGGTGCTGGGAGGACTGATTCCTTCTGAAGCTTTGAGGCAAAATCTATTCCATGCCTATCCCCTAGTTTGTGCTGGCTTGCTCACAATCTTTTGCATTCCTTTATTTATAGAAACATCACTCTGATCAGTTTCTTCATCATCACATGGCATTCTCCCTGAATGTGTGTGTATCTATGTCTAAATTTCACTCCATTATAATGATATCCAGTCATACTGTATTAGGGACCCACCCTACTCAAGTATGACCTCATTTTAACTTAATTAATTGCATCTGCAACTCTTCATATTCTGAAGTACTGGGGTTCAGACTTTAATACATGAATTTGAATTTAATACAGTTTAAGCAATAACACCTCCCAATAATTCCAGGAATCTTTTCTTTAACTAACTGTCATTTCACCCATCAGCTTCTACATTTCCCAAAATGAAAGTGCTTGAAAAGAAACAGGTTCAGGATCAGGGGACCTAAATTCAGCCACTGTTCTCTCAGGTGTTAAAATTGCTTGTGGAGGTTTTTAGTTCAAACACTATTTTATAGATACATAATCTAAGAGCAGAGGAAATTAAGTGACCCTCCAGATCTCAAAGGGTTAATATAAAGTAGTTCAGTGTTACCTCCCTCCCCAAAAAAAAAAAAGAAAGAAAGAAAGAAAGAAAACTCGGATTCCAAATCCCCTGTTTAAACACTCTTTAAAAGCAGGGTTTCATAATTTGTCTGACCATGACCTTTCTAGACCATTCATATTAATCCCCTTTTCTTTCCCCTCTGTGGCTTTTGTATTGAAGAGAAAATAAAAAAATAAAGAAAAGCCACACTCTTGCATTCCAAAGGTTGTTCTGTGTTATAGTGGTCCAGAGCTATGTTCCATAAATGAAGATGGTTTGGGTTCAAATGCGTTAGAGAAATACACAAATATTTCTCCCTTTTGTAGAACTGACAAAATACCGTAAAGTATCAAAGAATTCAGGATATTTCACAGTGCAGAAATTATTTTACCTTATTTTAAACTAATTTTCCCCAATTTACCTGAAGATAAATTTCCCTTTTTCACGTAACTCACATTAATATCCTGAGGGACATGCTTAGGAATGCCTCTCTTAGTACATTTTCCTAATTGTTATCAGTTAGTTATAGAATAATTACAAAAACCACTCAATGCACTAAAACCACTCTTATCTGCAACACAGAGTAGAATAACAAAACCAAATAAAAATATCATTACTTTATCATTTTTTTTCAATTTAAACTATCATTGAAAACATTTACTGAAGACATGGTCCATGCACATATGCATTAATATAGTAATTAACTTTGCCTATCTTAAAATTACTCTCTTCATTCTCAAAGAAAGTAAAATTATATGAATGTTAAAAATCAGTTTAGTAATTAATTATCATGAATGCACTAAAATAATAATAATAATAATAATAATAATAACAATAATTGGTTAATTGTTAGCCTGCAGTTCTCTGAGTCACGGTTTTAAAAACTGAATCTCATATTGTTGTACAGCATAGACTACATAAGACTGAAAATGGACATTCTGGAGGGGTAAGGAACAATTTTGTCCTTTAAAGGAAAGGGTAACATACTCATTCAATATTCAGAGATGTTTTATCAATTATTACCAGTTTCTTAAATGCCTTGAAAGTTTTATAAGCAAGTGCTATGGACTAAATGTTTGCAACCTTTCAAAATTCATATGTTGAAGTTCTAACCCCAATATGGTAGCATTTGGAAGTAGTGCCTTTTTTAGAAGTAATTAGGCTTAGATGAGGTCATGAGGGCAAAAGCCCCAGTCTGATGGAATTAGTCCCTTATAAGAAGAGTCATCAAAGAGTTTGTTCTCCCTACTCCATGCATGTAGAAAAAAGAAGAGGTCGTGTGAGCACACAGCAAGATGGTGGCTGCCTATAAGCCAAATGAAGAGTCCTCAGGATAAAACCTACCTTGCCAGTACCTTGATCTTATGCTTCTCAACCTCCAGAATTGTGGAAAATAAATTTCTGTTGTTTAACTACCCATCTGTGGTATTTAATTATGGTAGCCCAGGAAGAGGAAAACAGCAGTTTATATTGGGTTGGACTTTTTTCCTTCTGTTTTTTTTTTTTCTTCATTAAAAGTCTGAATAGTACAAATTAGCAAAAACTAACATTACATACATAAAAAACAGTCTCCCTGTTTGCCCCACCTTAAGAATATTTATTGCATGGTTTTAAAAGGGAGTGTTTAATATGAAATATGTCAGATAAGACCTACTTTCTTGCTATTTTCTACATTAATTTCCTTATTAAGAATCACTGAAGCAAAAATACATGGAAACTTAGACTGATATTGATAGCTGCCTTTGATGAAAGTTAGTGGTAAAAAATTATCCTGTCTTTGCCATTCTATGCCACACTCTTTATTAAGGAAGAGAGAGAATAAAAATGAGGACAGAAAGACTTTTGGTTTTGAGACAATAAATTTGTTACATAGAGATGGCAATGACATTTGAGAAAAGTAAAGCTTGAATTCCAAGAGAATATTGGTTTGATATATTATTTTGGTAAGCTACTGTAGAGAAAGAAGTACAGAATTTTAGAAAATGAGTTCAGAGTTGGTATGGGAAGCCAAATTCAGAGTCCCAATTCTTTGCTTTTGATCCTCTTCCTCCTATTTGTCACTAATTCCTCTTTCCTGCCTCAAGAGGGTAAGAGAGAAGGATCCAGACAAATGGCCTCCTAACCCGAAGTAGTGAATCTCTTAGGACTTTTCTTCCTGTTTAAAATCACCCCAGTGAGACCTGAATTATAGTGAGGGTAACACAGAACATAGTACCTAAATGTTTATATTATATATATTTAACATATTTTATAATGCCATTTATTTTAAAAAATCTTCTATTACATTACAGCATGTGTTTCTCCTTTTATCAAGGAACAGTCATTTTAAATGTCTCATTACCTTGACTGCTCAGTCCTGTGATTTCCCTTTCTCCCTATCTTCTTTTCTACAAGGCATCGATCCTACTATTATTGCCCTAACCTTTATTCTCCTCTGTTTTCATTGCCCTCTTTAGATTTCATTAGTATTATACTCATAGCTTTTCATACATTCCAAGCAAAACCCCAACTCTGGAAAACTCAACTTTGGATTTACCCTTGGGCCACCTAGCTTAATATTGCTAGTGGGAATCTCTTGTCAACTGGTATTCTTGAGTACTAACTTCAGATGGGTCCTTGAAATATCCAGCAATCCCCATATACTTTCTTGTTCATTCACACCCACCCTCCCTACTTTCATAAGTGATTGTTTTGTAACTTAATCTGTTTCTCTTATGCATCCTGTTTCATTAAGAGATAATCATAAGATAGCTTCCATATGTCCCTACTACTATGTCTACTCACCTATCTGTATCTACATATGTTCCCTTCCTGCTAAATAAAGCAAACCTTTCCAGTTAGGTACACCCGATCTCATGCACCATCATCTACTCAAGTGTATAGTTTCAACAATTATTCTTATAGCTAACATTATCATTTCCTTTTCTGCTAAATGATTTTCACCAGCCTACAAAGGTAGTTTAATAACTCTCATTTCAAAGAAAAAAAAAAAGCTATCTCTTAATTATGCATTCTCTTGTAGCTAAATCCTAATGAATCTACTCTCTTTACACTAATTTCTTATAATATAATTCATCAGTTATTCTCCATCCATTTTGTCTTGAGCTCGTTTCAGTCAGTGACTTTATTATTTTACCCAAACATCCCTTAGCTAGGTCAACAATGACCTCCATATTGATAAATCATATGGTTCATTCTTGACCAAATCAGCTTTTGGCCCTCCTTTGAAAGTTTTCTTTTTCCTTGTTTTATTTTTTTATTTTTATTATTTTACCCCTTTTCACTTAAGTTTTTGTGCATAAATTATCTTTACTCTCTTTTTATAACATTAATAGTTTCTTTGATGGTTGTATTCAACTTTCAAAGCTTTAAGTATTAAACTGGTCATATTCTATTATATATTTTATTCATATTACATGTGGCTCCAGGATAACATAAGCAAATTCAAAGTAGAGGCCATTTTTTTTCATATTTTGTCACCAGGCCCTTGCACTGAGGAATGAGTGAATGAATGTATTCTCTCAGTACTTCTTAAATGAATGTAAAGAAAGTAACCTTAAGCAGAAGGTGATTCTCCCTTCTAATTCCTACCTTGAAATCCCAACCGGGACGCCTGGGTGGCTCAGTTGGTTAAGCAGCTGCCTTTGGCTCAGGTCATGATCCCAGAGTCCTGGGATGGAGTCCCGCATTGGGCTCCTTGCTCGGCAGGGAAACTGCTTCTCCCTCTGCCTCTGCCTGCCACTCTGCCTGCTTGTGTTCTCTCTCTCATTCTCTGACAAATAAAAAAAAGAAAAAAAAATATTAAAAAAAAAAAGAAATCCCAACCAAATTGCCTGATATCAGTAACAAGTGACTCTTTCTGATTCTCATATGAGAGAAATAATCTTTTTTTTTCAGAGAGAGAGAAATAATCTTTATGCAACTGATTATAATAGCATAGTAAGACCAGTTGTTTTAGATTTCAGTTTTCTAAAATGTAATGTCATAGAATGCAAGTAATTTTTAACTAAATATATAGAATATAGCTCATCTATCCAAGTTCACTCATCTCTTACTTGGAGATTAATTGTTTTGAGAATCTTGTCTTTGCACAGAGGACAGAAATACTTTACCACCTATAAAATACATAATCACTAGAAATTAATCATGCTTGGGTATTGGTAATATAATGTTGACACTTTGTTAAATACAGTTCACTAAATAATAGTCCTTTGTTTGGGGCAGGTATACCTCTTGTTCCCATGCATTCTCCACACTCCATAAAATATATATATTTTTTATGACTCCAGTGTTCACTAAGCAAAAATATCATTGTTTGACCTTCAACTGTCAGAATCAAGTTATAATATTCCACAATCAAGTAAACTACTATATAATATATGAGGGGAAAAAATTAGACCATATGAGTCCATATCAAAAGAAAGGAAAAACAAGAAGAATTTCTGTATAAGCATTCAGATCATTCTTGAGAAAATGGAGAAATGGGTAGAGAATCACTTGAAAAAGGTTAAAGTAGAACTCAAGTTAAACCATTATATCCATTTAGATTGAGAATGTACAATTATTTTCTCTTTTTAGACAATCTAACATAAAGTGCCTGAATGTTGTACTTAACATATCCATATAGAGACATATCTTTTTTATAAATAAATAGTTTAGTGTGGTACATACAATGCATCTATAAAATATATATACCAGTCTTTTTTTTTTTAAGATTTTATTTATTTATTTGTAAGAGAGAGAGCGAGAGAGCAAGATAATGAGCACAAGCAGGGAGAACAGCAGGCAGAGGGAGATGGAGAAGCAGGCAGAGGCAGAAGCAGGCTCCCTACTGAGCAAGGAGCCCAATGTGGGACTCAATCTCAGGACCCTGGGATCATGACCTGAGCTGAAGGCAGATGCTTAACTGACTGAGCCACATAGGCATCCCCATATATACCAGTCTTAATTTAAATAATAATTTCAGATTATCTGAAAATAGGTAAAGATATTGCTTTTAAGTCATGGATAATCAGTCTATTACTCAGACACTCTAATGACATGGTACTTTTGTAAAATACTAAAAAGGCTTTGTAAAATTTCCTTCTATTTAAATTTTCCTAATATTTTCTGTTATACTGGAATTATGGATTTTGGAGGATGAGAATTGCAGGTGCAAAATACTTTTTTCATTATTCTTAGGAAGGGATACATGCTATCAGCACAACTTATTGTTGACAATTTTAACGTTGATCATTTGGTTAAGGTAGTGAGTGTCAAATTATCCACTGTAAGGATACTACAGGCAAAGAGAACAAAATAATTCAGAGGCCTCATGATAGGGGGTATGACCTGTGTATAAAAGAAAATGCAAAAAATGGTGTGGCTGGAAAGATGTGAGGGAAAAGAAAAAATATTTTTTTAAAAACACAGGTATTGAAACTATAGTCCCAAGTAGGAGTCTTATGAGTAATGTTAGGGTCTTTAGTTTTTACTTTATGTTTAATGTGGAAACTGCTATGTTTTCCAAAGATTACTTTGGCTGCAGTTGAGATGAACATAGTGTGGAGTAGAGTGATTAGCAGTGGTGGTGCTGATAATTAAGAAAATTATTGATATATTTTGAAGATAGAATCAACAGTATAATGGATTGGACACACAGTGTGAGAAAAAATTGAAAGATGGAAGGATTCATAGATGTTTTTGGTCTGAGCAATAGGAAGAATGGAAACTTAGAAGACTGTGGGATGGGGAGGGGCAAAATGGTGGAGGAGTGGGGGACTCTGTTTCAACCGGTCCCCTGAACTTAGCTGGATATCTACCAAGCCAGTCTGAACACCCATGAAATCAGCCTGAGATGAAAGATTATATGTCTGGATCTCTACCGGGGCAGACGATCTTCAGTTGAGAGGTACAAAGCATGGAGTTATGATTGTGTGGACAAATACTGGAGGATAAACAGAAGGAGGTGGGGGCCACCAGAAGCTACCCACTGGAAAGTAAAATAATACCCCAGTGCAAAAGCATCCTACACCTGGGGGCCAGCTATAGCTTGCAGAGCAGTGGTGGTGGGACAGGAAGCGCTCCATAACAGTGCTTGAACAGAATCCAGGAGCTTAAGGGGCAAATGCCAGGACCAGGGTGGCCACTTGTGTGGACCTGTGCTTGCAGAACCGGAGGGCTGGCCATTGCCACTGCAGCCTCTGCCTGCACCACCCAGACCAGGATCACTTGTGGTTTTGGAGGCACAGGGGGAAGAGATAAGCAGGGGCCTGGGTCAACCACTGAGAGGATTGCTTGGAGCGTGTGCTGCCTGTGGGAGGCTGTGGTTTTCAGCAGCACTTTCAGTTCTGGAGAGTTCAGAGGGGAATAGACTGTGGCTTCTCTCCTCTGGAGTGGAGGTCTGGGTTCAGACATTTTCCTTTTCTCTGACTCTGAAAAGTGCAAAAAGCCGCCAGAGAACAAAAGCCATCCAACATCAAAAGCCCAAAAAACCGGTTTCCACAGAGCCCAGCCCCTTCACAGGGGGCAGGGCAACTCTGCCAAAGCAGGGTTGCCTGAAAAACAATACAGCAGGCCCCTCCCCCAGAAGACAAGCTGGAAGAACAAGAGGACAACAACTCGAGGATCCCCATAAAACTGTAAAACCCCAACACCAGGCGAAAATAATATACTGAACTCCCGGTGTTGCCTCATAGCCTGTGTATTTCCTAGATACAACTTTTTTTTTATTATTATTTCTCATGTTTCTCCGCTGTTTTTCCTTTTTACCTACTTAGCATTTCAACTAGATGCTTAATACAACATATTCCATCGTAACTTTTTAACTTCTACTGTTTCACACATATGCTTTTTCCTCTTTTTCTTTTATAGATAGATAGACAGATAGATTCAAGCTTTAATGTAGTCCTTCTTTCCCTATTCAATAGTACCTTTATAATATATACAAGTTTTAATTTCCCTGTAACTCTGGGAAGTAGTGTTCTCTAACAAAGAGAACAAAATATACCCAGGAAGAAATGAAACATCCTACCTACCTATCTACCTACCCACATTAAGAGATTATCGCCTTCCCTCCCCTCACTCCCCCGTTCCCCCCCCCGCCTTTTTTTAACTTTATAAATCTTATTCTTGGGTTTCATTTTGGCTGGGTTTTCTTGGTGATGGTTTCCGATCACTCTGAATTTCCCAGGGTGCACCTTGCCTGGATTGTGGTTGATATTTCTGACTCTGTACATCCCCTCAACCACTCCTCAACAGAATGACTAGGAGGAAGAACTCCCAACAAAGAAAAGAACCAGAGACAGTGGCTTCTCCCACAAACCTAATGGATATGGATATAAGCAAGATGTCAGAAAGAGACTTCAGAGTAACAGTTATGAAGACAATAGCTAAACTGGAGAAAATCATTAACGGCAACATAGATTCTCTAAGGGCAGAAATGAAAGCTAAATCAGGCCAAACTTAAAAATGCTATAAATGAGATGCAGTCTAAACTAGATACCCGAACAGCTAGAGTAAATGAGGCAGAAGAATGAATTAGTGATCTAGAAGACAAACTGATAGAAAGGAAGGAACAGAAATAGGCCTGGAACAAACACCTTAAAATCCATGAAAACAGCATTAGAGAAATAAATGATGCCATGAAACATTCCAATGTCAGAATTATTGGGATCCCTGAGGGAGTGACAAGAGAGAGAGGGCTAGAAGATATATCTGAGCAAATTGTAGCTGAGAACTTCCCTAATTTGGAGAATGAAACAGGCATTCGTATCCCAGAGGCAGAGAGGACCTCTTCCAAGATCAAGGGGAACAGACCAAAGCCCCAGCATGTAATAGTAAAACTTTCAAATCTTAGAACCAAGTAAACCATCTTAAGGGCAGTTAGGAGGAAGAGATGCCTTACATACAGAGGGAGGAACATCAGAATAACATCAGAACTGTCCACAGAGACCTTACAAGCCAGAAATGGCTGGCAAGACATATTCAGGGTACTAAATGAGAAGAACATGCAGCTGAGAATAGTTCATACAGTAAGGCTGTCATTAAGAATGGATGGATCAATTTCATAAAAACCAGCTATGAAAAGCCCAGCGAATATCATTCTCAGTGGGGAAAAGCTGAGAGCCTTTCCCTTAAGATCAGGAACACGACAAGGATGCCCACTCTCACTACAGTTGTTCAACATAGTACTAGAAGTCCTAGCCACAGTAATCAGACAACAAAAGGAAATAAAAGGCATCTGAATTGGCAAAGAAGAAGTCAAACTCTCTCTCTTCACAGACGACATGATACTTTATGTGGAAAACCCAAAAGACTCCACCCCTAAATTACTAGAACTCATACAGCAACTCAATAATGTGGCAGGATACAAAATCAATGGGCAGAAATCAGCTGCTTTCCTATACACTAACAATGTAACTGTAGAAAGAGAAAATAGGGAGTCGATTCCATTTACAATAGTGCCAAAAACCATAGCTACCTTGGGAAAAAACCCAAAGATGTGAAGGATCTATACTCTAGAAACTATAAAACACTTATGAAAGAAATTGAAGACACGAAAAGATGGAAAAACATTCCATGTTCATGGATCAGAGGAATAAACATTGTTAAAATGTCTATGCTGTCCAGAGCAATCTATACTTTCAACGTCATCCTGATCAAAATACCAATGGCATTTTTCAGAGTGCTGGAACAAATAATCCTAAAATTTGTATGGAACCAGAAAAGACTCCAAATCGCCAAAGAATTGTTGAAAAAGAAAAACAAACCTGGTGCATCACATTGTCTGATTTCAAGCTATATTACAAAGCTGTGATCAGCACGATAGCATGGTAGTGGCACACAAACAGACACATAGATCAATGGAACAGGAAAGAGACCCCAGAAATGGACCCTCAACTGTATGGTCAACTAATCTTTGGCAAAGCAGGAAAGAATATCCAATGGAAAAAACACAGTCTCTTCAATAAATGGTGCTGGAAAAATTGGACTGCCACATATGGAAGAATGAAACTGGACCATTCTCTTACATCATACACAAAGATAAACTCAAAATGGATGAAAAACCTAAATGTGAGACAGGAATCCATCAAAATCCTAGAAGAGAACATAGGCTGTAATCTATTCAATATTGGCCACAGCGACCTCTCCAAAGACACATCTCCAAAGGCAAAGGAAACAAAAGGGAAAATGAACTTAAGCTTCTGCATGGCAAAGGAAAGAGTCAACAAAACAAAGAGGCAATCCACTTTATGGGAGAAAATATTTGCAAATGACACTACAGATAAAGGGCTGATATCCAAGATCTATGAAGAACTTCTCAAACTCAACACCCATAAATCAAATAATCAAGTCAAAAAATGGGCAGAAGACATGAACAGACACTTCTCCAAAGAAGACATACAAATGGCTTAAAGACACATGAAAAAATGTTCATCATCATTAGCCTTCAGGGAAATTCAAATCAAAATCACATTGAGATACCATCTTACACCAGTTAGGTTACACCTCCCTCTGCAGGGAGCCTGCTTCTCTCTCTGCCTGCTACTCCTCCTGCTTGTGCTCTGGCAAATAAAAAAATCATTTTAAAAACTTGTAAATTAATCCTAGACAAATGATTTGAAATACTGTAAACAAGTGTAATTCTTCAAAATTATAAATATGCATATATTTTCAATGATATTTGATTAGGGGTGGTATATAGTACAGTTTTGTTGTTCTCTAAGTTTACAATTTCCTTCCAGGTTTTCTGTATCTTACTGCAACAATGAATTCTAGGCAATACATTGTATCAAATAATAATTCAATAAATATTGCCAATAGGACTTTGTGTTTCAAACATTGAATGAAGAATTATCATAGTTTTGCCTGTTTTTTTACTATAAATATCTCTGTTTAAAGGAAGCATGCAGAGAGACTGGATGGCTCAGTCCGTTGAGCATCTGACTACTGATTTAGGGTGGTGAGATTGAGGCCTGCATAGGGCTCTGCACTCAGCAGGGCATCTGCTTTTCTTACTTTCTCTCCCTTTCTTTCTGCTCCTCCCCCGACTCTTGTGCTCTACTTCTATATATAAAATAAATAAATTGTAAAAAAAAAAAAAAAAGATTACACATTGAAGAATAACAACTTTCTTATGAATACTATTAATAGCAAAAATAAGTGGATTGTAAATTATTCCTCTGCATAAACCAGCAATAGTTTAGGAAAAAGTACAATACACAGAACTCAAAGCATAGATATAAATTGACTTGGTAATTGAATATAACAAGACTACATAATATAATTCTGATAATTATATTTTAATTCTCTAATCTTTCTTGAGAATTAGTCAATGAAAGTAGCAATAGAAATTTAGGCTTATTTTATCACTCTAATTTAATATTTTTCATCTATGTGATGTTGACAAGTTACAATCTCTTAGCTTATTTTACTTTGAGTAAAATAAGAGATTTGATTAGGTGACTGGTAAAATTATTTTTAACTAAAATGTTAAGATTAAATAATATATCATATGTAGCCCTCTAATTATACCTTTTATTTGTAACCAAAACCTTAATTGCCTATTAGTTGATTATATGAATGGCAAAAGAAAGTGAACTTTTATTTTAAAAATTATCTTAACAATCATATTTATCTGTAAATGAAAATGTAAATGTAAAAATAAAATCAACTTTACATAAAGTTTATTTAGCTGCTAAGATGTAAATACAAATCTCAAAATGCTAATATATATTATTGTTTTTGTAGGTAGCCAAAATTAAGAACACTATTTTGTCTGAGAAATGATTTTTTTAATAGAAATTTTCAGATACCCAAAGAATTTAGGCTGATTTATAAGTTTGTACAGAGTAGCAATAATTTATTTTTATATCATGTACATATTCCTCAAAAAGCTAACTATTCAATGCCAGATTTAACTTTATTAAATGTTTTTAGACTTTTTTTTATTTCTCCAATTTAAGCACTTGACTTTGGCTAATTTCTTATTTACTTAAATATATATTTGCTATTACTTCAAGTATAAAGTAAGATAATCCCCATTGAGAATGATATTAGCTGGGGTCTTCTGTATATGGCCTTTATGATTTTATGCCATTTTCCTCTACCCCTACTTTGTTGAGGGGTTTTTTTTTTTTTTTTTAACCAAGAATGGATGCTGTAGTTGTCAAATGTTTTTTCTGCATCTATTGAGAGGATTATATGGTTCTTACTCCTTCTTGTATTAATGGGGTGTATTATGCTGATCAATTTGTGAATACTGAATGCTTGGAGCCCAGGAATAACTGAGAGCTTTTCCTCTATGGTCAGGAACAAGACAGGGATGTCCACTCTCAGCATTATTATTTAACATAGTATGGAAGTCCAAGACTCAGCAATCAGACAACAAAAAGAAAAAAAAAAGCATCCAAACTATCAAGGAAAAGTCAAACTTTCACTTTTTGCAGATGACATGACAGCCTATGTATAGAAAGCCCAAAACCTTTACCAAAAAATGGTTAGAACTAATACATGAATTCAGTAAAGTTAGAGGATACAAAATCAATGTAGAGAAGTCTGTGGGATTTCTATATACTAATAATGAAGCAGACGAAAGAGAAATCAAAGAATATATCCCATTTACCACTGCACCAAAAACCATAATATACCTAGGAATAAACCTTAGTGAAGAGGTAAAAGATCTGTAATCTGAAAACCATAGCACACTTATGAAAGAAATTGAGGACAAAAAGACATAGAAAAACATTCCAAGGATATGGATTAGAAGAACAAATATTGTTAAAATGTCTCTACTACCCAAAGTGATTTACACATTTAATGCATCCCTATTAAAATACCACCAGCATTTTTCACGTAGCTAGAACAAACAATTCTAAATTTGTATGGAAACACAAAAGACCCTCTCATAATCAAATCAATCTTGAAAAAGAAAAGCAAAGCTGTAGGCATCACAATTCTGGATTTCAAGCTATATAACAAAGCTATAGTCATCAAGACAGTATGGTACCGGCACAAAAACAGACACATAGATCTATGGACCAACACGGAAAACCCAGAAATGGACCCACAACTATAAGGTCAACTAATCTGCAACAAAGCAGGAAAGAATATCCAATGGGAAAAAAAGAGTCTCTCCAACAAATGGTGTTGGGAAAACTGGACAGCGACATGCAGATGAATGAAACTGGAGCACTTTTTTACACCATAGACTAAAATAAATTCAAGATGGATGAAAGACCTAAATGTGGGACAAGAAACCATCAAAATCCTAGAGAAGAACACAGGCAGCAACCTCTTTGACCTCAGCCATAGCAATTTTTACTCGATACATCTCCTCAGGCAAGAGAAACAAAAGCAAAAATGAACTACTGGGACTTCATCAAGATTAAAAACTTCTGCACAGTGAAGGAAACAGTCAACAAGCCTTTTAAGGCTATCTATAGAATGGGAGAAGATATTTGCAAATGACATATCTGATAAAGGCTTAGTATTCAAAATCTATAAAGAATTTCTCAAACTGAAAACCCAAGAACAAATAATCACATTAAGAAATGGGCAGAAGACATGAGTAGACATTTTTCCTAAGAAGATACACAGATGGCTAGCAGACATATGAGAAGATGCTCAATGTCACTCATCATCAGGAAAGTACAAATCAAAACCACAATGAGATACCACCTCACACCTATCAGGATGGCTAAAATTAACAACACAAGAAACAAGAGATGTTGGGGAAGATGTGGAGAAAGGGGTACCTTCTTACACTGTTGGTAAAAATGCAAACTGGTAGAGCCACTCTGGAAAACAGTATGGAGGTTCCTCAAAAATTTAAAAATAGAACCACCTATAACCCAACAATTACACTACTAGGTATTTACCAGAGGATACAAACATACTGATCTGAAGGGGCATTTGCACCCCAATGTTTATAGCAGCATTATCAACAATAGCCAAATTATGGAAAGAGCCCAAATGTCCATTGCCTGATGAGTTGATAAAGAAGAGGTGGTATGTATGTACAATGGAATATTATTCACCTAGGCCGTTAGTGTATATATGCCTTCTCCTAGTTACTTATACACTAAATAGGTACTGCCATGAAGGTACTTTGCAGATATAATTAAGGTCCCAAATCAGATGAGTTTAAAAAGACATTATCAGGTGGTCCTGGCCAAATCACATGAACCCTTTAAAAACAGAGTTTCCTCCAGCTAATTGCAGAAAATAAATTTATAGAGATGTATTCTTACAAAACTAGAAAAAAAAAATCATGTGTTCTGTGAATTGCCTTCAGATGTCCTGCCACAAAGAACTATTGGTAGCCTCGAGGACCTGAGAGCAGTCCCTTACCAACAGGTAGAAGGAAAAAAGGAACTCAAACTTACAACTATAAAAAACTGAATTCTGCCCACAAGTGAGTTGAAAAAGAAACCCCAAACTCAAACTCAGCTCCAGCCAACACCTTTATTTCATCCTATTGAGACCAACAAGAGAATAAGCAATGCAATGATTGGACTTCTGACCTACAGGAACAGTAAATGCTTTTTAAGTTTTTTAATTTTTAAAAATAATTCACATTATCATACAATTCACCCATTGAAAGTGTTAGTGCAATCAGAGAGTTGTAGAACAATTACCACAACCAATTTTAGAGAACATGTATAACCTAAAATAAACTCTATAACACTTACTAGTTAATCCCCATTCTTCCCAGTCCAATCAACCCTAGGTGATCACTGTTTTAATTTCTGTTTCTAAAGACACATCTATTCTTAATAGTACAGTATGAAAAAGTTCTTTGTGACTAGCTTCTTTTATTTAGTATGTTTTCAGGGTTCATCTATACTGTAGCATTTATAAGACTTCTATTTTTATTGCCAAATAACTTTCCACTTTATGTATATACTATGTTTTACTTATCCATTCATCAGTTGATGGATATTTGATTTGCTTCTACTTCTTGGATATTGTGAATAATTCTGCTATAACCATTTGTGTACAAGTTTTTGTGTGCATATGTGTTTTCTAATTTCTTGGGTACATATCTAAGAGTAGAAGTGCTGGGTTATATGGTCACTTTATATTTAACATACCACAGAACTGCCAAACTTTTCCAGAGTGGCCCACACATGTTTGCATTCCCACCAGCAATGTATGAATGTTCCTATTTTTCCACATTCTCACCAATATTTGCCATTTTTTTCTGTTGGTATCTAGTATATGTGAAATAGTATCTTATCATTGTTTTTTTTCCTTATTGTTTTAACTTCAGTTTCCCTAATAATTAATGATGTTGAGCATTTTTCATATAATTCATGAAATACATACATTCTTTGGAGAATTGTGTATCCTTAACTGGATCACTTGTCTTTGATTAGCCCATTTAAAGAGTTATTTACGTACTTCAGATATGAGTCCCGTATTAATATACAACATGCGAATATGCTCTCCCATTTATATATTCTCATTTCACTCTATGTTATGCTTTGGAGAACAATTTTTCACTTTGATGATGACCGTTTTATGTACTTTCCTCTCTCTCTCTCTCATCACTTGTATTTTTGGTGTCACATCTAAGGGATTTTTGTCTAATCCAAGAGTACAAAGGTAAACTCCTAAGTTTCTCTTAAGAAACATTTTTTTCAATGACAGCCTAGCTGGATATAGTATTCTTGCCTGTGTATTTTTCTTGTGTAGTGCTCGGAATATATCGTGCCAGTCCTTTCTGGCCTGCCACGCCTCCGTGGAGAGGTCTTCTGCCAATCTAATATTTCTACTATTTTATGTTATAGAACTCTTGTCCCAAGCTGCTTTCAAGATTTTCTCTTTGTCACTGAGACTTGTAAGTTTTACTATTAGATGATGGGGTAAGGACTTATTTTTTATTGATCTTGAGGGGGGTTCTCTGTGCCTCCTGGATTTTGATGCTTGTTCCCTTAGCCAAATTAGGGAAATTCTCTGCTATAATTTGCTCCAATATACCTTCTGCCCCCTTCTCTCTTTCTTCTTCTGGGATCCCAATTATTCTAATATCGTTTCCTCTTATGGTGTCACTTATCTCTTGAATTCTCCCCTCATGGTCCAGTAGTTGTTTGTCTCTCTTTTTCTCAGCTTCTTTATTCTCCATCATTTGGTCTTCTATATCACTAATTCTCTCTTCTGCCTCATTTATCCTAGCAGTAAGAGACTCCATTTTTTATTGTACCTCATTAATAGCTTTTTGGATTTCAACATGGTTAGATTTTAGTTCTTTTATTTCTCCAGAAAGGGATTCTCTAATATCATTCATCTAGAAGTATTTTCTATCTTTACTTGCTACTTCTCCTTTGATGCATTTGGTTATTTGGAAATAATGATGTTTAATTTGAACATATTTCTAAATTTTCAAAATTTCCTTCTGTTACTAATTTCTAATTTATTTCAATTGTGGTTGGAGAATAATCTTTGTATAATTGAACTCTTTTCAGATTATTAAGAACTATTTTTTGATCTAGAATATTATCTGTCCTGGAATTTGTTCCATATGTACCAGAGGATCATGTGTATTCCACTTTTGTTGGATGTAGTTTTCTACAGATATCTTTTAATTCTAGTTATTATATAGTATTTTTCAAGTATTCTCTCTGCTCACCCTCTCCCAATATCTTTCCAAAATATTTAGGTAGTAAAGGGCATGACCCATCAGTAAGTTTCACTGGTAAAAATTCAAAATTCCTAGTTTTAAAAAAATCCTAGTTTATAATATTTATATTACTTAGGCTAATGAATTACAAAGCTGGTTAGTATGAACACATAATTTTATGTTCATTTAGAAGAAAATAGATAAAACACTAATATAGCCATAAAGGTAACATTTCTTTACAAATAACAGAATTTGCATTGCATTTCTAATTATGAATGACTATTGTATACTTTGAAGTATTCTCTAAATTAATTCTGTCAGATACACTTACAAAAATATTTTAGAAGAGAATCATAGCAAACTATACCACTTGTGATGAATTGTAGTTTTGTTGTATATGTGCTAAATACAATTTCTAAATGCTAAAATATACAGTATATATAGCTGTTTTATTAAAATTGTTATAAATATTAATGTACTGTATTAAAACCTTTAGGATAATGTACTATAAACACAATCATATAACCATATATCTATAAGTATTTATTAATGTAATGCCCACTAAATCACTTAAAGCCAAAGGCAAGCTAAATAAATCTTTACAAAAATTTTAATTTTCACTATATTAGCATATACTAGTATAATACACTAGTATAATACATGCATGGCAGTACAATATTTTTACTTATACATAAACATCAGAGAAAGGATATATTGAGAGAAATAGACAAAATATTTCAAAGCATTTTCTTCAGTTGATTATTCTTTGATTTTTTTTTAATTTTAATATTGGATATTGTTCTAATTTTTATGGAGGGGGTTGTAAAGTGATTGACATTTCCAGCATGAAAGCTAGGAGAAAATAAATAAAACAAATTAATTTTAAATCAGAGAACTATAGATTCAAAGAGGTCTATAGATATTAAATTCTGTAGAAGAATAAAACCTTGGTAGGTGAGCAAATATTGACAGATCCTTTCTCTTCTAGAGGGAGGTGCTAACACTGTGCCCATGTGAGAGGATATTGAGACTGTCACAAGCAAAGGTATTCTACTAGAATTGAAGAAGAACAGTGGAGAATTTTAGGGCTAAAATGGGCTAATATACAGATTGAATTCTTTTAGAAACATAAACACAGAACTAGTTTTCCACGTCCACAAGTCTTCCTCACAAAACTTTTGGGTGCTATTTATACAAGAAGCAAGAGATAGACCTAGAATGTTTTTCAGTAATTAGAGACTTAGCTGTTTCTAGAGGGAGAAGACCATAATAAACACAAAATTGTTCACACTCTCAAGACTTTTTTTCTAGCTTCACTGAAGTATAATTGACAAATAAAATTGTAAGATATTTTAAGTATACAACATGATGATTTAATATATATTTAGTATACATTGTGAAAGGACTCCCCCATCAAGTTAATTAACACATCACATATTTATCTTTTCTCCCTCGTGATGAGGACATTTAAGTTCTACTCTCTTAGCAAATTTCAATTATACAATATACTCTATTGTATTTTATTGTATTGAGAATCAATAATATTGAATATTGTCAACTTTAGTCATGTATACATCAGATCCTTAGATCGTATTCATATTATAAGTAAAAGTCTATACCGTTTTACTAACCATTTCTATTTCCCCTACTCATCAGCCCCTGGCAACTTCTCTACCCTGTTTCTAGAAGTTGGACTCCTTTTGTTTGTTTGTTTTTAGGTTCCACATATATGTGATATCAGGTAGTATTTTTTCTTTTTCTGTCTGGCTTATTTCACTTAGCATAATGCCCAGCCCTGTTGTCACAAATGACAGGATATCCTTTCTTTTGAAGGCTGAATAATATTCAATTGTGTGTGTGTGTGTACCTGATATTTTCTTTATCCATCTACCTATACATCTATCCATGAGCACTTGGACTTTCTAAATTATAAGAAAAATGAATAACATCAAATTTACCATCTCAACCATTTTTAATTGAACAGTTTAGCAGTGTTAAATCTATTCATATTTTTGTGCAAATGATCTCTAGAACATTTTCATGTTGCAAAACTAAAACTCTATCTTCAAGGCTTTTGAAACCAGTTGTCAACTGAAAACCAAATTTACAAACAACATAGTCCTAATCAACTCAAGTCCTCACTGAATCAAAGTAATCAAGCCCCCGGCATAGCTGTCTGACAGACTAAAATGTGTGCAGTCTCTGGGGTAAGTAATATTTGTTCCACTTTAGACATCACTTTAAAATACAACACCTGATAGAAAATGAAAATAAAAATAAAAAATTAGAAGGCCTAAGGAAGAGAAAAATGTGATTCTTTAATAAAGAGCATTAATAATTAGAGGGAGACTTATTCATCAATTGGAAATATCAGACCAAAGGTTAAAATGATTGATTATTATGTTAAAGGATCTACAGGAAAAGATGAAAACTGGATTAAAAGATGAACTTAGAAAATTATCTCTAACAACAACAAGAATATCTGAAATAGTGATTTCAATGCATCTTATTAGCACCAGGCTAGATATAAAAGAAGGAATCAGTGACCTCAAAGAAAAGTATATAGAAATTATTCAAACTAATGAACAAAGGGATATTAAAAAAGTATGGAAAAAACAAAATATGATATACATATTGGGCAATATCAAACAATCGACAATATGCATAACTGGAATCTCAGAAGGAAACAAGAGAAAGAATAGAGAAGAAATATTTAAAAACTTAATGGCAAAGAATTCTTCAAAAATAACAAAATCACAATCCATAGATTTAAGAAGGTCTAGAATTCTAGACAACAGGAAAAAAATGAAAACCATGCATAGGCACCAATATTCAAACTACTGAAACCCAAAGATGCAGAGAATATAAAAATGCAGCCAGAGAAGGGAAAGAAAAAAAGATGCACTCAACAATACTATATACATATATGTATGTATGTATGTATGTATAGTTTTCTGTGTTCCTTTAAAACACCTTAGTCTCCTGAAACACAGAAATGTATACTAAAGATAGATAACATTGGTTTTACGTGCCTTAGAAGCATTTTACTCTTCATATAACATAAGAATTAGATCTGTTGCCATTTTTCTAGCCAAGTGCCCTGATCTGAGAGGATTAAATGGTGAGAGCATAGATTAGATTCCTAGGTTGAGCCTCAAGTTATCAGGAAGACTAGAGGGTGATATACCTTAGATATATACATTGTAGGAGATGTGAAATTCGGACCTTGAAATCTCCTCTAAATCACAAAAGTCAGAGATTCAGAGGTTATGTGACCCTTAGAAAAATATACTTAAATCTTAAAATGATAGTGGGGGACCCAGGATCCTTTTGACCTTATATCTAAGGAATAAAAATTGTCTCTGTCTCTCTCAGTATGCATATGTATATGTATATGTATTCATTCACATATATATGTATGTAGAAATGCGTGTATGTACATATAATTTGTTTATATTTATATACTTTATTTATTTACTTATTTTCAAGAAAGGAATGAGTTTTCTCTTTACTGTATACAAATGGAGAAAATCCATTACCATCTTTCCCTTTCCTCTGAAGATCCTAGGCTTCTCCTGAAGGTTTTGTTTTGTTTTCTATCTGGCTTTCATTTCATTTCACCCTAGGTAAGGTCTGTGGCAAGGGAGAGGCAACATACTCATTATTTACTGTAATTAATAAGAAATTATTGCCCAATCCAGAATACTTCATCTGCACATTCAGGATAAAATGCATAACCATAATAATTAAAAACCCAACCTTGGGGCACCAGTTGGCTGATGCCACTGCTTCTGAAAGAACACAATAAAACTAGTGCTTCTACTGTTGGAAAAACTGCATAGTACACCCAGCTGTTATTACAGAAGGAACTGCCAGGGTGAAGAAATGTCATTAGAGTAATGTTCACAAGAAGGGAAACAGACAAGAAAACCACATGAATGTCCCAGGAATGATAAATTCCTTCTTCCTCCTCCTAAATTACAGTATCCTTCTAGTGCCATCTATTTTTAGAGTATAATGGAGCCAGCTGGAACAGCAGACATATGCTTTTCATAGTTCTAGGTCCAGTATCAAAAAGTAGAGTAGAGAAAGGCAGATTTGTAGGTCAAAGATACAACTAACATGACAAAATGTTTCTAAGAAAGGGAAGGGGATATCCCATTAATTTATATCATCTGATACTCCTATGATTTTTTTTTTCTTTTTGAGATAGCATCACGTTAATCTGAAGTGAACAGAAAAATTTTCCAGTTTTCTTAATTGTTCAGATTATATTTTAAATGTTTAGAAAGGAAAACAGATTTGTTCTCTTTAAAATTTGTTTAAAAAAAGTATACAGATTGTTAAAAGCTACAAAACTACAAAAGCATTACTACAAAACTACAAAAGCATTAGTCTCTTAAACTATGTTCTAAGTAGGAGCAAAAGGTAAATGAAATAACAATAAAGCACAGGTGTAAATTATTTGTTGATTTGACAAGAAGAGCAAAGTTTCCTCAAAATATCTTACAATTCTAAAGAATTTTGTTCGGTTAGATGGATAAGGTGAGTGAGGAGAGGGGAATGGCTGACACAGATACCCAAATAAACACATGTTTTCTGATGTTTGTCAGGATTTGTGCAGTGATACAAATGTAGACCTACATATTCATAGTGTGAGAAAATGTCATCACAATTCCCTCTAGCAGAGAAACAGATTTTGTTTAGTAAATACATTTATAACTGTCTTGTAGGAAAAGGTGACACTTGAGGGAATCATTAGGTAGCAAGTTATGAAAGAACTAGCTAAAATTTTCTCCATGAGAAATAAGCAAGAGCTTGTGGGCTAAGAGAAGGATAAGGGAAGAGAATAGCAGCAACATGGCATGAGGCTAGGGTTAGAAACAAGAGAAAAAGAGCCAATATACACATATCCCAAGAGATAAGATATGAAAAAACAAACAAAAAAACCCACTAAGCACGTTTATGCCCAAATTTGAGCGTGTTTTGTGGGCATTTAGCAGAAGGTATGTATATATACATGCCACATCTTCTTTATTGATTCATCCATGGACACAGGTTGCTTCCATATCTTGCCTTTGTAAATAATGCTACAGTAAACATAGGGTTGTATGTATCTCTGAACTGATGTTTTTATTTTCTTTACCCCAGAAGTAGAATTGCTGGATCCTATGGTAGTTCTCTTTTTAATTTCTTGATGAACCTCCATACAGTTTTCCAGAGTGGTTGCACGAAGTTTACATTCCCATCAACAGTGAACCAGCATTCCCTTTTTTCCACATTGTCACCAACACTTGTTAGTTTTTGTCTTTTTGATAATAGCCATTCTGACAGGTGTGAAGTGATACCTTAATGTGGTTCTGATTTGCATTTCCCTGGTAATTAGTGATGTTGAATATCTTTTCATGTGTCTGTTGGCCATCTGTAAGTCTTCTTTGAAAAAATTTTATACAAGTCCTTTGCCAAATTTTAGTCAGTTTTTTTTAATTAATTTACACAAGTTCTTTATGTATTTTGGATATTAACCTCTTATCAGATGTGTGATTTGCAAATATCTTCTACCATTCAGATGTTCCTTTTTAATTTTGTTGATGGTGTCATTCACTGAGCAAATTGTTTTAGTTTGATGTAATCTCATTTGTTTACTTTAGATTTTGTGGCCCTTGCCTAAGGAGACTGGTGAGAAAAAAAAAAAGTACTGCTAAGACCTATGTCCAGGGCTGCTTGTTTTCTTTTAAGAAACATCTTTATTACAAGTCTTCTTAAACACTTCACTACATACATTTCAGAATGGGTATCACTCCATTAAGTGAAAAACACTGTGGAACACACATTGCAAGCAGCTTGTTAGAAACATCTTTATTACAAGTTTTCTTAATTATTTTTTTAAATTCAGTTTCATAGAGCACTTCCCAAACTACCTGGATCCTGCTTCTTCAAATCTAAATGAAAGTGTAGTTATTAAGCTTAAAGATTTCCTAAAATAAAAAGTGTTATGATTTATTTATATTTTAATATAATATTTAACTGACCAGGCAGAGTTTCCTGTTCTATATTAATTTTATCATCTACATGAGCTTTAATACTCTTCCACAAGCTATGGGCAACTATTTGGATTGGTACTGTGAGGCTATAAAAAGATGCATAAAATCCTCAAGTGTCTGTGGTTACTCATTTTTTCCCAATTAATGATAAATATAAGAAATGTAAATGGGGAAAATATATTACAGGATAACCAAAATTATATCTACAAATATCACTCTTTCTTGAAACTAACTCCTGAGCAAGCATACTACATTAAAAACTTTCAAAATTTTATTTTGTTTATTTTTTTAAAGAATTTCTATTTAAGGAATCTTTACAACAAAGATGGGACTCAAACTCACAACCCCAAGATCCAAGAGTGGCATGCCCTACTGACTGAGCTACTCAGGCACCCAAAAACTTTCAAAATTTTGAAATGAACAGAGTTGATAGTTAATTCAGGAGCTTCTCTTTTAGTTTTCATTTCAGCTAAGGTATTAATATTCAAGAGTAAAATTATAATTATTTTTACATTATTTAAATAAATACAACATTATCAAAACAGAAATACAACTAGCAATGACCTAAGAAAAATCAATGGAACTGTAAGCATTTTCAATCTATCAAAAATACCATTAATGATATTGAAGCAGCAGGTTATCTGGGATTACATACTCTATTGAATACACAGGACTCAAAGGAATAATGTATAAAAGACAAAGATGGACCTGAGTACATTCAGATTTCAGAATTGACACTGGTGACTTAGCCTGAATAGGAGTCATGGCAGTGGAAAAGAATATAGGTGAACACATTTGAGTATCATTTAAGAGTCTAACTCTATTGTATTTGGATAGGAGTGTTATAGAGGAGAGGGATAACTTTAGGTCTGCAGGATAGATATATAGAAGAAAAACCTGATCTTGAAGCAGGGAAGTGATGACAAATAGGAATCTACTAGAACACACTGGGACCTATGAAGACAAATAACTCGTGTCTGTTTCTCATTGTTACCATCCTTGACAATGCAGATGACATACAAAAGAAGATGGTATTCTTTGCTGTGAAACCATATATACACCTACTAATGGTTCAGTGAAACTGAAGAAAAAAATCTGGCAGAGGCTGGAAAAGCTTTGGGCTCAGCTGCTGTCCTACACCAACAATGTGAACTAGCAGATTAGTGACAATGTGCACAAGTTGCAGTGATGCCTGGCACATTATACCAACATTCACAGCATAGTGGCTGCTGTTTAACCTTATTCCAAATCTCATAAAAGTTTCTTCTGGGGATAAAATCTAATTAAAAATTATACAAGGAAAGTGCCTTTTGAAAACGTTTCAGCTTAGCCATGTTGACACAATACAAAACCACTACAAGTTTTTGACTTTGAGAGCAGAAAGTACTGGAAGTACCTGCAGCAGATGGGAACGATGTATGACATAGCTGGCAAATCTCAGCTAGACAATCACAGTGCAAACCCCTAATGTTCTATAGTAAGACCATGACTTCCTTTGCTAACAATCATACTGTTTGAAAAGCAGTCTTTGGCTTGCTAGTAGACCTGGTAGTTGTTGAATGTCTGACTGTGGAACATCATATGACCATTCATCATAAATTGATCCAGTAAATAAAATCAGACCTGTACAGCAACATTCCATTGTGAGTGGAAATTGTATATCTGAGATAGTGTCTAAGCAGGTCCTGAGGCAAAAATAAATATAAAATACAATGGCTCAGATACCTATTGTGTTTGCTCCTATTGCTTTGTTACCCACACTTCAACCAACACTTATGAGTACATGGAGAATTCTCTTTGAATAATTAGTATAGAAAAGTGTGGTTTATACCTGAAGCATATCACATCAGTATAGCTCAGGAATGGCTATGAAAGACAGTAGTCATAACAGACAGACTTTGGGTCCTTACATCTAGTTTCCTACTTCATGTGGAAGGGGAGGTAGTCTAAGGAATGAATCTACACTAATTTATTAAGGGAGTTTTTTAATAGTCAGGGCTTTGAAAGAACAGAATTGGAAAATTGCTGATAGATAAACTGTGGGAAAACTATTTATACAAATCTTCCAGAGTGGCCAAAAAAAGTAAGATATTCATGTGCCATGTAAAGGCCCACCAAAGGGCAGTTCAAAAGTAGGCTTTCAATAATCATGTGGAAAAGATTACTTTTCCTGTGGATCTCAATCAGTCTCTTTCTCCAGCTATCCTGCTGTTTGCTCAATGGGCTTGTTTACATGATCTCTGTAGTAGAAGGAATAGAGACTGTGCATAGGCTCTATAACATGCATTTCCCTTAATTAAGGCTAATCTGGCCACCTGCTGCCACTGCTGGATGTTAATTGGCAATGGTAGAGGCCAATATCTAGCTAGTCCCTTTCATCATGGAGGAGGCTGTGATTTATCCTATGAAAAGAGATGCATTTTCCAGATAAAGATTACCTTCTCTGTTCAAAAAGCTTTTGCTACACTCTCATTCAGAGAATTTAAAATTCCTTTTTGCATTTCCTGGCTTTGCACATTACATCAACTCTGACTACAAACTGCATTTATGATTAAGGACATATAGGAATACATTAATACCTACAGAATTCACTATGGTGGCTTACTATTATTGTAAAAGGCTTTGTTAAGGGATTAATTGAAATACTAGTTAAGAATTAATATTCTGCAATTCTTCGGTTGGGTCCTATTGAATCTGATATATACCATAAACCAACTGCCAATATATGTTCTTTTTTGTGTTTTACACAGTGTACACTGGTGCAGCAAACAAAGGCTTCAGTTCAGAGAAGGTCACTTCACAATCATACCTGATTATAATATGGTAGATTAATTACCAAAAATTCCTCACATCCATGTATATATACATGCTTGCCGTGTGGCCCTTCATTTATCCCATCCAGAAGTCTCCTCTATCGCTTAAATCTGGCCTGACCCTGTGAATCAACTATGTACTCAACATTTATCTATAATCTACTAGAACTTGTTCAATGCACCCATATACTTAATATATGTAGGCTTAAACAAGAAGATATTCATGTTAATAAAATTATCTATTTGATTTAATAGATGCCCGCATTTTTGTAGAACCTAAAATAACTTGGACTTGAACCTATACAGAGAAAAGAAGAAATTTATAGATGAGATGTCACTCTAGGGGCTATTCCAGGATTAGTTTAGAGGCAAAGTTGGACAATGCAGATCATATTACACAGAAAAGACAAACTATAAAGACATTTTGAAATGTCAGAATAAAAGGAAAAATTTTCTGTAAAGGTTAGAAAAAAAAAAAAAAGAACCCAAAACAAAACAAAACAAACAACAAAACACACATACATACACACACACAAACGGTGTCCAAAAGAACTTTAAGGTATCAACTTATATGGCTATATGCTAGTACATACAATGTTATCTGTTATATCTGTTATAGGCCAAAATCTTATACAGTGATGAGCAGAATTTGAGAGAGGCGATAATGAACAGGAAATGAGAAAATGTGCTTACTTGTGAACATGCCAGTGTTGAAGTGCTTGTAAGAAATGGCAGGGTGAGAGGTGAAATTATGGGTCTAATGCTCAGGAAAGTGAAAGGGCTGGAAATACATATTTGGGACTTATAAGCCTACTGAATGCAGTAAAAGAACTGAAGGGACTGTGATCTTCAAACAGACTACAAATTCAGAGAAAAACTGACCACGACACCACTACTTTAAGTATAGATTAAGGAAAAAGAGACAACGGAAATGGCAGAGAACAAGTTACTCTGATATGGAAGAAAAATAAAGAGAATCCAAGGCAAGAGAGAGGTGTCTTATTTGTTGATTCTTGTTGTTGTTAAGATTTTATGAGGATAGTAGCTGGAGACATAATAAAAGACAAGTCCTTATTTCTAGTTATGCTTTTCCAAATGGGTGATAAATAATATAGTAAAATATAAAAACGTTTTAGCAGCTCTCCCTTCATTGCTGGTGACTTTAGAATTTGTTTTAATAAAGTAAATTCATATTTTAAATACATGAATACAAATCTGGCTCAAACCACCCTGATTTAAATTTAGCTACCCCTGTATATACAGGCTCTACTTAAAATCTCCCCAATAATGGGCATTAAGAGAAATTTAATGACTAGCAAATCATACAATAAGACTTTAAAACAGATAAACCATTTAACTTACTTGTGGCGCATAAGGAATAACATGGAGGACATTAGGAGAAGGAAAGGAAAAGTGAATTGGGGTAAATCGGAGGGGAAAATGAATCATGAGAGACTGTGGACTCTGAGAAACAAACTGAGAGTTTTGGAAGGGCGGGGGGTGCAGGGATGGGTTAGCCTGGTGGTGGGTAAAAAGGAGGGCACGTATTGCATGGAGCACTGGGTGTGGTACATGAACAATGAATCCTGGAACACTGAAAAAATAAAAAAAGAAAAAAGAAAAAGAAAAAGAAAATACAGATAAACCATTTAAGTATTCTTGTCACGATTTTTCCTCCTCTTCAAAAATTAAAATTAATTTTAACAAGTCTGTGTTCAAATGTATTTCCTTTCCTTCATTTTTATTATGTTCTATTGTGCATGAACACTTATCATTACTAACAAAATGAAGTGCACTGCTTTCTTTGAAACCAGAAGAGTGAGCTATGTACCAGGACCTTGCTGAGTCTTTGGAGGCCTGGGATATCACCTAGTTTTTCAAGATTACCCATCTCTTGTGCCTTGGGGAAGATTGCTGTCTCTTATCTTGGAAGACCTAGTAGTATATTAAATTATATACAAATCAAAGCTCCAATATTTCTATTAAAGTGACTTAATATTACTAATCAGCTTACCACGATTGTTGCATTTGCAACATGCCATCAATTGCTTTTAATAATTAACCAAAAAGTAGAGAGGTAAGCATTTAGTTAGCATGTTCATTCTAATCCTTTTGAATTCAGAACAATTAATGCATTGATATCCTTTCCAAAACTGTTATAATAACATTTATAGGTAAATAAGAGAGAAATTAATTGCTAACTCTCTGAAAAGCCTTATTCAAAATACAGTTTAGCTCAGAATTTATATTCAAGGCAAACTATCATCACTGAGACATTTAAATTCTGTTTTTCTGACAGAAAAGAAGTTCTGTGTTTTAATGTATCATTTTTGTTATCAAACTTCAGAATTAAATAAGGCAAGTATGTACATTGCATTGATTCTCTAAAAGGGATTCATGTTTGTATTGCTTCAAAAGATAGTATGATATGACACTACAATTCAAAGTAAAATAAATTTGATTGCTGTTTGGAATCTGTACTAATAAGCGTATATACAAATTTTTTAAAAATCTCCCCACAGTTTCATTCCAGTATTAAATACCATTTTCTCAGAGAAGTTTTACAAATTCCAGTTAGACTATTGCTGATAGGAGTTTTAGAGAAAGAACTCCCCCAGCTGAATGCATATATAACGTGCAAAATAAATGCTGTTTAAGTTACTTTCCTAACATGAAAGTTCTGCAATTGGAATTGAGCTTAAAGAAGAGAGGACGGGGTGCCTGGGTTTCTCAGTAGGTTAAGCATCAGACTTGGATTTTGGCTCATCTATTGAATTGTGAGGTCAAGTCCCTGTTGGGCTCTGTGATCAGCATGGCATGTGCTTGAGATTCTCTCTCTCTCCCTCTTTCTCTGCCTCTCCTCCTGACTGTGTGTGCACTTGTTCTCACTCTCTCTCTACTTCACAATAAATAAATAAATAATACATATAAAAAAAAGAGAGAGGACATATTCATTTTCCATGTATAAAGATCAACTTAAATCCTTTACTGTCTAAGAACCCCTGTATGAATATGTGTTCCTTGATGTGCTGGTCTGAAAATCCTCAACAGCTTTAAGAAAACTACATTGATCTTATAATCCTCAGTGACTTTTGTATGGAAATCACTTGGATCTGAAAAACACATGTTAGTGTTTCCCTCTCAGTAATATATTTGAAACGAATATCAAGAGTTGGTGCTATGCTATTAATCAGTTGTAAAGTATCAGAGAGTTGGCCACTAGAAATCAATATATCATGCACTAACATCTTATATGAAAACAAACATATCTGCATGGTTTCTACTTTATATGTACCCATAACAAACGAGGGACAGAATGTAAAATAATTTTCTCCTCTGTACTGCATCACTCTCTTTCTACTTTTATGATAGCATTCCTATTCTGCTATCCATGGTAATCATCTATGTTCCTCTTTCCCAATATATTTAAGCTTTGGAAGTGTAGGGACTAAGTTTGATCCATCCAGTACATATATTCTAAGTTCCTAACAATCTGACATATATTAGTTATTCACCTTTGGCTTGTTGAATTGACATACCCTATGATAGATAGCTGGCATAACTGCAAGTATCTAATTTGATTTATATTTATATTATATAGTTTATATATATATATATATATATATTTAAATGTCTTAGTGATATAAAATATTAAACACCTTCAAAGTCTAGAGAATATGTATGTTTTAATATATTTTATATATAAAATAAATTAATATGTATTTATATCACAATGATATAAAATGTTACATTACCTTCAAACTCTGGAGAAGTGGTGTTTTTTAAAAGTGGATCAAAAACAATAATAAAATCTATATTTTTAAAATAGTGTTAGCTGATGATAATTATTTGCATAAACATATTTTCCAAGTAATAGTTTCCAATTTTATGTCCTCTAAAATTAACAAATACCTATTTCATTATAAAAATACTCTCAACTCAGCCACGTAATTTTTTTAGTATTTAAAAAACATGTACTGCATTCAGCATATAAAATCATATGAAACCATAAATCCATGTTCTAAAAGGAATGGCTTCAAATAAATTAGATTTTATTATAGAATGAATTCACTGAACATTAATGCTTCCATTTTCTCCTCTTTTTATTATTATTACTGTTTTTTAAAGATTTTATTTATTTATTTGTCACAGATAGAGATCACAAGTAGGCAGAGAGGCAGGCAGAGAGAGAAGGGGAAGCAGGCTCCCTATTGAGCAGAGGGCCCAATGCAGGGCTCGATCCCAGGACCCTGAGATCATGACCTGAGCCAAAAGCAGAGGCTTTAACCCACTGAGCCACCCAGGTGCCCATTTATTATTATCTTTAATCCCTACCCTTTACATTATCATAAGTCCACTTATCTGTAGTAGAGAAAATTAAGTGAAAGATTCTCTATAGTAATAAAGCTATGGCACTAGCAGGAAGGAAATTTGACTTTTGGGGAAGTCCGTATGTTTTTAATTCAGCAACAACTATAGAAAAAGATAGAAATTGTTGTCACGAGAACTAATAGGTAGCAATAATCAAGAAAATACACTTTATTCTTAGAGATTTTTATTCAGATATTACGATTTTCATAACATGATCCACTACTATATGTTCTAGTATATTATCCCAAATATTTGAATTTCATAGTCATCTATAGAGTTAACCTATATAACTATAGAGGCAACACAAGATGGCAGAGGATTAGTTTTGCCTATCCCCTTAGTTTTGCCTAGCCCCAGGAATTCAGATGGATAGCTATCAAATCATACTGAATACCTGCAAACTCAAATGGAGATCTAAGACAAGAATAGCTGCAACTCTACAAATAGAAAAGTTGGCCACTATCTGCAAGATCTCCTCTGATTTGTTTATTGTATATTTCTCTGGGATCGTTGTTTCCATTTTAGTATTTGGTTCTCTCAATCTATTCTTCTCTGGACAGAGTGATGAGATGGAATAACTCACCTCAAAAAAGAGAAAAAGAGGCAGTACTGACTGCCAGGGACCTATCAGAATGGACATAAGTAAGATGTTGGAACTAGAGTTCAGAATAACAATTATAAAGATACTAGTTGGGCTTGAAAATTGCATAGAAGACACTAGAGAATCCCTTTCTGGAGAAACAAAAGAACTAAAATCTAATCAAGTCGAAAGCAAAAAGGCTATGAATGAGATGCAATAAAAAAATGGAGCCTCTACCTGCAAGGATAAATAAGGCAGAAGAGAATTAGTAATGTAGAAGACAAAATGATGGAGAATAAATAAGCTGAGAAAAAGAGATATAAACAACTACTGGATCAAAAGGGGAGAATTCCAGAGATAAGTGATACCATAAAAAGAAACAGCATTAGAATAATTGGGATCCCATGGGGAGCCTGGGTGGCTCAGTGGGTTAAGCCTCTGCCTTCGGCTCAGGTCATGATCTCAGGGTCCTGGGATCGAGCCCCACCTTAGGCTCTCTGCTCAGCAGGGAGCCTGCTTCCTCCTCTCCCTCTGCCTGCCTCTCTGCTTACTCGTGATCTCTTTCTCTCTGTCAAATAAATAAATAAAAATCTTAAAAAAAAAAAAAAAAAGAATAATTGGGATCCCAGTAGAAGAGGAAGGGGAGAGGGGTCAGAGGGTACATTGAGGCAAATTATACTGGAGAAATTCCCTAATCTGGGTAAGGAAATAGGCATCCAAGTCCATAGGCACAGAGAACCCCCTTCAAAATCAATAAAAATAGTTCAACACCCCAAACTATAAGAATGAAATTTACAAATCTCAGAGACAAAAGAGAAAATCCTGAAAGCAGCGTGGAACAAGAGGTCCATAATCTACAAAGGTAGAAACATTGGACTGGCAGAACACCTACCCACAGAGAGGTGGCAGGCCAGAAAGAATGGGCATGATATATTCAGGTTATTAAATGAGAAAAATATGCAGCCAAGAATACTTTATCTAGCAAGGATATCATTCAAAATAGAAGGAGAGATAAAACGATTCCAGGACACAGAGAAACTAAAAGAATTTGTGATCACCAAACCAGCCCTACAAGAAATATTAAAAGAGATCCTTTAAGTGAAGAGAGAGCCCAAAAGTAACAGACCAGAAAGGAACAGAGACAATACACAGAAGCAGTCACTTTACAGGTAATACAATGGCACTAAATTCGTATCTTTCAATAGATACTCTAAATGTAAAGGGGTTAATGTCCTAATCAAAAGAGACAGGGTATCAGATTGGATAAAAAAGCAAGACCCATCAATATGCTGTCAGCAAGAGACTCATTTGAGACCCAAAGACACCTCCAGATTTAAAGTAAGGGGATGGAAAATGATTTATCATGCAAATGGACATCCAAAGAAAGTTGGGGTGGCAATCTTTATATCAGACAAATTAGATTTTAAACCAAAGACTGTAATAAGAGATGACAAAAGACACTATCATAATTAAAGGATCTACCCAACAAAAGGACCTAACAATTGTAAATATTAATGCCCCCAACATGGCAGCAGCCAATTACATAAGCCAATTAATAACAAAATTAAAGAAATACATTAATAATAATAAAATAATCATAGGGGATATTAACACTCCACTCCCTGCAATGGACAGATAAATCTAAGCAGAAGATCAACAAGGGAACAAGGGCTTTGAATGACACACTGGACCAGATGGATTTCACAGATATATTCAGAGCATTCCATTGTAAAGCAACAGAATACATATTCTTCTCGAGTGCACATGGAACATTCTCCAGAATAGATCACATCTGGGATCACAAATCAGGTCTCAACCACTACCAAAAGATTGGGATCATTCACTGCATATTTTTAGAACACAAAGCTTTGAAACTTGAACTCAATCATAAGAGGAAATTTGGAAAGAACTCAAATACATGGAGACTAAACAGCATCCTATTAAAGAATGAATGGGTCAACCAGGAAATTAAAGAATTTTAAAAATTCATGGAAACAAATAAACATGAAAACACAACTGTTCAAAACTTTGGGATGCAGGAAAGGTGGTCCTGAAAGGGAAGTACATAACAATGCAAGCCTTTCTCAAGAAGCAAGAAAGTCTCAAATACACAACCTAACATTATACCTAAAGGAGCTGGAGAAAGAACAGCAAATAAAGCCTAAACCCAGCAGGAGGAGAGAAATAATAAAGATCAGAGCAGAAATGAATGAAATAGAAGCCAAAAGAATAGTAGAACAGATCGATGAAACTAGGAGCTAGTTTTTTGAAAAAATAAGATCAATAAACCCTTGGCCAGACTCCTCAAAGAGAAAAGAGAAAGGACCCAAATAAATGAATCATGAATGAAAGAGAAGGGATCACAACCAACACAGAAGAAATACAATAATAACATATTTTGAGAAACTATATGCCAACAAATTGGGCAATCTGGAAGAAATGGATGCATTCTTAGAGATGTATAAACTACCAAAACTGAAACAGAAAGAAAAAGAAAACTTGAGCAGACCCATAACCAGCAAGGAAATTGAAGTAGTAATCAAAAATCTCCCAACAAACAAGAGTCCAGGGCCAGATGGCTTCCCAGGGGAAGTCTACCAAACATTAAAGAGGGATTAATACCTATTCTTCTGAAGCTGTTTCAAAAATTGGAATGGAAGGAAAACTTCCAAACACTTTTTATGAGGCCAGCATTACCTTGATTCCAAAACCAGACAAAGACTCCACCCAAAAGGAGAATTACAGACCAATATCCCTGATGAACATGGATGCAAAAATTCTTACCAAGATTAGCCAATAAGATCCAACAGCACATTAAAAGGATTATTCACCTCAACCAAGTGGGATTTATTCCTGTGTTGCAAGGGTGGTTCCATCTGCAAATCAATCAACGTGATACACTATATTAATAAAAGAAAGGACAAGAACCATATAATCCTCTCAATAGATGCAGAAAAAGCATTTGACAAAGTGCAGCATCCCTTCTCGGTTAAAGCTCTCCACAGTGTAGAGATAGAGGGAAGGTACCTCAATATCATAAAAGTCACATATGAAAAGCCCACAGTGAATATCATTCTCAGTGGAGAAAAACTGAGAGCTTTTTCCTTAAAGTCAGGAACACAGCAAGGATGTCCACTCTCACCACTGTTTTTCAATATAACACTAGAAGTCCTAGCTTCAGTAATCAGACAACAAAAAGAAATAAAAGGCATCTGAATTGGCAAAGAAGTCAAACTCTCACTCTTCGCAGATGACATGATACTTTATGTGGAAAACCCAAAAGACTTCACCCCAAAATTGCTAGAACTCAGACAGGAATTCAGCAATGTGACAGGATATAAAATCAATGCACAGAAATCAGCTGCATTTCATACACTTACAATGAGACAGAAGAAAGAAAAATTAAAGAGGCAATCCCATTTACAACTGCACCAAAAACCATAAGATACCTAGGAATAAACCTAACCAAGGAGGCAAAGCATTTGTACCCAGAAAACTATAGAATGCTCATGAAAGAAATTGAGGAAGACACAAAGAAATGGAAAAAGATTCCATACTCATGGATTAGAAGAAAAAATATTGTTAAAATGTCTATGGTACCTAGACAATGCAATCCCTATCAAAATACCACCAACTGTTTTCACAAAGTTGGAACAAATAATCCTAAAATATATATGGAATCAAAAAAGACCCCAAATAGCCAAAGGAATGTTGAAAAAGAAAACCAAAGCTGGTGGCATCATGATGCTGGAATTCAAGCTATACTACAAAACTGTAGTCATCAAGACAGTATGGTACTGGCACAAAAACAGATAAATAGATCAATGGAACAGAATAGAGAACCCAGAAATGGACCTTCAACTCTATGGTCAACTAATCTTCGACAAATCAGGAAAGAATATACAATGGAAAAAAGTCTCTCAAAAAATGGTGTTGGGAAAATTGGACAGCCACATGCAGAAGAAAGAAACTGGACATTTCCTTACAGCACACACAAAAATAGATTCAAAATGGATGAAAGACCCAAATGTGAGATAGGAATCCATCAAAGCCCTAGAGGAGAACACAGGCAGCAACCTCTGTAACCTCAGCTGCCACAACTTCTTCCTAGTCACATCTCCAAAGGCAAGGGAAACAAAAGCAAAAATGAACTATTGGGACTTCATCAAAACAAAAAGTTTTGCACAGCAAAGAAAACAGTTGACAAAACCAAAACACAACTGACAGAATGGGAGAAGATATTTTCAAATGTCTTATCTGATAAAGGGCTAATATCCATAATCTATAAAGAACGTATCAAACTCACCGAAAGAAGAAATAATCCAATCAAGAAACAGGCAGAAGACATGAACAGAGATTTCTCCAAAGAAGACATACAAATGGCCGACAGACACATGAAAAAATGCTCAACATCACTTGACATCAGGGAAATACAAACCAACACCACAATAAGATACCACCTCACACCAGTCAGATGGCTAAAATTAACAAGTCAGGAAATAATAGATGTTGGCAAGGATGTGGAGAAAGGGGAACCCTCCTCTTAACCTGTTGGTGGAAACACAAGCTGGTATAGCTGCTCTGGAAAACAGTATGCTGTTGCTCAAAAAGTTGAAAATAGAGCTACCCTATAACCCATCAATTACCCTATAACTCACTACTGATGATTTACCCCAAAGATACAAATGTAGTGATCTGAAGGGGCACCTGCACCCCCAATGTTTACAGCAGCAATGTCCACAATAGGCAAACTATGGGTAGAGCCGAGATGTCCATTGACAGATGAATGGATAAAGAAAGTAGTATAAAAAAAAAAAAAAAAGTAGTATATAAGTGCAATGGAATACTACTCAGCCATCAAAAAAAAAAAAGAAATCTTGCCATTTGGAACAATGTGGATCAAACTAAAGTGTATTATGCTAAGCAAAATAAGCCAATCAGAGAAAGACAATTATATGCTCTCACTCTTATGTGGAATTTAAGAATCAAAACAGAAGACCACAGGGGAGGAGAGGAAAAAATAAAACAAGATGAATTCGGAGAGGGAGATAAACCAAAAGAGACTCTTAATCATAGGAAACAAACAGGGTTGCTGGAGGGGAGGGGAGTGGGGTGATGGGGTAACTGGGTGATGGAAATTAAGGAAGGCATGTGATGTAATGAGCAGTGGGTATTATATAAGACTGATGAATCACTGACCTCTACCTCTGAAAATAATAATGCATTATATGTTAATTAACTGAATTTAAATTAAAAAAAAATTCTAAAAAAAATAAATAAATAAAAAGTTAAAAAGCACCCCGAAAAAAAAACCCTAAAAAACAAAAACTGTAGAGGTTAATCATCCAGGTCTATACAAAAAGATTAGTCATGTTATTCTTTTTTTTTTTTTAAATGTTTCTGCCATATGATCTTCAGCTCAATAGTTCCATATGTTTTTGAGTAGAGGAGAGGGGAATGGAGAAAACACAAAGTGATAGTTATAACACTGCTGAAAATGTAAATACAAAGTTACTGTTCAGTTTCTGAAATTTCCAAAAGAGAATTCTGATAGATTTTCAAGCCAGGCATAGGAATAGAGATATTATTATTATTATTATTATTATTATTACTATTACTATTGATTCCTTTATAGTATCATTTAGCTTATTAGGAAGCAGGCATCATAGATTAGATCAGAGAGTACTATTTAAAGGAGAATGAGATAAGAGAAAGGATTGAATATTCACTTTTTTAAAACAAGTAGATGAGAAATTGAGAAAGGAGACAGAAGAAACAATGACAAGTTCTCATTTTCTTCTTTCATTACCCCTGCCTGAAACTGGGTCTAAAAAAGAATATGGCTTGAGTGGAAAAAAAAAAAAAAAGATAATTTGGGAGACCTCAGCAGTGTGAACACTTTTTCCACACTCTAATACATGGGCTCCAACCATTTAAAATAACTCTAGTGTTATCTCTGACAAAGCAGATAGAAGACAATATTTATCTTTCCAGAATGGCCCTTGATTCTGTTCTAGTATGAGTGGGTCTCAGAAGCATATAAGATATTATTCAAGGGAATTTTCAGAAAGGAGTTGTCATAAAGGATCCTTTAGAAGCGAAGATGGGACCCATTTGTCTAGTTGAAGAACAAATGGGAATCAAAATCAGACCTTGGCCGCATGTGTGAAGAATGCTCTGCATGCCAAGAAGAGGAAAACACAAAGCAGCCAAGCAAGTCTGCAGGATACTAGCAAGCATAAAGCAAGATAGCCCAGCTTACACAAACCACTATCTTTAGCACAAATGCCAACTGGTTGCACCGTGACCAAGCATACAGTAGATGTTGCTATGAAAACATAAGAGCCATCAAGAGGATACCTTAAAATCTGACAATTTCTTATTTCCAGTGCCATGACAGACTATTATTTCTTCTCTACCCATTCCTTACTATTTACTATGTATCCTGAAGAGAATGTGAAATTTAAAAACTTGAGACTTTTTACCTGAAAACCTGAAGATTTTGAACAAGAATTGTTCATCTTACTACCATAGTTTTAAGTTACCCCTAAGAAAGGAGTAAATGGTTTCTGATTAGAACAAGATCAATTTACACAAAATGTAGAAACTAAGTTTTTTTGAGTACAGTTGTAAGTATATTTTCTACTCTACTATAGAAGAAATTTTTATTTCTTTTGGTTACCCCATCAGTAACTGGTATTGAAAGAACAATAGACTTGAAGCAGTTCTCCCATTTACTAACTCAGTGATTTTGGATATGCCAGTCAATTTATATTGCCATCTCCACTACATTAACCATCACTGAAAACTCGTATAAATAGCAGGTAAAAATGACTTGTTTATTTTGATGCAGTAGGAAAGTGAAAAATACGTAAATACCCTTATATCTGTTTTCTCAATTTTCTCTTTTTTTCTCTACCCTTTTTATCCTAGGTACATACATTTAGTCTCAACTTCATTCTGCTAATATGTATTAACATGAGCCTACACTCATACTGTAGGCTAAAAAATATTACATTTAAAAAAAAAATCATGTTTTGGAATTTTGGAAATACCACCTAATTTTAGAAATTCTTCTATGGCCTTCATTCCTCTGCTTCATGGCCCTGGGTCTTATAATATTTCTTCTTCGGGGGACCAACATTATTAAACAATACTTCACCTAATTCACCTAACTTCAATGCTTTAGTGATCCATCTTTTCCCCTAACTGTATCTGCTACCTTGTTGGATACTCACACATTTGGGGGAGGAAATGAAATGAGTTAATATAAAACAACATAATAATAATCACAGGTAGATTGGCCAGTTTATTACAATATTTTTTTTTAAAGATTTTATTTATTTATATGACAGAGAGAGAGATCACAAGTAGGCAGAGAGGCAGGCAGAGAGACAGGGGGAAGCAGGCTCCCCGCCGAGCAGAGAGCCCGATACGGGGCTCGATCCCAGGACCCTGGGATCATGACCTGAGCTGAAGGCAGAGGCTTTAACCCACTGAGCCACCCAGGCGCCCCTTATTACAATATTTTTAAACACAGACTTTAAAAGGCTTCAATAATGGACTTTCATTCCATTTTTCTTAACTAAAATTACCTTTTCTTCTATAGTTATGTAGATAATTCATAATAGAATTCTACAGCTATGTTATATATAATTCATAGTTAATCAATTACTCTTCCTCCTCTATAATTACTTTTTTGAAATTTTATATGTACATTTTTCTATAATTCTCACAAATACGTAAAATATTGTAAGTTTAAACACGTGAAGAAATTCTACACAGCTTTGTTTTCAGAAGACAGACATTGCACCAAAAACCAAAGCAGTTTTAATCTACTTCATCAAAGGACATGCTCACTTCTTTTTCTGGGCACACTTTCTTTTCTCTTTTCACTTTCAGGTTATCCT
>CM052895.1:53811832-53828328 GCA_028534135.1 Potos flavus
TATTAATGTGACTCCTAGTTGGAATATATTCTAGCACATGTACTTCCTGCAGCAAGCTTATAAGCCATTTCACATATGTAGGATTTAGTAAAGGCATACAAAATGCGATTGGGCATTTAGTATAAGAATCAATTCACAGTCCCTAATAACACTGTCCACAATTTCTGTTATATCATGCAGATAATGATAAATTGATAAGGTCATCTTTTGAAACCTCTAACATTTAGTGACGCATATTAATTCTTTCACTGAATAAATAACCAAATATTGCCTTATATGAAGTTCTGGAGATACATCAATGTGTAAAACTTACTGTAGATAGCAATATGCAGGCAAATACATAATAATCTATATAGCACTAAGCTAGAAATATATGTATATCATTAAAGTTCATGGAAAGAATAACTAATCCAAATTGGTATTCATAAATAAGCTCTAAGCTCTAAGCTCAAGCTTGAACTTGAAGCATAGGCAGGCAAATTTATAAATTGGAATTTCTTCCCCACATCTTTTCTTCCTTCTCTCCATACTCTTTACCTCCTTAATAGATCGTAAGTTTTAAAAGGTGAGAGATGGAGAAATTGCAAATCTCAATAGTTCAGTAAGGCCAGAGCACAGAGTAGGTATGGGAAGTAAATAAAAATAAAAATGTTGGTTGAAAACAATATAGTTCACCTATTGAACAAAGTTTGAAAATACATGTGCTAATTAAAAAGAATTACAGTGTTTTGTTTAGTGTTTAAATAAAACTTGTTTAAATCATTTTTGTTTGAGAAACCAAGATATATTTTGTGCATTTAATTATTCCAAAGATGAACAAACAAAAGCATAAAGCTTCCCTAGAACAGTCATATAAGAAGCAAAATAAAAGCACAGTGTTCTGTACTCATGTTGAATTGTAGTTGAGGGATAGGCTATTTGCCTTTTGAGGCTTTGCTTTACTAATGCCCATGACAAATTCCATCCCATATCCCCAGTAAAATGAACTCTGACCCCTTTAGCTCTGTTCTCTACAAGGGCACAGGCTATCGTCATTTTCTTCACAGATATGCAAATGAAGTACATAATCAAAAAGTATGTTCTGAATGCATGACTGAATATATGAAGGATTGAAGTGGCTTTAAATGATATTATGGTTCCAGGGTATACCATTTGAAGGACATTGGTCATACCTTCCTCTTTTATAGAAGTCGACTTTTTATATAGTGAAATTCACAGATCTTAAATATAAAATCGAGAAGTTTAACAAAAGAATATTTCCAAGTAATCAATAACTTCATATCTCCATTAATGCAGAATGTTTCTTTGTGACCCATTCCAATTGATTCCCCATCCAGAAAAAGGCAATATTTTTCTTACTTCTATCATTGATTAGTTTTTCCAGTTCTTGAAAGTCATATAAAAGGAATCCCAGTATAATACTCTTTACAGTAGGACTTTTTTTTTGACTTGAAAATCAAATATCTGTCAAATATTGGCACTAATTATGCAATGATGAATGAAGCATAGAATTTGCCTTCATAAAATTTGTTTTCTAATAGGGGAAACATATTAAACTAATATCAGTGTCGACTGATACAAAATTACATGCTGTGATAAGTACCTGGAGAATTTTAGGAACTGAAATAAAGTTTGCATGTATTCATAACAAATGATTAAAGATAGTGGTTAAAAATAAAGTAAAAAAAAGATACACAGGACAAGATCACACAGGTTATATTAAGGATTTCTGTTTGTTTTCTATTAAGTACAATTAACTCTGACAAAATTTAAGAAAGTAACATGGTCAAATTTTCATTTCAAATATGTTAGTTAGGTGGAAGCTACTGTCCTAGTCACATGTTTCTAAATTGATTGATTTTTCCTTCTATACAAAGAAACTTTTTAATCATCTGCTTTCTTGTTTCATCATCTTGATAATTTTCCTGAGGTAAGGTTTACATTTCTATTTGTTCATATCCTTTCACCAGTCCAATAATTATTTTCTTGTCCCTGTTTTTCTTTAATTTTGAGCTTATTCTTATAGTTTTTTTTCCTGTGTTTTTCTTCTTCAACTTTATTTTTTATGTGTGCGATAGGCTATTTTTCAACTTGAATAACATGAATAAATTCAATATTACTGTCAAAAGCTGACTTCCCAAACGTTATAAACATGATCGGCTAATAAGACAAAACTCGCTTACTGTGGTACGCGATAAAACACCTTAAAAAATTTGGTGTTTGGGAGAGGGGAAGGGGAGGTCAGAATTTTTCTGAGGATTAGAAGTTTGGTTTAAGACAATTTTTTAAAAGATTTTATTTATTTATTTGACAGAGTGAGAGAGACAGAGAGAGAGAGAGCAAGCACAAGCACAAGTAGGCAGAGCGGCAGGCAGAGGGAGAAGCAGGCTTCTGACTGAGCAGGGACCCCAAAGCAATGCAGGGCTGGATCCTAGAACCCTCAGATCATGACCTGAGCTGAAGGCAGATGCTTAACCGACTGAGCCACCCAGACGCCCCAAGACAGTTTTTTTGTTTTTTTTGTTTTTTTGTTTTTGTTTGTTTTTTAAGGGGAGAGCACGATTTATTAAGATCAATTAAGGATCATGATACAATAGCCCAGGATTTGATAGAAACAGTCAGATGAAGATTTTAAGGCAAGAGAGTGACAGAATCTTAGAACAAAGTGAATTGCCTGTTGACAGGTTCATAATGACTATCTGGAAGTTACTATGATGAACAATCAAACCATTTGCTTGGATAGAAGACACCTGACAAAATAAAGTCATGCTAATGAAAGAAGAAATAGCAAAATCATGCTAATGAAGAGAGAGAAAGAAGACAATTTTATAACAATGTAGGTAAGAACATATGGTTTTGGTTCTTGGTGTCATTGCTAAAAGTTTCTCTCCATTTTTTCTTCCTCTCTCCTCCTTCTCCCCTCTGTCCACTTCCCATAAATATCGAATATCACTGATAATACATCAACCCTTCAAAAGTCAGCTCACAAAGGTGATTAATCCAGGTGTGGTTTCCAATCTCTTCACAGTTAAATTAATTCTGTGATTCAATTCATATTTGGAGATTATAAAACATCCTAATGAGGAGGCACTGAGAAATATTCCTTTTTCATTCTTTAATAAAATTGCTAAAATACTTAAGATTAAATATTTGTGTTATAATTTATATTATTAAAAATGAAGTTATTTTCAAAATATTTATTATTATCATTTATTCAAAGGACATACAAGAGAGGAATTGAGGGAATCTGGTTTAATAGTAGAATTTCAAGTATTATGACACATAAAGCTGAAATACATATTTTGAGACTCTAGAATCTCTTAACAGTCTCAATTATTCATATTTGTCATTATTTACCCTCATTATGGTCAAAATAGATTTGATCATTCTAACATACATACCAGGGTTTTTTTTAAATTACTTCAATTTTATAATTAATTTTAGAAATAGGCTAACTTTTTCTTGTCAGACATTTCCGATGGTAAAACATATGGCACTGTTGTTGCTTAGATAAAGTAAAGATAATGTGCTATAATACGGTTATTATGTAAATAGAGTTATTTAAGTCCCAGTAGGAGATTTTCTAGGTCAGGGTAGTAAGAAATCAGTGGTTTTAAATATAAGAATATCTTTGAGTGGCAAAATAACAGTAGCTATCTTGAAAATTAACAATATTTTTATTTTGTTGAAACCTGAAAGTTGAATATGATACCAATCAATAAAGAATTATGTTCAGGTTTAATACTTAATTCCTACCATGAAAAAAGTTGTGTACATTAAGAGAATATATATGTTTTGAAAACTAATACTTTTCCTAGACATACCCAAATGCCTATTTATATATAATTTGAGAAAATAGTACGCTACTATTTATCTAAGTACATTCATCTTCATACCATATTTGGTTCTCTGGTGTATATAATTTGGGCTAACAATATAATTTTTACACAGTATAATGAGTCTTTGGGTTCCCTCACTGCAGTAGCAATGTACCTAATGTCTAGAAAAATTAGTGTTTTCTATTGCATTTCTTAGTTTTAAGTAATTATACACTCCAGAAAGGGCAAGCTCAGAATTTCTTATTTATAGCCTAAAATTCTTTGTCAATGTTAGATTTTTTTGTGAAAACAACAGATAATATTACTTTGAGTGTGGGGTGCCTGGGTGGCTCAGTGGGTTAAAGCCTCTGTTTTCGGCTCAGGTCATGATCTCAGGGTCCTGGGATCCAGCCCCGCATTGGGCTCTCTGCTCAGCAGGAAGCCTGCTTCCCCCTCTCTCTCTGCCTGCCTCTCTGCCTACTTGTGATCTCTCTCTCTCTCTGTCAAATAAATAAATAAAAATCTTAAAAACAATTTCTAAAAAAAAAAAAGAAAGAAAAGAAACAGTCTTTTAACAGAGCCCTGAAAGAAAAGTAAAGGAAGAGACATCTTTGAAGAGAGTGTCTCCAAAAAGTTCTCATGTTACAATTTTAAGCTGTGTTAACATGTTTGAAGCATTTACAATACAAGAAAATATGGATTACTGGGCATTATGAGCATACCTAATTTGGTATTTGAAGGGAAGGGGACATACTGCTTAGTGCAATTAGAAGGAGAGATCAAAAGAATCCAAAATGTATGGTTTAATATTCTTAGTGATGACACCAGAAAGCAGATTAGGAAGAAGCAATGGACTCCAACATCTCAACAGATAAAAAGTATCAGCAATAGGAGCACTGTTTTTCTGATTTACAGGCAAGAAGCAATTTATGCACAGGGAATAGTATCTAGATGTCTATGGGGCCATGATACTCAGGGATGTAAGTTGAAAATAAATCCATGGGCTAAGAAACTTGTTTAGGTTACTTCAGCCTTCCTTTAGTCAATTATTCAACAAATTTTAAGTTAGTAAATCACATGTGCCTGATCTTGCCCAAGGTGTTGGGGATTAGTTTTACATTCACTGGTATACTACAATTCAACTCTGGTGCTAACCACCCAGAGTTAGGCAGACCTTACAAATTAAGGACTTGGTCCTACACAGGACTGCCCTTATTTCAGAGACCAGCCATAAACAAGGTTCCCAGCGCACCTGCACTTCTCACCAATGTCTACAAATTTGAGGGTTTTCTACAATTCCCCTCAGGATTGACAACTGCTAGAATAATTTACAGCTATCGGGAAAGCCCTATATTTGTTATTACAGTTTTACTATGAAGGATACAAATCAGACCAGCCAAATGAAGACAAATACAGGGCAAAGTCTTAGAGGGCCCAGAATGCAGAGCTTCCTTGCTCTCTACTAGTGGAATCAAGGTGTATCATCTTCCTTGATTTACCTCATTAGCATAAACGCTGATGTGATCCAAAGGGCTCATAAATAACAAAATACTGATTTCAATCCAAAAATTCCAAGGATTTTAGAAGCCACATGCCAGGAGCCAGAGACAAATATCACATATATTCTTTACAATAGGAATAAAACAGAGAACTAGGAAGACCAGGTTTTCATTCTCATGGAGTTTACATTCTAATGTGATGGATGGCTGGCTGGCTGGATGGACGGATGGACAGACAGACAGGGAGATATAGATAGACATAAACAAACAGATGAATGTGTATTATTTGGTAGCTACTTTATTTACATCCTCATATCCAGAAGGCGTCTCTGAGAAAAAACATATAAGCTGAGATCTGAACAATAACGAGGATGGTCAAGCAAAGATCTAAGAACACTCAAGACAGAAATAATAGGTAGACAAGGATCTAAGCCAGAAAAAAAAATTGTTTTTCCCACCTGCCTCTCAACTTACAGGGCCCTTTACTTCTTCTCTAGTCAACAAAATTGAAATGGAATACAACAGTTAAATGCATGAGCCATGAGGTCTGTAGGGATTTAAGTTCAGTCATAGTCTATGATTTGGGTAAGATAATGCTTTTTTTAGGCCTCATTTCCTCAAATGTAAATTGGATATCATAATAGTACTGACTTCAAAATATTCAAGCAACAATTAAAGCTGGGAGACAAATGTTTACAAAGAGAAAAGGACTGCAATTCCATAGCTGTAACCCAAGACAACATAATCCAATAAAAGTAAAGAAAGCACTTGCAAAAATGCAAGAATTAAGCAACTCTAGGAACATCATACTTCATCCACAAAAACACTGATTAAAAAAGGACTCTGATCAAATAACAAATGAACAAAACAAGAACCTTACAATCAAGTAACATGAAAAGAAGTAGAAATAGTGGCTAGAAATAGTGACAGACAAAAATGGAGTGTCTGTATTGTATCAAAAAATTGTCAGATGGGAATTCTTGAAACAGAATGGGCATACTTCGAGGAAAACTTTAATAATAGAAGTAAATATAAAATTTGGAAACGAATGTTGACAAAAGGGAACAAAGTATTCCAAAGTTTTTATTCAGGATGAAGTAGGAAGAAGAGAGGAAAGATAGAAATCTCTTCAAAATGGCTCATCTTGTGGGGTTTGAAGACAGTGGAAAATAAAGCATCTCGGTAAGAGACAGTTTCTTTGCTTTATATAGTGATAATGTATTAGTCTGTACCAGCTGTAGTAATAAAATGCTATGACTGGGTGGCTTATAAACAGTATAAATGTATTGCTCATAGTTCTGGAGGCTGGAAGTTCAAGATGAGGGTGTTGGCATGATCAAGTTCTAGTGAAGGCCCTCTTCTAGGTTTCAAATAGCTAATTTCTCCATATGTCCTTACATGGTGAAAGAGGACAAAGGGACTCCCTCAGGTCTCTTGTATAAGAATATTAATCTCATTAAAAGACATTAAACACATTTTTTAATAAATGGAAGAATACGAAATAGTTATTCCGCCTTCCTTGTAAGAAAGGACCCACAGCTCCCAATACATTCATAGTGGGCATTAGAATTTCAACAAAGGAATTTTAGTATAACACAAACATTCAGGCCATAGCAGACAATAAAATGTATCTCGTTATAGTAAAGCTCTATGGCATGCAAACTGGTACAGCCACTCAGGAAAATAGTGTGAAGTTTCCTCAAAAAGTTAAAAATAGAACTACCTTATGATCCAGCAATTGCTACTAGGTTTTACCCAAAGGATACAAAAATACGAATTTGAAAGGATACATGCACCCGATGTTTATAGCAGCATTACAGACAAGCCAAATTATGAAAGAGCCCAAACGCCCATCAAGTGATGAATGGATAAAGAGGTAGTATATATATACAATGTAATCTCACTCAGCCATAAAAAGAATGAAATCTTGCCATTTGCAACAACATGGATAAAGCTAGAGAGTATTGTACTAAGCAAAATAAGTCAGTCAGATAAAGACAAATACCACATGATTTCACTCATATGTGGAATTTAAGAAACAAAACAAAAGAACATGGAGGGCAGGGAGATAGGAAAACCAAGAAACAGACTCTTTATTATAGAGAACAAACTGAGGGTTACTGGAGAGGAAGTGGGAAGGGGGTTAAGTGAAATATGTGACAGGGATTAAGGAGGACACTTGCAATGAGCACCAGGTGTTGTATGTAAGAGTTGAAACACTAAATTCTACACAAAATTAGTATTACAGTATATGTTAACTAACTGGAATTTGAATAAAAAATTGAAATGTTAAAAAAAAAAAAAAAACAGTCCATATGCCAAAGTGGTATATTTTGGGGGAAGGCTTGTTCTGAACCCCTTCACAAAGCATATAGTGTATCCTATTAGAAAACTGAATAAATAGCAATTATAGTAATCTAGCAAAAAGATAATAAAAGAACAAAGAAAAATAATATGAAAAAGTAAATATAGTAAGATTCAAGAAATAAACTGCATTGGCATTTGTCAAAACTAAAGTTGAATAACTATTGTTTATTCTTCTACTCCTTAAAAAAATGAGTTTGTTTTATTGAAAAGGGAAGGGAGGCTTGGGGAAGGAAGGAAGGAACAAACGGACCTCTTAAAAATAAAATAAAATGAATACAAATTTTCAAAAGGAGTGGACAAAGGGATAATAGGCAAATGCTAATAAAAAGAATTGGCCATAATCACATCAAGCTGGTTGGAATTTAAGAATAAAATCAAGTAGGATAAAGAGGGAGATTATATAATGATAAACGTTAAAAATGACAAAAAGGTTTATATACACATATGCACAAAAAAATGTACCCACTAAACATATAAATCAAAATATATTGGAAATTAGGTGAGATCTAGTTGACAAAAATAAGAGCATGGAGGAACTAAGAGATAAAATGAGTATATTCGATTTAATAAACACAAGGTAAACTGTTGCTCAGTATAGCATATATAATTTTCATGTGTTTACTTTTGCAAAAATATATCTCATTTTTGGGCACAAGGAAAAATTATAATCACTATTGTCACTACCACCACCAGCAGCATAACAATAACAACAGTAAGAAAATTTTACAGGCCATACTTTTTTTTTTAACACAGTGTGATGTATAAAATAGTGACTAAAAAATTATGTGAATAACTTGGAAATTAAGAGACACAGTAGTTATTAACCCCTTAGATAACTGAATGAACTTAAAGGAGAAATAAAAAGTATCTAGTAAAGTTTAAAAATGACCATACTTCATACTAAAACTAAGTAACAGCAAATGTTAGATTTAGAGCAAATTAATGGGGGCACCTGGATGGCTCAGTTGGTTAAGCATCTGTCTTTGGCTCAGGTCATGAACTTCGGGTTCTGGGATCTAGCTCCGCTTTGGGCTTTCCACTCAGCAGCAGGTCTGCTTCTCCCTATTCTTCTGTGATCTCTCTCACTCTTGCTCTCTCTCAAATAAATAAAATCTTAAAAAAAAAAAAAAAAGACTAGAGCAAATTAATGCTTTATATCTTCGTTATCAAGAAATAAAGAAAAAATTAAGAGAATTTAGTATTTATCTGTGATGTAATTTCTTATTTGATTTCCGCAATATTCAATCCTAATCCCTTTTTTGCTTGACCACATTGACTTAAGAGGCTAGAAATGCAATATGCTAACTCTTCTCACCTTCCTAGCTGTTAAGGGGTCCATGTCCACAAGTTTTGACCAATGACACATTAGCAGATATCTCCTGGATAGATGCTGAAAATATTTTTTTTTCTGTTCTGATAAAAATGAGCAGATATTGCCACAACTGCCCCCTTCCCAACATACTCCAGCCTTGAATGCAAACTGATGCCAAGATCATATCCAGCTATCATGTGAACACAAGAATGTTAGTCATGAACATGTGACAGAGAAAATAGTAAAAAAAAAAAAAAAAAAAAAAAAAAGCCCACCATACTTTGACTTTTACAGAGCATATATGTCAACTGAAGCTGTGGTGTTAGCACCAAAGGTAGGAACATCCATATGGTAGTGTATAATAGTTACTTCTAGCTGCTTTTAGCCAAGTGTTCAAAAAAGAGGTATGAACTCGAAGTTCTGAAAGTAGTTGAAAGCAGAGAAAGAAGAAAAAGTTTTGCTAAGAGATATATTCTCCACATGTGGCCAGCAGTGTAAGTGATTTAGGGTCCCATAATTTGCGGGCCTGCTGGGTTTCAAAAAGACAGTATGTGTACCCCAAATTGCAACTAGTCAAAGAAGCAGAGAAATAGATTATACGGCAGGAGATAAGATTGATAAAATTAAGGAGAAGGGGGCAAAGGGAGGATTCAGGAAGGTATCTCTTCACCTAAGGCTATCATTTCAAACTGCTACAGGGCAACAGCCATTATGGGAAGGGAAAGAGACCTAGATAGAACAAAGAGGCCAGTTAGCTAAAAGACAAGAAACTTTTTTAAAGACTATGTTTAAGCAAAATCCTTAGCTATCATTACTTTTACAGGAAATGACTAGAAAAAAGTGTCCTTAAAACGTAATACCTTTTTAAAGGAACTATTTTGCAAAAAATAACAGCATTTCTGGACTACAACAATCTATAACTCTTCATCATCTATTACAAAAGCTAAGCATTTGTAAGGCATTCTTCTAAGAGTTCACCTTATATGGCCGAGGGAGAAAAAAGAAAAGAAAGATCATCCCAGTGTTGCAAACAGCAGCCAAGGACAATGAATAATAGAGAGATTGCTAGATGGCAAAAAACAAGTTTGCAGTTTGCGGAGGTGGAAAGGTGAAGAAAAGTACCTATCAGATGAATTTATCTGGATAGAGTTTTCTCACTTTTCCTCTCCATCATGAAGTGGCAGGCACTAGGCATCATTGATTGCTATGTATTTCCCATTCTTCCTTTTCCTTAAGAGGATTTTGTTGTTGTTGTTGTTGTTGTTGTTATCCTCTTCTTCAAATATTGCACTGTCGATGTGTCAAACAAAGATATAATATCCTTTGGGTATGGATCACTAGAACATGAGGAGCCACATGTAGGCCACAATGACAGAAGTACAACTAACGAAGATGTCCTAAACTTTAAACTGATGCAGTAACTAAATGGGAGTTGGCTGGAACAAACATATACTTAACAATACTCTCACCTTAAGCTTAACTAAAGTTTCCGCAGACTTCATCCTGACTGGAGGCTTCTGATGGCTTTTCTTACAGCATTTACTTTAGAAAACCAGTTATAAACTTTTTCTCTGCCCCTTTGAGATACAAATATTTTTAAAAGCCTTTGGTCACTTTAACAATCCAGAATGTCTTTTTCAGGGACCAAGGAATAATCCTTTTGAAATCTAATCATAAAAGAAGATAGTGCTCCTGCCTTCCATCCCTATAGGAGGATAAGAGCCTAACTTCTCTGGGATACTTGACTCCCAAGTTGTAAAACCATCTTCTGTTATGAAGATAGGAAAAAGTTTACTTTTCTTTTGGGAAAGCCAATTAGCAAACAAAGATGGGGTAAAGTCTGATTTCTTCCTCACCTCAACTCTGTAACTGGTACTGCATATCCTTCTTTTCCTTTTTGTTCTTGATTATATTGATAACTGCAGATGTTACAAATAGGAGATAACAGCAAAACAATTAAAAAGATACTCAGCATCACCGTTAAACTGAACCACTGAATCACTGAACTGAATCTGCAGCCTACAACCTTCAGACATTTTTTTTGTATTTAAAGAAAAAATAAAGTTTTTTTCTTTCACTAATAGTTACTCAGGTATTCAGTTAACATATAGCTAAAAGAATTTCTCAAAGCCAGTAGCATCTTCAGAAATTGGAAAAATAAAAAGAAAATAAAACAAAATAAATATATGAGAAACAAGGAAAGTCTTAAAAATTAATTTAAAATCAAATTTTGGTTGTGATCAAGAAGATCAAAACGTAACAAATGTGAATTAGAAAAAAGGAAGCAAAGATGGACATTAAGAATGAAAATAAGAAAAACAACTATGAAATATTTATGGACATTTAATTAGATAACAAAATATAAAAATTACTGAAGGTGACAGCAAAAGCAAAAAATCTGAATAAACCAATTATTATTAAAAAACCAGAAGATTTTAATGAAAACATGTCATTGAAAAATGCCAGTGGATCAGATGAGGATCACAAGGAAGAGGAAGAAGGTAGAGAAGAAGAAGAAAGAGGAAGAGGAGGAGGAGGAGAAAGTGGGGAAGGTGAAGAAGAAGAGAAGGAAGAAGAAAGTTATAATATTATTTAAATAACTCCATGTCATGATATAGAAATACCTCAAATCTTTTCATAAACAAAGTATAAAAATTATAACAACATTTCACAAGGATGGTTACAAAAACACCTGTACATTCTCATACATGTTATTGGCTTAAAAGTTGTACATAAATATTAATTAAAATGGAGGACTTATGCAAACACAATTTGCTCTAGAAAATAGAAGGTGATTTATTACCAGAGAAACCTTTAACATAATTCATTACTGGAGCAAAGTTAGAAGAAAATTCTAAATATTTTATCAATAAATATTTACTATTTTATAATTTGATCAAAACACTTAAATTTGGAGTAAAAAAACTAAATAAAAGATTAAATTTCAAAATAAAGAGCAATTGATATTCTAAATGAGGAAATACTAAAAGTAGATTAATCAGGGGTGCCTGGGTGGCTCAGTGGGTTAAGCCTCTGCCTTTGGCTCAGGTCATGATCTCAAGAGTCCTAGGATCGAGCCCCTCGTCGGGCTCTCTGCTCAGCAGGGAGCCTACTTCCCCCTCTCTATCTCTCTGCCTCTCTACCTACTTATGATCTCTCTCTGTCAAATAAATAAAAATTTTAAAAAATCTTAAAAAAAAAGTAGATTAATCAGGAATTGGATAAGCAAATTCTTACCTTCGTATTTAATCTTGTCTTAAAATATAGTATAAGGATAAAACTAGAAAATTAAATTACTTATATGAACAATGGAAAAGCAAGACCTAAAACATCTCTTTTTTATAGATTATAAACATATTCCTACAAAAGTGAAGAAAATCTGGTAACAGAAAAAATATTCTACATGAGTTAATAAAAAATAAGAAACAAAAAGTAAAAACACCCTAGAGAAAAATTTAAAAAATATCAATTATAACAGTAAATATAAAACCATATAAAATATTTGTGAATAATTTGAACAAGGAAGACCTAGTAGCTACCAGGAAAAAAAAATTTGTATCTATATTTTTTCTGAAAGGCATGAAATATAATCACAAATCATAACAAGTAGAAAAAAAAAATCCAAGTACCTAGATAGAAAAATTTAAAAATAAAATATGTTGATAAATTTAATGTTCATATATAAAATATATTCAATTTCATTTAAGAACATCACAAAGAAATTTTTAAATTGGATACAATTGAGTGCATTACCATCCCCGTAGTAAGCCTCTAAATATTCAAAAATCCCTAAATATAATGGGTGAAATCGGTGGAGATTAAGAGTACACTTTTTATTGTGATGAGCCCTGAGTAATATATAGAATTATTGAATCACTATACTGTACACCTGAAACTAATAATATAACACTATATGTTAATTACACTCAAATTAAAATAAATTAATTTTTTTAAACTTGATAAAAACAAATAAAAACATAATAAAACTATAAATTGAAATGAGCAGTAAGTAGAAAATAAATGAGAAAAGATGGAAATCGTTGAGTAAAATTGCAACTATAAACACAGTCATAAAGAGAATAATCATGAATCATGAGATGTGTGTGTCGCACAATATTTGAGATGACACTTTTTCATTTAAGCTAGGATCCCTGGAAGACTAGTCTTCCCATTTGCCATGTTGCCTGCTGAAACCCAGAAAAATCAAATAAAGTTTTCTTTGCAAGGGAGCATTTCTCAATAAAGATTCCTATAATTCCCATCAATTAACATTATGCAAAATATGAACTCACAATAGGAGATCATAAATCTTGAGAGGAAACAAAGTACAATAAAGAAATGTTAACAGAAGCCTTAAGTGTTAAAGTATAGGAAGTATCAGATACAGAATATAAAATAATTAAATATGAAATGCTTAAAGAAATAAAAGTTGTATCACGAAATAAAAGAAGCAAAAAAAAAACTATTAAAAAACAGTAACAACAGACTTTTGGACCCAGTTATGACAGTATGGTTTGTACACAGTCCTACTCCTTAAAAGTCAGACAAATATATAAAAAGAACTGCAGGAAGACAATGAAGAGCAACCAACCTGAGCAAGCTTGAAGATGCTCTAAGGACTGAGAAAAGGGAAGCACATCAAGGTGAGCTCCGCAGTCACTATATTTGTTTTCTTTAGGACATTTGCCTAATCTTAGAATGGTAGAATCAATTACTGAACGGAAAGTGACTATCTCACCAGTTTAGGAGATAGTGATTACAGTATTGATCTGCTAACCTCTTTGGGAATTGTTTGAAAACTATTATTAACACTACACACATATACGGCTGGCAGAAATGGAAAATTGGTTAGTATTGATAACTGGGATATGAATAAAAGGATATGCTCATTGCTGTTGGATATGACATTTATTGTGGCTTTTCAAAAATTTTTCAATGGCTATTATAATTTTTTAAAAGTTGACATATCCTTTGACCTAGCAATCCTACTTTCAGGAGACAGTCTTTGCATAACACTAAGAACATCAGATACTAGAAATACATACGAAGATATTTTCTGCATTTCCATAAAGTGAAACTCTGGACTTAGTACTGACTGTCTTTCAAAAAGTTTCTGGTTATGTATCTGCACACTTCAAAATAGAATTTAAACCATTTGGAAAAAAAAGTGAATTTAACTAAACTAGTGGATTTGGAGAGATTACCATGTATTATTTTGAGTGAAGAGAAGATTCAGAATATTATGTATAATATTCTGTCACTTGTATAAAGCAAATGCAATCCCTGTAAATGTATATTAGTGATTATGTACACACATTGCCACATATGATTAAATGAAATTTAGAATATATTTGTTAGGACATATAATTAATTTAAAATTGGTTGCTTTTGATTATAAGAGGGGTAATGACAGATGAGGGGAGAACGAAGATGAAATTATCATATTCAGTATTTATATAAAGGTATGTATTTATATAAATACATATATATAAATCTAATAAAAATGTTTTTAAAAATAAAATAAGTATATCTGAATTATATCAATTTCTAAGCTACGTATAAGCTAATTTTGATCATAATAAGTTATTAATATGCAATTTTATCTCTCAATGTTTTCTAGCATTTTCCTAATTGTGTGCTATGGATTACTTGTGTCTGAACAGAAATATTTATAGATATTCTCCAAATTAACAGTTTTCACTTTTATAGTAAATGTGATAAACTGCATATACTATATTCTCCTCTAGAAGATTCACAATGCTCATTCATTTATTTAAGGCTCTGAAAAGTCCTGCAATAAAAAAGTTATTTAACTTGATTAACTGAACATTTCTCAGTCTTGCTGTACCATAAATTGGCTCTCTAAACTTTGGTATAGATCTTAACTCCTCATGGACTTTTCCTAATCTCTAAAATGCAGGATTTTATTACCTTTGATTGTCTTTCTAGTCCTGAAATACTACATCTGGTAAACCTTCAGAAGCAATGTGGCAAAGGTCATGGCTTCAGTAAAGCCTCAAAGATATATTATAAATCAAAATTGAATGATTCATTGTATTTAATAGCATTTTTTCCTGTTCTTGTGAGGAATCATGAGAATAGTAAGTTTTCATCTTGAGAAATAAAGATGTACTCATTGTTCATTGTCTTAAATCGTATACTTTTATCTATAATCCATTAACCTTTTTGCTGTTAAACCATGGGAACTGATTTTATCCAAGGTCAGTATAGTAATGGAAGCTGATGTTCATACCTCATAACTCAGTTTGCCTTATCAGGGTTATGGTAATACAGTTTAGTATTTATGACTTCTTTTAAAGTGCTTTACATTAGAAGAAATTGTGGATCTTTTTGGATCTGCACTGGGAAATGCTTTTTCAGTTGAAAACTAGTACAAAAGCACTGTTGCACTATAAAGCAGAATCTCAGGTCAGATGTAAGTTTTAAGAGTTAGCCTTACAGAAGTACACTAAAGATAACAGCTTTTTCTATTTGCCCTAGTGCTGCTAAGAGTCCTATCATAAATTCTTGACTTCTGCCAAACACAGATAATTTTCCTGCGATCTTCTCAAGAAATATGCCAAGGCCAGGGGCATTACAGTACAAGGAAAAAAATGAACATTATAATAATGAATAGTCTACCCAATATTTTGCTGACTCTTGAGTAAAATATGGGCAGCCATTTTGGTTAGCTGAATTGCTAAATCAGGTCCAATTTTCCTTATTTATTGCATAAAGCAATAAGGCAATGGCAGAAGAGTATAAATCCTGACATGTTCTTCTAGGCATCTGACATCCTAAATGATCATTGAAAAGAAATTAAAATAAGAATCTCATATGGAGCTGCATTCTCAAATACAGGAAACTAAGAAAGATGACTGGAAAAACTAAATATAAATCATTCTTCTGGTTAAAATGGAATCAAATAGATGAAAGAAGGGATATAGGCACTTTAACCACTTTATAGAGGATTTCTATACACTATAAAATTCACATTTACAAAGACATTTACTTTGCAGTGATAGCACATATCACTTTTTTGTGCATTTAAATGGAAAGTTTGTCTTTGATAGAAGAACTCTCATTAAAATCAATGTTTATCATCCACTGCAATCTGCCATACACAATTCAAGATAACTCTTCCCCTAAATTTTTATCAGATAATTTTATCAGATAACCCTAGCCAAAAATATATATTAGAGACACTTCAATCCTATAAGATACAAATCTAAATTGGTTAACCTAGAATTCCATGCCATCACTCAATCACATTTTTTCTAATAATTTTCCCTTTTCAAAAAAATATTCTTATAGGCAAGTCTTCTTTTTCCTAATCAGGCCTTTTGTAATCCAGTGTCTAAAATTCTGATTGCATTATTCTTCTTACATAGGATACCTTTCTCATTATCCAACTGTCCAACCACTGCCCACCATTTAATATATTAGAAGTCTCCTTCACCAGTTAACCTTTCCCAGCCCTATCAAGCCACAATGAGTACC
>CM052895.1:53828828-53859847 GCA_028534135.1 Potos flavus
AAAAAAAAACAGATAAAACAGAGGTAGAAAAAATAACTATAAAAACATCATTTTTAAAACTCGATTATTTCAACTGACTACTAATTATCTAAATAAAAATGATATATAGTTTGTTAAAAGACAGTGATCTAAAGCCTTCAAGTTTTAAATCTAAAATTCTATATGAATAGAAAGAATCTAGCAATGTTATATAAACATTTCCAGGCTACATGTCTTAGAGACTAGGAGAAATATATGGTGCATCTTCCTCATCTAGATATAGAGCAAAAATGACCCTATACTGTAGGGTTGAGGTATTAGAAAAATAAGTTTAAGAGTATTTTAAAACTATAAAAGTAACAAATGAAGAATTAAAAATATTCCAAAAACTGGAGCAAGAGGTGGGTGATAGAGTGAAAACAATAAGTGAACTAAATTTTTCATTTTTGTGGTGGGTAATCAATAGATTCAGTTAAAGTTGATAAATTAAGGGAGAAGTAGCAACCAGAGTGTTTATAATTCTCAAACCTGGCATATTTTCAAGTCTTAATCAATGAGGTTTTTCTTAGTTCAATATGCCTCTGTCTTCTAGAAATCTTTTTATTTCTCCTCTAAATTTTTTATCATTTCCTCCACGACACAGAGGCCTGCTTCTTTCTCAAAGAATTTATCCAAAAACTTTTTTGGGAAATGCAATTTCTAGTGAGACAAATAGCTTCTTTTTACCAAGTTAAAATGACATATACATCCATTAACACAAAAACACAAAATGGATATTTACAGATCTTTAAAATCATTTCCTCAATTCCAGAGGAGTTCTTTCATGAGTCCTAATTAGTTTCCACCCATTAAAAAACTATTGAGTACCTACTTTTCTAAGAGTGCCTGCCACTCTTCAAGCAGTGGAAATGAAAAGAAAGACAGCTATGAGTTTCGTTCTTGTGATACATACATTCAAAAGAGGGAGATAGAAAATAAAGAAGTGCACGGTGAAAAGTACATAAAATATCTGAAGATCAAACATGGAGTTTAAAGAGTTATTAGTAAGAAAGATTGGGGATTGGGGTCCCTGTTAAAAAGAATATTATTAAGTTCTCTCTGAGTTGATGACAGTATAATCAAAATCTAAGTGGTAAGAGAGAGAGTCAGTCGTTCAAAGAGCTGCCAGAGGATTCAATACAGAGAGCAATAGATGCAAAAGCCATGAGACAATCTAGGGTCTTGACAGTCAATAAAAGAATAGAAGTTGAGATAACTTGAGTTAATAAAAGAACAGTAGTTTGAGGTTAAATTATATGAAGAGGCCCTAGAAAATAGTTGGAATTAGAAGGCAATGATGACTTGCAATTGGTGAAACAATCTGCTTTGGACTTGAAAAGACCATTTGTGCTAAGCTATGGAAAGTACATTGTAGGGTATAAAAACAGAAGCCAGACAACTAAAGGATGATAAATGAGTTGAGAGCTGAAGGTGCTTTGAGCTAAAGTGCATTAATGGCATTAGTGAGAAGTAATCAGCGATAAAATTGGAGGAAAAACCAGTAAGGTGTGTCTTTTATTATCCCTATTGAATTATTGTCATATTGTTATACCAATAATATCATAATAGTATTATTTTGAATACATGCACATGACAGAAATATATAAACACTTTAAATCAAGGGGCTTATCTTGACTCAATTAAAGATGGGTGGTGTCTGTGTGTTGTGTTTTAGAGGCTTACATATAATAAAGTTATGAAAGGTAAAAATTTTTTGGCTGTGAAGATTTTCTACAACAAATGTGCATTTGCTTTACCTTTCTTTAGTATATTACATTACTTTTTCCAAAAATGGAGACCTCTTGAATTATGAAAATGAAACCAAAATCAAGCAAAAAGATAGTTGTAAAAAGGTTTCAAGAAATGTTCCTGAATTATCAAGAATTTAAGTAACTTAAAAAATTTCCTATTTATTTATTTTGATATATGCTATATTTAGTAATCAAACAGAAAAACTAATATGTTTTTACCACAAGCAGGCATCACCTTATAAAGAGACCATTTTCTAATTTTTGTGTGAGAAGATCACTAAAAATGTACATTGTTTTTTTTCCTACTATACAACCCAAGTAAGCATGTCAAAGTTTCGAGGGATTCTTTTTTTTTTTTGTGGGTTTTTTTTTCTTTTTTTGGTTGTTGTTGTTAATTCACGAACATACTTTTTTTTTAAAGATTTTATTTATTTATTTGACAGAGAGAGAGAGATCACAAGTAGGCAGAGAGGCAGGCAGAGAGAGAGGGGGAAGCAGGCTCCCTGCTGAGCAGAGAGCCCGATGCAGGGCTCAATCCCAGGACACTGAAATCACGACCTGAGCCGAAGGCAGAGGCTTTAACCCACTGAGCCATCCAGGCACCCCTCACGAATATACTTTAGATGCAACACTAAGAAAACTCATATAGCTAATCTAGAATACCCTGCAACCTCCTGCAAGCTTGATAAGGGCAGAGCCTGTGCTTTATTCTGTGTTTTATCAGCAATGTCTGCGAGTACCTGCCACAGTGAATCACTGAACTGTGTTTGTTAAAAGGAAATGAATTGAACTATACATAGCCATTGTTCACAACTTTGTCACTATTGGTAAATATATCCCAAGTTCTAACTAATTACCTAAAGACAAAGCCACCTGCCAGTCTCTGCCTTCTTGGTCTTACTTACCTATAGATACTAAAGCTTGTCAGTGCTTCGCACCTCTTGAATCAAATTAGACTAAACATGACAGTGTGCTAAGAACCTTAGATTCATTAAGTAGAACTTACGCACATACTTCATTTCTCTATTTAGTTTACCTAAAGGATCTCCTGAGAATTTGTGATATCTTTTTTTATATTGATCCTGTGAGTGGATGCTGGTTTTGTTTTTATTTTTTTTTTAAGATTTTATTTATGTATTTGACAGAGAGAGAGCACAAATAGGCAGAGCGGCAGGCAGAGGGAAACGGAGAGGCAGGCTCCCCAGTGAGCAGAGAGCCCAATGTGGGCTCTGTCCCAGAACCCTGGGATCATGACCTGAACTGAAAGCAGATGCTTAACCGACTGAGCCGCCCAGGCGCCCCTAGATATCTTTAAGGGACAGATTTTTCCATTATTTCTTACAGTAGGCTTAGTTCATATTATCCTAAATTATCAGTTTCAAAATGCCATAACAATATACAATATATCATTCAACCTTCCATAGCCTGAGAACTGAACAATTCCCTGGACTCTCTTTTACTTGATGGTTGTCCAAATCCCCCTAGTTCTGACTGTTTATAATTTCACACCAGATAGAAAACCACAGCATCCGATTCTGAGCATTGCCACTCTCTCTGACATATTTGAATACTGGTGCTGACCAATACTGATGTTTACCACACATCTTCGGATACTAGGTATTAGACAGTTAATAGGCGACACTCCTTGTGGTTCCACTGTTTCTAAATTCTTGATTTGCCACAAAGTCATAACATGTTTAAAATGTACGTTTTAAAATATATGACATTTCATAAATCAATGACAGTGATTCCAGAGGAAGTATGTTCTGGGTCCTAGTGACATAGAATTCGACAACAGTATGAATGAAATTAACTGCTCAATATGTATAAAGCAGGTACTAAGTCATTAGGAAAATACTTGTTAAGTTTTAATGTGCATAAGATTCAACTGGGGTGCTAATTAAAATGTATTACCAGACCCCCTTCCCCCAGAGATCACAATAGGTTAGAATTGTTCAGTCCATCCAAGTGTCTGCATTTTATAACGCCACGAAAGATTCTGATACAGATGACCGTGTGCCATAAAGATATGCTACTCAATCTAAAGGTGTTAACTGGGGAACAAATTTGAGTTATTGCTACTTGGGAAACTGAGATCTGAAATCAGATTACTACAGCACCTTCCTTCAAGTTAATTCCTTCAAGTTCTAAATGTATTGCGTATCTAGCAACATCTTTCCACTGAACCAGACTTAAGCTAAATGAGTGTGTCCTCAAAAACAATTTAAGAAAAACACTTTAGGAAACATCTTTTTTTTTTTTCTGGTCCATGAATATTCCAATATTGAACAAACCCGGAATTTGAACCACAATCCCATTATATGAATAACTGGTAAGTTAACTGGTGTACTTAATATTTCTTTCTCAAGGAAAGTCTTTTTTCCTATTAAAAAACTATGAATTATATTTGAGAAAGCTTGAGAAAATTTCAAGTTTGTTCAATTTCTTTTAAGTTATCATGATCTATCATGAACGTTCAAGATAACTTATATTCTAGAGATATTGGATTATTCAAGAAACAAAACAAAGGTGCATAGGGAAAAAAGAAAGAGGCAAACCAAGAAACAGACTCTTATCGATAGAGAACAAATTGATGATTACCAGAGGGAAGGGAGGTGGGGGCTGGGTGAAATAGATGATGGGGATTAAGGAGAGCACTTGTGATGAGCACTGGGCATTGTATGGGTGTCAAATCACTAAACTGTACACCTGAAACTATTACACTGTATGTTAAATAACTGGAATTTAAATAAAAATTTGGAAAAAAAAAGAAAAAATTTAAAAAAAGGAGAAACAGAGTGCCATTCTTCCAAGATAACTACTATTAGTATAATGAATTATCACTGTTATACTGGGTATCTCTAGAAAGGTGAATCATTATTTAATCACACAAGCAAGTAACCGCCCACGTAAGAAATAGAGAAATGAAAAAACATCCAGAAGCAGTAACATCAATAAACCCTGTAGGGTTTTGTTGTTGTTGTTGGGGTTTGATTGTTTGTTTTTTAAATTCCTTGATTGGGTTATATCTTTAAAAACATCTTTTTCAAATATTGATTCTAATGTCAATGGAATGTTAAAATCCAGAGTTTAGATAGAAAATAGTATTTTAGGGTCACCTGGGTGGCTCAGTGGGTTAAAGCCTCTGCCTTCGGCTCAGGTCATGATCTCAGGGTCCTGGGATCAAGCCCTGCATCGGGCTCTCTGCTCAGCAGAGAGCCTGCTTCCTCCTCTCTGTCTGCCTGCCTCTCTGCCTGCTTGTGATCTCTCTGTCAAATAAATAAATAAAATCTTTAAAAAAAAAAAAAAAGAAAATAGTATTTTAAATTTTCAAAATAACTTAGGTAAACTTGCTCCCAAGTTGCCGTTGATATTTTGGTTGTCATTTATGCTTAATGATAGTTCTTTGCAATATGATTTTATATCAATACACTTCTGCCAAGACTTTCATAAAATGCCAACTGCGGCATAATTTAGTTATATAAGCTTAGATTCAAAGTGGCATCTGAAGATTTCCACCTACAAGATTTGCTTCCTTCTAATTGCTGGATTACAAGAACCTGAATATATTGTAAGAGACAGGATTGGATATCAGAGGAACAGTGTAAATGTATGCTGTGTTTTGCAAGCATCATTATGTTGATAATTGATTAATATATTACAATTCCACAATGGTTTTCTTATCATCAATAATCAAACATGTGATTCTACAATTTTCTGAATTTTTCCCCTAATTCCTTAACATCTAACCAATCCTAAAACTCATTACAGCTTGCAAGGGAGGAAAGCATCTGGGAATAATATTTTTCCTCTTCCAAAATTTCTATTATTTCTTTTTTTTTCAAAATTTCTATTACTTCCATTTCCTTTAAGACTGTTGGTTTTCCATTTGAACCTATATAATGTATAAAAACAGTTAATTTTCAAAAATACATAATTAGAAATTAATCACACAGAAAATAGCTTTGATATTTGCATGCTTCTCCCTTGGAATTTCAAATCAATTCATCTTTAGTGCTTTATTTAGTGTATTTATGCTTTACCTAGAGACACACTAACCAACACTAAAAGTTATGAACCAGATGTCATTTTTTTGGCAATGGATATCTTGTGTGCCTCATGAGACATACTCTGCAATACGGTGCTACATGGATGCCAATACAATGTTGTCAACAGGAGAACAGTTTTTATAGACATTTTACTATAAAATATCACACAAATATTTTTTAATGAACTTAAATCCCCCTGTAGCCCATTGAAAAAACTTGTGACAGAGGAGAACCTACTCTTTCTCTAGTACATTAAGAATACTGGGAATGCTGCAAAATTTATCCAAAATCAAGTAGCAGAGTATTCACTTGAAAAATGTTATACTTTATTACCATACTCTCAACTATGTAAAATCTTCCTAAGGAAGTCCAAACCAATATTAAAAGCAAAACACCACTAGGCATGTAAAATGTTTCTGACTTCCATGACAAATAACAAGGCTCAGCCAAGGACTTTAAAATATTAAGACTTTTTTCTTTCCAAAGTTCAGGGAGGTAAACTGCCTCAATGATAATACACTATTTGTATTATCTGGGAAATATGAGTGTCCATAAAGGAAAAAATAAAGGAATTATGGATAAACAATTATGAACATATCTGTCAGAAGTCTTAGTTGCCAGCAACAGAAACCTATTCTGGCTAACCCAAGTATGAGTGGAAGTGTGTGTTCACACACACACACACACACACACACAGCCCCACACACACAGACTTACTAGCACAATTTTACTGAAGAATATAGAAGACTTATAGATTTGAATAGAGGAAGAAGGATCAAATTTGTAAGAAATTCACAAATGAAGCAATTTTAAAAGCAAAGAAGGGAGTAGAAAAACCAACATAGTTTATTTGAACCATTCCCACTGAGACGTTTTCCTCCATACTATAGAACCCCAACACTAATCCACCCAGCTTCCAATGACCATAACTGATTTCTAATAGCCCTTAATCTTTGTTTCACTAGTTTCATGTTCAACCTTCAAGAAAGAGCCATGTAATCAGCTGAACATGAGTCAAGTGCACAAGCCCATAAAGTGGAGATTTGGGCGAGAAAGGTTCTCCCCACTTCAACGTCCATGGTAGTAGGCAGTGTAATATTTCTCACTGAACACCAAAACAATGGAGAATTTTTTTTATTCTGGTAAGTACATTTAACATGAGATCTACCAATTCTTAACAAAATTTTAAGTGCCTAATACGGTATTCTCAATTATAGGCACAATACTGTACACCAGATCTCCAGAATGTATATTACCATTTTAGCCATTTTAAAGTGTCTTCTCCCACATCATTTAGTGCATTCACAATATTGGGCAATCACCATTTCTGTCTAGGTTCAAAATATTTTCATCACTCCAAAAGAAAACCCTGTACTCATTAATCAGTTACATGCCATTCTCCATTTGTAGGCCTTGATGACCACCAATTTGCTTTATATAGGTACACATTTACTATTCTGAAAAATTAATATAAATGGAATCATTCCATATGTAATCCTTTATATCTGACTTTCAATTAACATGTTTTCAAGGATTATCCATGCTATAACATGTGTTTGTATGTTATCCACTTTTACGGCTAATATTTCATTATAGGCATATACTACAATTTGTTTACCCATTGATCCTCTAATGGATATTTGAGTTGTTTCCAAATTTTGGCTACTGTGAATATCGCTGCTATGAGCAGTCATTTAGAAGTATCTGACTACTTGCTTTCCATTCCTCTAGGAGTAGAATTGCTGAATCACATAGTAATTCTGTGTTCAATTTACCAAACTGTTTTCCACATTGATGAACCATTTGACATCCCTACCAGCGATATAGGAAGGGTTCATTTTTCTCCACACCTTCACCAACATTTCATTTCATATATATATATATATATATATATATATATATAGTTCTTAATTATGTTGATACTAGTGGGTGTGAAGTAATAGATTATAATGCTTTTAGTTTTTATTCCCTAATGATTGCTGGTAAGTATTTTTTCATGTGCTTGTTGGAAATTGTATGTCTTCTTTGGAGAAATGTCTATTAATGTACTTTGCCCATTTTTTTTTTTTATTGAATTGCTCTTTTGTTTTTGAGTTGTAAGAGTTCTGTATTAGATTCTTATCAGATATATGGTTTGCATATTGTCTCCCATCTTGAAAGTTGTCTTTTCATTTTCGTGGTAAAACTTTAAAGTTTGATGAAGTTCAGTTTATCTTTTTTTTCCTTTTGTAGTTTGTACTTTTATTGTCATATCACTGTGAAATCAGAAGTCATAAACTTTTCCCCTATGATTTCTTCTAAGATTTTTATAATTTTAGAACATATGTTTTGGTCTTTGATCCATTTTGAGTTAATTTTTGTGTTTGGGTAGGGGGAGACTCCATCTTCATTCTTTTGTCTGTGAAAATACAGTTTTCCCATCACCACTTATTGAAGAGACTATTCTTTCCCCATTGAATAGTCTTGGTATCCTGTCTACATCAATTTTCCATTGAGATATGGGTTTATTTCTGGAATCTCAATTCTAATGGTCTGTATGTCCAACCTTATGTCAATAAACACTGTTTTTATTACTGGGGCTTTATAGAAAGTTCTAAAATCAGCAAGTTGAGTTCTTCAATTGTGTTCTTCATTTTCAATATCATTTTGGCTATTCATGGTCCCCTGAAAGTCTATGTTAACTTAGGGATCAGCTTTTCTATTTCTGGATATAAGACATTAAAATTTTCATAGTGATTGCATTGTTTGTAGACTGCCTAGGGGAGTACTGCCACCTTAGTAACATTAAGTATTCAAATCCATGAGTGGAATTTATTTCCATTTATTTAGGTCTTCTTTCATTTCTTTCAGTAAGGTTTTGTAATTGTTGGTGTACACATCTTTCACTAACTTGGTTAAATTTATTCCTAGGTATTCTTTTGAATACTATTGTAAAATGAATTTTTCTTAATTTCCTTTTCATATTGTTTATTGCAATAAACAATACGTAAAATTCGAGTGACTTTTGTGTGTTGATTTTGTATACCACAACTTTGCTTAAACCACTTAAGCAAAAATCATAGATTTTTTTAAATTTGGGGAGACTTTCTCTATATAGAATCATTCATTATGCCATCTATGGAAAAGATAGTTTTACTTCTTTCTTATCAATCTAGATATCTTTTCTTTTTTCTCCCTTCCTTCCACCTGTCCATCTAATTATTCTGGCTAGAAATTTAATACATTGCTGAATAGTAGTGGTGAGAGTGAGCATCCTTCTCTTATCCCTATTCATTTTCTCATTCTTAGAACAGTTCGGTCTTTCATTATTTCATTATTAAGACTGATGGTAGCTGTGGACTCTTCATAGATTCCCTTTATCACGTTGATAAAGTTCCCTTCTACTTGTAGTTTTCTGAGGATTTTTGTTTTTGTTTTTCATGACAGTTTTTTGGATTTTGACAATTTTTTTTCTGCCTCAATTGAGATGATGTAATATAGTACATTATATTGACTGATTGTCTTATGTTGAAACAATCTTTTATTTCTAGGATAAATCCCATTCGGTCATGACATATAATCCTTTCAATATGCTATTGGATTTGGCTGGCTACTATGTTGTTTTGGAGTTTTGCCTCTATACTCATAAGGGATACTGGTCTGCAGTTTTCTTTGCTTATGGTGTCTTTCTCAGACTTTTGTATCAGGGTAATGCTGCTATCACAGAATGAGTTAGAAAGCGTTCTCTTCTATTTTTAGGAAGAGTTTCTGAAGAATTAGTGTTAATTCTTCTTTAAATGTTGATAGAATTCATCAGTGAAGTCATATGGTCTTCCACTTTTCTCTATGGAAGGTTCTTCATTACTGATTAAATCTCTACTTGTTACAAGTCTTTCAGATATCCTATTACTTCTTGAGTTAATTTTGGTATTTTGTATATTTCTGGAAATTTGTCCATTTTCCCTAGATTATTTAATATACTGGCAAAAGATTGTTCATAGATCATTTTTACTTCCATAGGGTGAGCAGTAATGTTCCCACTTTTTCTTGAATTTAATCATTTGCATCTTCTCTACATTTCTCCTTAGTCATTCTAGACAGTTTCAATTTTATTGATCATTTTAAAAATGAACATGTGATTCTGTCAATTAGCTCTATTATATTTCTATTTTATATTTATCTGTACCCTGATTTTTTATTATTTCTTCCCTCCTGCTGGCTTTCAGTTTAATTTCCTCTTCTATTAATTCTTCAAGGTATAACATCAAGTAATTGATTTGAAAATTTTCTTCATTATAAATTTGCAGTTATAATTTTACCTCTGAGCACTGCCTTTTCTATAATCAATAAATTTTAGTATGTTGTGTTTCTTTTCCATCATACTGCATTTTCAATTTTCCCTTGTGAAATCAGAATTCTTTTTCTTTGACTTATTGGTTTTTTAGAGTGTGATGTTTAAGTCTCAGTATTTATGGATTTTCCATATTTATTCTTTTATTGATTTCTAGCTTCATTCCTTGTTGTCAGAAAAGACATATTTTTATTATTTCATTCATTAAAAATTTATTAAGACTTGTTTCATAGTCTAATATATGCCTATCTGGAAATTATTCCATATGCTCTTGTATATTCTGTGCATTCTACTATTTTGGGGAGGAGTGTTATACAGATGTTTGATAGCTCTAATTGGTTTGTAGTGTTTTTCAAGTTCTTGATTTCCTTATTGATATTCCAAATATTCTACCTATCGTTGAAAGTAGATTATTAAACTATCCTTCTATATTTATATAACATTCTATTTCTTTCCCCTTCAATTCCATCAATTTTTACTTCAAATACTTTGGAGCACTGTTATCTGGTGTATACATATTTACCATTGATGAATTGACTCTTTTTTTAAATCAATGTACCAGCTTATACTGTCGTCTTTCTCTCTTGTAACATTTTTTCTAATATCTATTTTATATGATATTAGTATAGTCATACCAACTCTCTTTTTGCTCATATTTGCATGGAATATCTATTTTCATCCTTTATTTTAAATCTATTTGTCCTGTTATAACCATTGCTTATTCCTTGCCTTTCCTCTTTTTTTTTTTTTTAATTTTATTATTTATTTGAGAGAGAGTGAGAGAGAGAGAGAGAGAGAGCACGAGCAGGGGCAGAGGCAGAGGCAGAGGGAGAAGACTCCCTGCTGAACAGGAAGCCCTTTGCAGGGCTCGATCTCAGGATCCTGGGATCATGACCTGAGCCAAAGGCAGACACTCAACTAACTGAGCCACCCAGACACCCCTCCTGACCTTTCCTTCTAATATGGCACACAACACCTCTTATGCATACAATAAAATTCTTTGTGTATGTATGATGGACTGACCAGGTTGCTAAGTACAGCAAAAATCTCATCTCTCCCATCAGTGAAGTCACGGCTTAGTGTAGAGGAAAAAAAAATATTTTTTTTAATCTCTTAAAGAACAATCTGGAAAATGAATTTATGTAGGGATAAACTGGTAAAAAATTAGTACAGAAGTCTAATATATAATATCTATACTGGTTTTGAAAAATAATTTTTAAAAGACCACATTATTTTCTACTCATATAAACTATTTCATATTGATGTTAAATGAAGACAAAACCTGATATATGCCATTCTAGACACAGTGACTTAATGTGACAGATCATTTATCCTCTCTTTAAGGATTAAATAACACATATAATTGTTAATAATCTAATTTTATGACCATTATTAATATCAGAAGGATCTCAATCAACTTTCTAAGGACTTATTCTACATCAAGTTCAATTAAGTCAAAATTTTTTGAATAGAATATTGCACATTATAGACTTTTAAAGGGTCATCTTTGACCACTTTGACAATGTTCTACATAGAATTGCTGATACTTTTAACTGAGTTTACATATATTTTTAATTCACAAATCTAAATAAAAAGAAATACTTTAATTAAAATTACGTTTATCATTCAAAAGCTATGCAACATCCATAAATTTTCTTTATAGGACACATGCATTTACCTTTTATATGTTGTGATATGATGAATGCCAAATGATTAATGCCAAAACTTATCTATTTTCCACTGAGTGCTGTCATTTATCTGTCTCTAACCAGTAAAAACACTCCATTTTTGAATAAAGAAATTTATACTATGATGTACTGAAATAGCTAGCATAAATATAGCTATTTTACTTAGATGTCATGCTTTGGAATTTTCAATTTATCCTGACAGTTACTATAGGTGATATGAACAAACGGTCTTGAGGAGAAAATCAGTAGGAGTCCATCTACATAAAATGTAATAGAGGCTATACTTTGAGAATAGTGGTGGTGAACTATGGAATCTCTCACTTTGGGATCAAAGACATAGCTGCTTTTTCTTCTTTTTCCTCTCTTAGTCTAGGTATTTGACTTATGTTCAGTGATCCATCCAAAATGAATTGTTTTTGGCTATTTCCTGGCAGTAGATATTTTTGTCTTCATAGATATTTATCTGATAGGAAGTAATTAAATTCTTGTTCATCATTTTGGTAGAGAAGATAGAACCTATGTGCACATAGAATACTATCTGATTTATTAAAACTTTAGTTCTTTTACAGACAAGGAAATGTTTGACTATTACTCTGACAAGTTTTGCTTAACTACAGTGCTTATGTTTCCAACTTACAGACATGTTACAAATAGAAAATTTCACTTAAAAGTTGTTTGTTTCCCTGTACTTAAGTTAAATGTGCATGACAAATTTGTAAATGTGTAGCATAAAAAATTTTATACCCTCTCAGCTATATTTTGTTATATTTTATCAACTCGATGCATTTTATTCTTTCAGTATTATATAGTTTATTGAAGTCATAAGAGAACCAGGGATCAAGGACGTCAAGTTTAACTTCTGCATCAAAGGAAATACTCTAATACTTGGACAGTAACGGAACCTCCTTGACTCTACAGAAATGCGTTCTTCAAATTTAATTATGAAACTCATCATCTATCAGATAATTAAAGAAACATTTTTTATGCTTATAAGATAAAAACCACTTCAGAAAAACATACAATTTATAAAACCATTGTTATCTGAGTCATAATATGCAGTTTTGCAGGTTTTACACAAAGGTATTAGAAATAAGCACATAATAATGCATATATAACTTAAAACATTTTACTTTTCTTTGTGTTCTTCATCCTATTCTTAAATTGATAGCAAATGGAATAAAGTGAGAAATTTAGGTTATGCTTACTATTTTTAAGTCTCTTGCTGCTTTCAAATTATTATTGTCTTAAAAAGTGGTCAATAAGAATTTTATTACCTTACTATAAGAGAAACATATTGCACTGTAGATGTTTGTTGACTATTTTACGTGTCAGTTTAAAACTTAGATCAGAGAAGTTGCTTCATATTGATTATTCAGAATAATATTTTAAAAGAAGACAAAAAATATTTGAGTAATCATCAAAAATTAGATAAATTAGATTAAAAATGAAATGTGGAGGAAATATATTAATAAAAATGTGTCAAAACAAAAACAAAGATAGTCAAAGAAATTACATCTTTTTAAAGTTGATGTATATCTTTAAATGTACATCTTTAAAATAATGTTAGTAATATATTGCAAGAAAGGAAGTAATATATTTGGATCTTCTATTAAATTTTAGTTTCATAATTTTTCTTTTGCATAGTATACCACATTAGAGACTATACTCTCTCTTTTTTCCTGAATATCATCCTTTGAGATAAGCATTCTTATTACTCCCATTCTATAGACAATACAACCCAGGTGCTTAGAACCTAAGTAAACTCTACAAGTTTATATACCATGTAAACACTAAACCTGAGCCAGTATAAAGTTAGGATCTAATTGTGTGTTTTCAGTATTTATGTGCTATGTGAGATTTTAATATTTATTTTAATATGTTTTTATTATTTTATCAAAGCAAATCATGTCAATAGTGATTTGTTCAGATCTTCTCTAATTATGCCAATATAAAATAATCTGCCCACGTTTTATTTCCTACCATTTTATCTCTAAGCAGCATGGCACAAATTAGTATTTGCAAAGATGTAAATTTGCATTTTATTGGCATGATATATATCTACAGTTAGAAAAATATAGAATGAAAATAGTACCTCCAACCCAATATTGTAAGTCAAAAAATTTACAGGGCAAAGAAACTATTCTCTAAATAATGAAAAGCTTATGCACATAATGGCCCTAGCTGTCATTTGTATTGAGATTAGATTTATACTTCATATAAGCAAGAACTCCTAGTCACGCATCTGCAAACTCATTTGTACAGCAAAATGTCTATAGGTGCAAAAATTATGCTGAAGCCATATCCATGAACTGGACACTCATGTTTCTATAAGACATTCCAAGGGGTAAAAGCAAAAAAATAATCTATTACCAAATAAGAATCATTCCCATGAGAATGAAAGAATGTTTCTACTAAAGTAAACAAATTTTATAACTAACCAAGCCACTCAGGTGTCCCGAGAATTATTTTACTTTTATACACTAAAGGGATATTGCTTTAATTTCTCCTTTTCCAACCTTATTTTTATTATGAAAATAAAAGATATGTAAACCTTAAAAAAATAAATAAACTACAAAAATTTTTCACTTATATAAACTCTTCATTTTTTAATGGAATAAAATTTTAAGATCAGGATTTGTATTTTTCCTCTCGAGTCAATTCTATTGATAAATTATGAAGTTAGTTAGAACTGGTGAGCAAAAAATGGCAACTGTTCTGGACTCTCTGTAAGATACATGCATTTCAGAGATAGGATATCAAACCCCCTAAAGATTGAGGCCTATCACATTAATGAAGGTTTTAGATGTTCAGTGTCTGGGGTTATACAGAAACATCCCATGCAAGATAAGGGACAAGTCATGGCACCCTACACTATTTCCACTCAAAAAGTGGTATTGTGTTTTGAAGGACTCTACATATTTTGAAGCAAGTACATAATTCAGTTGGGAATACAGCTCAACTTATTTATTGGAAGGTTTAAAAGAGCAAAATAGGTATGTGGAGCAAATTCAGGTTGTAGTATAAGATATCTTATCACTTAGACTATATACAACAAAAGATACCATAGTTCTGGAGTTATCTGTGAAGATAAGGATGCTCTAGCTAATTTATAGCTCCATAAAAAAGGTAAACATATATATATTTACATATATATAAAGCATATTTAACATATAATTTATTTTCTCGATATATTTAGAATCTGGATGATAGAAAATTTAATATGCAATTGGCTAGAAGCTAACAAGAATAACATAAAATCAGATTTAATAGCATAATTTGTTTTAAAATCATATAATTTTAGAACTGAAAACAACTAGAGGTCCTCCTAACTGAAACTTTCATTTTAGAACTGTGAAAACTAAGTAACAAAAATATTATAATTTATGCAAAATAACATATTTGCAAGGTAACAACTCTGGCTTACTTCTTCCCCAAACTGTAAATGTTCTTTCCTCTAATATCCAGCTTCATGATGATAGATAATATGGTAAAATCTAAGCAATGGATAATGGAAAATTCATGCCACCTCTGCACTAAAAAGGTTACCCTTTGAATGAAACAAAAGGGTGTGGCAATCTAAACCTAGAGAACAAAATATAAAATGCACAAATTAACTGCCCAGAACACCTTTTATATATTAATAATATAGAATGAAAATATCGGTAACTTTGACAAAATATAAACATAAAGTTGAAGAAGTTGGGAGTAGAAAGCAGGAAAAAGAAGACTCAGGTGATACTAGCTATGGGAAAAATATTAACAAATACAGATTTATCTATGTTACATAAATTTACAAAAGTAACCTATATGTGGTGGCAAGGTAGATGAAAGACGGTATATATGAATGAAATCTTCACATAGTGTAGCCAAAATCAAATCCAGTATGTTGAGCCTCTGGCAATCCCTGATAGGAAAATTTCAATGCAATGCACAAGGAAGTCCCATAAATACTGAAAAGCCTGACTATGGTACTGACTATGGTCTACATGGCCATAGACACACATCATGAATGGATATTGTCTGAATCACCACGTCATAAGATGAGACTGGCATATTTAAACCCAGGCCTAATAAGATAAGAAGAACACAAGAAGTGGTCTAGACCGCTTTGTCTCTTCTCATTTACTTGTATTACACTGACCTGACACCTCTCCCTAAATTCACATCTACAGCTTTGTTGGGAGTAGGGATCATTGCCATGACCAGTTAACAGAAGAAGAAAATAACAGGGCTTTGTTCAGAGATGAGTCAGATCAATATGTTAACAAAGTAGAAACTGAGGGCTACTATAACCTAGGAATGGTCTTGAAAGACATGGTCAAGGAAAGCCTCCCAGGGGGAAGATCTTTAAGCAGTCTACCTGGTTATCAACATCATGTGGAGAAAGACATGGTTTTATATATAGTAATATACATAGAATCATGGGAAGTAATGGTTGGAATTGAAATATCGATACATGATGAAGAAGCACTGAATTGGCTCATGAGAGTGGGTACAAAGTATGAGAATCTGTCTCTCACATAAATGCTCACCAAAAAGCATACTCCACACAAAAGATAATAAATAACCAAAAAGAAAGAATGGCTTGTTCAGGGGATGTCAGACATCTTCTTTTTTCTATCACACCTGTGGGAGCACAGTGGACCCATGGATAGAGTAATCTGGAGGCAGAATATAGGGTCTGCATGGGTCCAATACGCTTGACTGCCAATCATCATGACTGATATACCTGTTGCTACTGCTGACTGAATAGTCAGGAACAGATACTAAAACTAGACCCTAAGAATGTTGCTAAAGCTTGAGGAGACCGAGTTTCTCACTTTGGCAAATTAATTAAATTGGATCCTTTCTACCCTAGAGAGGAAGCATCATGTTCTTATGGAGATCAATACATATTCCAGATGCTACTATTAACCACCCACAGGTACCTGGCTAGCACCATTACTATGTGCTCACAGTATCTAATTTACTGTTATCTCACTCACATGATATTACCTTAGACCAAGGGACTCATTTTTTGACAAAGGATATGTAACAGTAGATACACAACTCAAATATCTTCCGGCCAAATCACATAGCAAATAACTTGGAGACTCCTAACCTGATTCAGTGTTAGAATTACTTCTTTGATGCAGCTAATGTTCCAGTTAAGAGATAAACCAATCTATGATTCTATATATAGTATATACTTTGCATTAAGAGCTATCAAATAATACTGTGTTCCCAGTAGGCAGAATATACATGTCCGGGGATCCAAAGATGGAAGTAGGAGTGGTCTCTCTCTCCATGACTCCTGATGACCCTCTCAGGAGTCTGTGCTTCCCAACTCTACAGCACCAGAATGAAGGATTAGAGGTCAAATGTTTCCCAGAGGGATGGAAAGTTGCCTTGGAGAGGACACAGCTACAGTTTACTACACCTATAGGTGTTACCTGAATAATTAAGGATTTCTATATTACACAAAGAAATTAGCTACTATTCTTGCAGAGGTAATTGATCCTGATTATCCTGAGTATATCTGATTTTTGTGATATAATGAGAACATTGAGTCCAGAGCACAGAGGATGCACTGTGGCACCTCTTGGTACTTCCTTGTCTTGTATTAATTATAAATGTCCAATTGCAGTAACCACAGCCTAATAAGAAACAAGAACTTTATCAAAGCTCTTCAAGAAATTCAGTTTTCAGAGAAACCAAGAGTTTAAATTCCTAAGGAATGAAGGCCTTGGTTGCCCTACTTGGCAAGTACCTATTCCGGCAGAAGTGATAACCCAGAAAGGGAAGTCTAGAATCAATGTAGAGGAGGTAGTGCCTTGAGCACTGCAGCAAGAGGGACTGTAGTTTATCCCACTAATCTTCCTGTTACTTTTTTTTCTTTTAAGAATCTGTAACACAATACCTCTTTGTCAATGAGAGTGAAGGATGGACATGAATGGATTATGAACTATGCAACAGTAAACAGCTTCTGGTACTCTCCCTACCCATATCTACCAGGCACTCTCAATGTATATTCTGACTGAGGTCTTCTTAGTATAAGAAACTCATGTCAAGAGTCCAGATATCCATTGACAGATGAATGGATAAAGAAGATGTGGTGTATATATACAATGGAATACAACTCAGCCATCAAAAAAAAAGAAGTCTTGCCATTTGCAACAAGGTGGATGGAACTAGAGGGTGTTATGCTAAGGTGAAATAAGCCAAACAGAGGAAAACAATTACCATATGATCTCACTGATATGTGAAATTTAAGAATCAAAACAGGATCATAGGGGAATAGAGGAAAAAATAAAACAAGACAAAATCAGAGAGGTAGACAAACCATAAGAGACTTTCTTTTTTTAAGATTTTATTTATTTATTTATTTGTCAGAGAGAGAGAGAGAGAGAGAACAAGCAGGGGCAATGGAGGCAGAGGAAGAAGCAGGCTCCCTGCTGAGCAGGGTGCTCGATGGATGTGGGACTTGATTCCAGGATACTGGGATCATGACCTGAGCCAAAGGCTCAACCGAGCCACTCAGGCGTCCCAAGAGACTATTAATCATAGGAAACAAACTGAGGGTTGCTGGAGGGGCAGGGGTGGATGGCTGGGATAACTGGATGATGGACATGAAGGAGGGCACATGAAGTAATGAGCACTGAGTATTATATAAGACTGATGAATGACTGACCTCTACCTCTGAAACCAATAATACATTATATGTTAATTGATTTAAATAAAAATTAAAAAAAAATTTTAAATTAAAAAAAAAGAAACTCTTTCATGTCTTTTTATGGTTATGAAAATTTGTTCATCCTGCAAGCAAGGCAAGCCTGACTTTCTGGGGAGTTCATTCATTCAAAAACAGTTATAAAGAAGTTATAAAATGAGTTTGGTAAATATCCCAGCTCCCTTAATCCTTGACTGGGGAAATTCTGAGACATATGCAAATTATATTCCAAAGCACCCAAGCAAGATTGAAATACAGTCATCCACAACAGTTAATTTGCTCAACAAAACATCTTTCACTGGAAGTCTTCTCTTCCCCATCTCATTTCTCCCTCTTCCTTCTTTTACAACCTCCCAAATAAGCCTCTCAGATTTAAACCCTGTCTCACTGTTTCTTAAGGAACAAAACATAAGGATTCATGCCCATTCCTTAACTAATATCAATATAAATCCAATTATAATTCAAGGTTCCTCTTGGAAATATTTTCTTCCACAGTATGTATTTTGCCTTAATGTCCCCAGCTGACAGTAATAGTTCTATACTTTGAATACCTGTGACATAACTGCGGCACATAGTTTGACCTTACATCAACAAATATCTTGCGTTATGCATTTTTTTTTTTTTTTTTGAGAGAGAGAGAAAGAGAGCACATTTGTGGGCGGGGTGGGAGGGAAGGTGTAAGGGGAGAGGGAGAATCTCAAGCAGGCTCCATGCCTCGCACTGAGCCTGATGCGGGGCTCAATCTCCCAACCCTGAGATCATGACCTGGGCCAAAATCAAGAGCTGGTCGCTTAACTGACTAGGCCATCCAGGTGTCCCAGTGAACAAAAAATTCTTGCAGAATTTTATCAAATCATCCAGTTGTTCTTCAAACATTAGACAACAAGGATCCGTCCCTCGTAATTGTATCAGTATCAGCCCCTACATCTAGTGTGATGAACAGTTATACAATGGGATTGTGAGTAGTTCCAGCACTGGAAGGATCATTAGTTACTAGGAATATGTAGGAACTAGATAATCCAGGTCCCTAGCACAGGCTCATGTCATGAGGATTAATACCTGACCTTACTCTTTGAAACCAAAGAATAGCATGATCATATGACCTCTGTATTCTTATTCCAATAGGAAACAGTAGTTTCCTATACGGCTGTTCTAACAAACTGCCATAAAATTAGTGTCTTAAAACAACACAAAAGTATTATCTCACATTTCTGAAGATCCGAAATCCAAAATGTGTCTCACTAAACTAAAATCAAAGTTTCAGCAGGGCTGAGTTCCTTCTAGGGGGACGAGGGAAAAAATTCATCCCCTTTCCTTCTCCAGCTTCTAATGACCACCTGCATTTCTTGACTTGTGGCTCCTTCCTCCATCTTCAATGACAACATCTTCAAATCCTTTTCTGATTTGGATCTCCTCTTCTTTCTGTTTCACTTTAAAGGATCCTTTTAATTATACTGAGCCTACCCAGATAGTCCACCATAATTCCTTTATTTTAAGGACCAATCTAAAATCCATCTGCAACTTTAATTTTCCCTTGCCATGTAACAAAGCATATTTACAGGTGCTGAGAATGAGGACATAAACATCTTTGGGGGATTATTATTCTATTTACTACAACCTCCACTTTTCCACGATGCCAGTGTTCTTGCAACTAAATGAAAACAGCAAAGCATTATTTCTTTGTTATCTAAATAGTTTTAATTATGTATGTAAGCACCTACATCTGTTAACTTGTGAAATGAAAATCAATAATATATCCTTTGTTTTTTATGGACATACTATAATAGCTTTTGCAAATATCACTGCTACTGTTATTTTATATCCTCATCGCATGAGACATTCATATCTACAAATCAACTTAATGTACTAGAGTATATCTCTTGCTAATTCCATAAGCCAATGTTTCTGTGTATTAATAATGGGTAAAGTGGCCAGCACCTTTACTCCTCACATCCAATGTCTTTAGTCTTTCCTACTTTTTGATAATTTTACAGTCTAATTTTAAAAACATCTTCCTTAGTCTAAACTCTGCAGAAAACAGGCCTTGAGGGAGGATAAAATATGGCACTTTATCCAAACTCAGAAGTACCAGGGCAACTCAGATGAGGTATGATGCCACCAAGATAGTGAAAATAAAATAGAGCCAAGAACATCTGAGAAGACCCACAATATTTGTGTGCAAACACTGGCCTACTCAGTTTCTAGTTATACTGCTTTGATTAAACTCAAAGCTAATGCAAATATCTTGGGTTGGTTTTGTTTTGTTTTGTTTTTGTTTTTGTTTCTGACTGTTTAAGCCAAGGGCTTCAAAAAACTATTAGGATATAATCTCATCTGCTGATGAATTCATGTTTGCTGCAAAGTATGCTCTTTTATTCCCTGCAAGTCTTTTACTCAATAGGTATATAGAGGAGGGACAAATAATCTTGGTAGAGATTTTATTTCATTCAAAAGCACTCTCTGGGTGCTTACTATATGATAAGCATTGCTTGTAAGCACTAGAGATATTACAGCAAAACAAAACAAAGGTCTTGCCTTCACAAAGCATCAACCCTCCTTGTGGAAAGGACAGGCAATAAAAAGCAAACAATATTTTTGAATTTAAAAAATTATTGTGATCAGTGGCTTTACAATTGATGGATTACAATTGCAAAGTGGTTACAATTGGTGGATTTCTTTTCATTTTTAGGGGTGAACAAAGTAATGCTGAATTTTTAGTTGACTATGTTTTGATTTCATGAAATACTGAAATTATGGTGAGGAGGGGAATGGGAAAAAAGTATGTTGAGAGAGAAGGAGTGTTAAGGTTGAGAGAAAGCAACCTGTAGAGAAGGAAACAGTGGAGTATACTCTTGAAGAAAGTAAGCAAGTAAATCATGGGTAACCTGTGGGGAAGAGCAGTCAGGGAAGAATGCACAGCAGGAAATTTTCCAACAAAAGTGGGATTGGGATGTTAGATAGCCAGCATGGAAGCTCTGGCAGCTTTGAGAACAAGGTAGGAACACTGGCATGAGATATGTGATATGACAGGTCATTTAGAGATATGGAAGTTGTAAAGAATTTAACTTATTCTGAGAAAGATGGAAAAACGTGAAGGGTTTGAATACAGGAGTGCCTAATGATTTATGTCTAGAAAATTCAAAGGTGGCAAACGTATTGTATGGAGCACTGGGTGTGGTGCATGAACAATGAATCTTGGAACACTGAAAAAATAAAATAAAATTTAAAAAACTCAACTCAAAAGGTAGTTATAAGAGATCTAGGTATCACATCATTTTTATTTCTTTCTGGTGTGTTTGTTTTCACTGAATCAAGAGAGAATTTGTCATAGCCAGGACTAGGTTCTATTTATCATATATTGTCTTTTTTTAGGTCAAGGAAAGACTTTTAGAGAAGCTTAATTACCACATTCACTTCATATCCCATTACCCTGAAATGTGCCATGTGTCCATACTTTATAAAGTCACTGACAAGGGGAAAAAAGCAACTAAGATTGCTTTGGACCTGTCATGATTCAGTCCTGAGGCTGGAAAGGGAGCCCAATAATTGAATAGGGGAACACACAGAGCCAAAATTCTATCGAGAGAAGTGATAATTGCTTTCACTATCTTCAGAGAGATAAAACTATTAGCAAAATCAGTTAAGTTTATTATCAGATAGTCTCTCTTTAGAAGAATAAGGCTTGCAAGAGATGACCTAGTTTAACATTCTCCACATTTCTGTCTTTTCTCTGTTAGAATTTATGTATGGAAATTATCATTCTTGTTGGCTTGGGCAGCCCATCAGTTTATCTGTAATATTTACATTGGCTCAGTGTTCCTTTGTGTATATGAAAATAATTCTATTTCCATTTTATGAATTTTCATATAGAGTAGTTTTTTCATAATTTTAGCATTAGCTCTCATTACAACTTACTAAAATCTTTTTGTGTGTTTACTTTATGCATGTAGCATTGTCCAACATACATCTGTTACTCATTCCATTAGATATAGTGATACCACCTCCACTATGATGGAAAACATAATGCTATCCTATGAAATGAAGTATGCACTTTTTTTTACCTATCACAGATATGAATTAAAACCTCTCTTGAACAGCTTAGTCATGCTAACCACATTTATTTTTGTGAAGTCCTTTCTTGGTTAGAAACCAGACAACACCAGAAGAAAGGTACATTGGTGGCCAGTATTCTTATAAAATGTAAAACATCAATTATGAATATTATATTTTATGTAATCCTTATGCGCTGTTCAATTTTTAAATTTCTATGAAATGGTTCTCAGACTGCAAATTAATCATACATAGATGAACTAGAATGTCACAAGTCAGGTCAATGTTGTTTTTTTGTTTTGTTTTTTTTTAAAGGACCTACGAGTCAGGTCAATGTTTTAAAAACAGTTACAGGTGAAAACAAATTATTTTATGTTCATATGTATATATATATTTTTTCTTAGTATGACAAACCCTTTTTAATGTCCAAAAGTTGCATGAACCCTTGAAGGAGGTAGTTGTACTTTTTAGTATCTAATGACTGAGAAAGTGTACAAGGTTGAAAGTTACTACAACTTTAATAATATATTTAAAGATGTTTTATATTCATTTATCACAGTGACATATGGATGCATTTGGAAAACAATGCCTATATATTGTAATTAATCATTTGGTCAATGGGAAATTCTTAGTCATACAGATTTATAGACTCCACGGGGTGACATTTAAATTATTTATTTTAAATGTTAGGAGAGAGATTTCCCACACTTAGATTGCACAGAGGGAAAGAATTCCATTCCATTCACCAGAAAGAAGAATTTTATGATGTAAGAATAATTTCACTTTCTCTCAGCAGTGATATATCTGACAGATGAATTTAGGAGAAGAAACTAACCATATCATATTAAGTTCCTTTACATTATGATTTTCAGATGTGCCTGCTTCCTGAAGGTACATTCTGTGTTTATAGAGAATGTATTACCTACTCTTAGGCATATAGTAAGCTGAGGGGGTGGGCTCCATCTCTTGAAGAGAACATTCTATTTGTCCATCTATGCAAGTGATTGGTGGATAAATACGTTCAATACAACCATAATGTTTAGACCAGTTGGCCACTCACATAAAGACACATCTTTTCATTAGCTTTAGCAGTAATAGAGTGACTAGAGTGACATATGATCTCCACTTGTCTGGCTTATATCTTATTTCTCAGTAAATTCTGAATTACAGAAGATAAAAAGTAATATTATCTATTACCTTTCATTAAAAAGTATGTCATAATCCAGTGTTCCATAACTATTAAGACAATGCCTTTCAATGGTAAGCAATGAATAAATGTACTAATGAATTATATATAAAATATAACCTAAGAGGGGCACCTCGGTGGCTCAGTCAGTTAAGTGTCTGCCGTTGTCTCAGGTCATGATCCCAGGGTCGTGGGATCTAGTCCAACAACAGGCTCCCTACTTAGCAGAGAATCTGCTTATCCCTCTTCCTCTGCCTCACTCCCCACCAACTTGTGCTCTCCCTCTCTTAAATAAATAAATAAATAAATAAATAAATAAATAAATAAATATTTAAAAAATAAATATAACCTGAGAGATAAGAACCATTATTGACATTGATAGAATTTTACCTTTGTATCATTTATAAACACTTTTAGTATAAAAAGAAACTTCCAAGAGATATTTAAGTACAATTAGCTAGGTTTTATCTTCATAATAAATCCAGATATTATTTGAAGTTTTTTAAAACTGAATACTTTGTGTATTTGATCCAAATATCAGTGTACAAATCTGGCCAAAGACCACATAGCTGGAAATTTCTTGACACAATTACCCATGGATTAGAAGGAAATAATCAAACAAACCAAAATTTTACTCCAAAGAAAAGTCTTCTTCCAGTCTTTTTTAATTTAAATTTAAGATACTACCTTAAAATTTAACCTTACATTATATGGGTTAGCCATAAACTACTATATGTGTTCATCATGTTTTTCAAAAGGAATAATTAACCCTTGATCAAAGAGCTCACCAGCAATTCCATCATACAAGTATGCTACCTTTTTTTCTACAGTTATTTTGTATGAATAACAAAATTCAGTTTGTTCTAACTAACTTCTAATTAAGGTCCCTAATTTAATTTTTAAGCTTATAGCTCTGATGGGCATATAAATAAATATGAGCAAATAAAAGAAATAAAATAAATAGCAAATAAAAGAAAGCTATCATATGTTAAATTGTTTTCTGAACATAATTTTTGTTGCTAAGGAAACAGCATTTCTTTTCCTCATAGGACAAATTTTCAGGGCCCCATTTATATTAAGGAGGTCTAACTCTAATCCAAATTACTTAGGAATTAAAAAGACATTCCATGGGGCGCCTGGGTGGCTTAGATGGTTAAGCATCTGCCTTTGGCTCAGGTCATGATCCCAGGGTCCTGGGATCGAGTTCCACATTGGGCTCCCTGCTTAGTGGGGAGCTTGCTTCTCCCTCTGCCTCTCTCTCTTTCTCTCATGAATAAATAAATAAAATCATTAAAAAAAAGACATCCTTGTAAAAATTACATCTCATATCAAAAAATTTGACCTTGTATTCAGATGAATTTATAAATTCACAAATAAGTCATAGTTTTCATTAATTCATTTGAGTTTCATTGTTGGTTTTGTATTCAGAGTAAAACACTGTGGTAGTTATCCCTCCATTCTTTTTTTGAAGATTTATTTATTTATGAGAGAGAGTGAGCGAGCAATCAGGAGGAGGGGCAAAGAGAGAGGGAGAGAATCCCAAGTGGACTTCATGTTGAGTGAGGAGCTCAAGGTCGGAGGGGTGGGCAGCTTGATCTCACAACCCTGATATCATGACCTGAGGCGAAACCAAGAGTCAGCGCTCAACTAACTGAGCCACCCATCAGCCCAATACCTCCATTACTTCTTTTTTACTTTCTTCACCTTTATTTACTTTGTGAATTTTTAATAAGTTTTACTAATTTTTAAAAGCATTTATTATTTTTAGTGTTTTACCAGAATGTGGAACTATATATCTTGTTTTTGAACTATATATCTTAAATTTAAACTCAAATATAGAATTAAATTAAATTGGGTTTATGATTAAGAATTTTTTAACCCAGGAAGAGGGACAGAAATGTGCTACAGAAGTTAGGACCCTCTTAGATATTTACTGTTCTGGATTATCAGATTTTCAGAACAGGCATATGACTGCACGAACATGCATCAGACGGTTTCTCCCTCAAATTGCCAGAACACAATTAATTCTAAATGCTTGGACTCACTGATTACCACATTCTTCTTTAAGCACTTTGTTCTTTATGTTTATAGTCACATTTTTCCTCTTGTTTAAAGTTCTACATTTATGACTTATTCTATCAGGTTCTCCTTATTACCACTAATAACTTGCTTAAATCTACATTTTATGAGGGACCATTAAAATGCTAGCTCTATAATTCAACTCTCACACTTACTGCCACTACAGACAAATTAAAGAATACTATAACTGGTATTACATTAGTGTTCCAAATAATGATACTCCTTGTAAACCTGGGAAAACATCATTGCTCTGGAAAGGGAGAACACAGATATTTTGGGGGATATAACATCATTGATATTGTACTGTGGCAATATCTAGAGAAAATATCTTACAAGTCCACTAAAATTTATTACATTTTTATGCACCTCCAGGGTTTTTGTGCTTTGTTTGTTTGTTTGTCATGTATGGGATCAGCTTCTTCATTCTCAAATCATAGCTAAGACTAATTGTTATGCAGACATATTAATTCAACCACTGTGGGTATATGACTCCTGCAATATTTTCAGAGGGCTGTTCTCTGACAGAAAGTCCAAAGGGATACAAGCCTTCTTTGGAGTATAATTAATAGCAACTAGAAAAAGAAACCTGATGACAGTGGTCCCATCTGTAGAAAATTAATAACCTTAGAGTATCCCCCCAAAATATATCCTTCATTTCTTCTGACATAATATGATGGAGATCTTGCCCTGAGGTTATAAAGAAATAGCTTAAATTCCTTGTTTTTTTAAATAATTAAATAGACTTGGATTTTGTTTTGACCAAATGAATGTTGGCACTGTAGTTAGCACTTTGTGCTGAATCTGGGTTAACACTAGATGTGAGGTAAAACAATTTAAGCTCAAAATAAAAACAATCAGCTTATCATAGACTCTTAGTTGTCAGGACGTATTTCCTATTTAAGTTTTGTTGTTCAAATTTAGGAACAGATACTGTCCTTAAGGATGATTCAACAAATGAATCAAAGAGAAAGTAGGATAAAGTCATGTTGGCCAACACATGAAGTGAAAACTTATTCACAGAACCCTTCGTCTTCAAGAAGAAAGCAACACTGGTGAAAATCTGAATAAAACTTATTGTTCTCTCCTGAGCTAGTGATTGAGAGTATTTTAAAAGTCCCTACACACTTAGACAAATATTGTTTTACAGCCATCTAACCAAATACCTTTAGAATCGATTTTAAACCTGTCTAATCAATTAATTTCATTTCTATAATCAGAATAAGATTTAAACATATGAAGTGGTTTTAAACCTCTCTAACCAATCAACAACCCAGTGTGTATACTTCTACGGACAGCCAATCAGTAAGAGCTTTATACTCTGAAAGACAGCTATTTAGTGTTAAACTCACTCCAATGAACACAGCTTTAAGGCTGCTGTCAACCCACTCTTGCCTCTGTAAGCAACATAGAACATGTTTCTAAGGCTTTCATAACCCTGCTTCAGCCTCTGTAATCAATATAACCTACCATAAACTTTTCCCTAAAATCCCGTACAATATCAGCGGTTTGCATTACATAGTAAGGGTAGATCTGTCCGTCATAACTATTCTTTCCTTTAGAGTACATATTCTAAATCATATTTTTACAAACATAACATTACCAGTTAACAATAACTGAACTTCAGGGGCGCCTGGGTGGCTCAGCGGGTTAAGCCTCTGCCTTCGGCTCAGGTCATGATCTCAGGGTCCTGGGATCGAGCCCCGCATCGGGCTCTCTGCTTGGTAGGGAGCCTGCTTCCTCCTCTCTCTCTCTGCCTGCCTCTGCCTACTTGTGATCTCTCTCTGTCAAATAAATAAATAAAATCTTGAAAAAAAAAAAACAATAACTGAACTTCAGAAAACATGCAAAACTTTGATTTGCATTTGTGAATGCAAGGATTACCAATTTTTAATTTCAAAAATTTAATTTGTATGGTTTTTAACATGACCCATTAGTTCCGTCTCTATAACAGGTTATGCTGTATAATAGAAAATCATTTAATTCATCGTTATGAAAAGTATAAATGATTATCCATAATGTTGATCTGAACTATTATGTGGATAATTTCTCTTTTCCTCCAAATCTTACAACTTTTCGATTATTCAGAATATACAACGCAAGTTACTTGTTTACTTTATTAGAAGTTTGATTACTCTCTATTATATAGAATATTTCCTTTAAAAATGTTACTTAGGAATAAATAGAAAGATTAATTATATTTAAACTATATAGGTCAAATATTATTTGAAAACATTACAAACATCAAAATTCTGAAATAAAAAACAAAGCAAAGTATATAAATTATTATCAGAAATAGAGAGGCTTATAGTATTACTTGATAATTCAAAGAGACAAACTGCCTTATTCCAAAAGCGATAAATGCAAGGTATGTGTATTTACATTTGTTTGTATTTAATAGTAATTATTGAATTTATTCATTCAACAAAGACTATTTTGTGGAGATTTTACATATAAAAGTTTCTGCTTAGTACAATGGGAGTAACAGAAACTTGTTTCTAGAACATTGCTCTGCTAGTAAGAAAATCTGGGTATAGCGTTCAGTTTTATTTCTTTTTCAAGTTTTTATTTAAATTCCAACTAGTTAACATAGAGTGTAATATTACTTTCAGGAGTAGAATTTCGTGATTCACCACTTAAATATAATACTCAGTGCTTATCACAACTGTCCTCCTTAATTGGGTATAGCATTCTTGATGTTTAAGTGGGCTGGTAAACTCATGATAAATTCATGTCGTTCATGAATGATGAAAATAAGTGATCAGTATACAAGTTATATAAGTCAGTCAGAAATAAATTAGTTCTAGTGATACAATAATAACTGTTATAAGCCCTTTGAGGAAAAAGAGCAATATATCGTAAAGTAAGAAAAGATCTTAAGCAGATAGAACTTTAACTGGTTCTGGAAAAGTGGTTGAATTTGAACTTCAAATTCAAGAATTTGAGTGAGAAAAACAGCTGAGTAAGAAGCCAGAAAGCCAGCCCAGCAGGAGCTGCCATTATGCTTACCAAATTTTGTGCTAAAAGTAAGTCACTATTCTGAGGAAAAATCTCAGAATAGTCATGCTTCTGTGATGTTTCTGTGTCTCATTTCCATATCAACAGGATCGTATCTTCTTTAAATATGAACCCCAGGGTAAGGTCCATTTTGTTAGCATCATTTTCAAATGTTTTAGTTCCTCTACAATATCTCACAGTTACCTCTATCCACTAACCTCCCAGAAACACAGGTTTAGAGGGAGCCAAAAAGGTGAGGAGTGAAACAAGATATGAAGCTTCCTGACCAAGAATATGAAGCAGTGGTTTGATTCTTTATCTTATCTTTATAACATCAAACGGTATGTTCCACATTTTACTCAATTTTTTTTTTTTTACATTACTTGCCCTCTAGCCAGGATTTCTCAATGCAGATTCAGTCACTTTTTTTTTTTATCATTTTTAACATTTACCCAATACACCAGGCTATATAGAAAATATGTCATGGCAAGACTGTTTAAGACTTCCTATCACTATCATTTCTTTTGTTTGAACATGATTCTACATTTTTATATAAATATTTTGTACTTTCTTTTGGACTTCATAGACAAACTCTTTATAGAGTGCAACATTCCTGTGGTGAGAGAGAGATTGACTGCAGAATACGTTGCATCTAATACCCCTGAGCAGACCAGATAACAGTGGCTTCTGCTGTTTAAAAATGCCAGCCAACCCCCAATCTCTAACCACCCTTCAGGAGGAAATATCCCCAGCACTTTCTCCATCATTACCCTGAGGAAGTAAAATATATATTTTGGAAAATATACTTGAGATTCAAATATTGTTATTAAAAATAAAAATAAATCTTTTAACCATGCAATTTTCAAGCTACTGATTCTTCATAGAGTTAATTTGTGTATGGGTATCTCATAATTTAAAGGAAGCAAAAGATAAAACTCTTCACTGTAACAGTTGCAATGGGTAAATCATAACTTTGGAATAAAAAATGGGTATAATAATTTTTTCCACATTGATTGCTATCATGAATTTCAATCCCAACATAGCTTATAAATTATACTGAGGTAATACTTCATAGGTTTCATTATTAGGCCTTTGGTACCAGGTAAATCTTAAAGCTAAATGTGTTGATACTCACAGTTTTGGTTAAACAATACTCCAAATTCATTGGTACTTATAAACCTCTCTTCTCTGTATTTCTTTCAACTCTCACAGGCATCTGTGTACGTGTGTATATGTTAATATTTTAATTTTGTTAGAGATTCGTTTATTTACTTAAGAGGAAAAGAGAGTGTGTGCATGAGCCAGTGGGGAGGCTGTGCAGAAGGAGAGGAGAAGTAGACTCACTGCTGAGTGAGGAGAGCACTGTAGGGTTGGATCCCAGGACCCTAAGACCATGACCTGCACCAAAATGAACAGTCAAATGCTTAACCAACTGAACCACCCAGGCATCCCTATTTTATTTCTTTTAAAGGAGAAATACATTCACTGAATTTTAGTGCTTTACCTAAGATACTTCAGCTTATAAATGGCAAAACAGAGCAATCCAGATTCCAACACTTATCTCGAATGCTGGGCCACATACATCATTTTTTTTTTCTCAAAGATTTTATTTATTTATTTGACAGAGAGAGAGAGATCACAAGTAGGCAGAGCGGCAGGCAAAGGGAGAAGAAGCAGGCTCCCCGCTGAGCAGGGAGCCCGATGCGGGACTCAATCCCAGAACCCTGGGATTCCGACCCGAGCCGAAGGCAGATGCCCAACTGACCGAGCCACCCAGGCACTCCACATACATCTTTTTATAAAAAATATTAAGTAATGAAAAATTAGGGTTCTGGAAGATAGCCTTAAGTGATCATAAATTTGAAAAAAGAGATAATAAATTTTAAAAAGTATTTCCAGAAGGTAATAAAAGAAAAGATAGAGGATAAAAAAACAACAGATGAAAATTGTTTGCCAAACAACTGAGGGGGTTGAGGTGTCAGGAAATAATATATATACTTTCTTAATTAAAAGAACTAGGAAAAAAGTATAGGGATAGAAGGAACATTCCTCAATCTCATAAAATCCATCTATGAAAAGCCCACAGCGAATATCATTCTCAATGGGGAAAAGCTGACAGCCTTCCCTTTGAGATCAGGAACACGACAAGGATGCCCACTCTCACC
>CM052895.1:53860347-53901114 GCA_028534135.1 Potos flavus
GCACTTACGTGTGGAGCATAAGGAAAATCATGGAGGACATTGTGAGAGGGAGGGGAGGGATGGATTGGAGGAAATCGGAGGGGTGAAGAACCATGAGAGACTGTGAACTCAGAACAAGGGACTGAGAGTTTTGGAGGGGAGGGGGTGGGGGGATGGGCGAGCCTGGTGGTGGGTATTGAGGAGGGCACGTATTGCATGGAGCACTGGGTGAGGTACATAAACAATGAATCTTGTAACACTGAAAAAATAAAATAAAAGTATTTGGGGAAAAAAAAAAGACTTGAACATCATCTCAGAAAGTCAAGTTAATGAAGGTTAATCAATAAAGAACTAATGCAGACAACAAAAAACAATAGTAAATGTTAATGAAGGTAGCCAGTAGTTGAGAATAATATAACAAACAATAAAAAACTATTTTTGCAGTGGAATTTCAGAAATCTAGGTCAATATTATAGACATAGGGACAAATAACAAATGCACATTTACATTTTAGGTTATAAGAGATTTTGAAATATTTAATATTGACTTAAAAGGATACATATATGTGTGTATACAAGTTAAGATAAATTTGTCACAATTTTCAGGGTTATCTATTAGGAATAACATAATATTATAAGATGAGGCTTTACTAGAAAAGAAGAACACATTATTTTTGAAATTTTAAAAAAAGTTGTTACTAGGGAAAACAGTAATAACTAGAAATACTAAGAAACAGCTGTTTATTGTTATGAGCTGTGATTGCATTGGCAATAGATGGGAAACATGAAGAGATGATAAATAAAGACTGTGCTAGCAAATAAATAATTTGGTTCAGTAGGGGAGAAAATTAAATTAACCACTGGAAGAAAAAGAAAGAAGTTTCTTCTTCATAGATTTAAGCCTTATTGAAAAATCAATGAAAGCAGTATGTTGAGCCTAGTGATTACATCCAAGCCCAACACACATTAATTATTGTCTATCAAAGAATAAGGAAAAGGTGTAAATGTGTGCCTTATTGTGCTCTGTTACTGCTTAAAAAAATATATTAGACTTCAAGATAGGGAAGGAGTTCTTAAACAAGAAATAAGGAAAGAGGTTTATTAATTCAGTTGCATTAAAAAAATCATCAGTAGATTTATTTAAGAAAATAGGAAATATAAGCCATAAACATAGAATGATATTTGAAATATATATATACAAGAAAGAACACTATCAAAAAATATCAGGAAATCCTACATATCATTACAAAAATGGCAAAGAAGAAAAATGGCATAAGATACAAACAAAATTTACAGAATAGACTAACAAAATGATCTATCTATATATAGATACCTATTTAAATATATATTTATATAGTTTTATTTATTATAGGTTTATTTAAATATATATATATTTATTTATTTATTTGAGAAAGAGGGAACACGAGTAGGAGGGGCAGAAAATTAGGGAGAGAGAATCTCAAGCAGACTCCAAGCTGAGTGTGGAGCCCAACCTAGGGCTCAGTCCCATGACTACCTGAACTGAAACCAAGAGTCAGGCACTTAACCCACTGTGGCACTCAGGTGTCCCTCAATAAGTATACATATTTTTAAAAATGTTAATGGTCTAATATTTTAAAATTCAAAATAAAATATTAATGATACCTCAGTTTATTTGAATAAATTTAAAATCTGGCATTGCATTGTGTTGGTAAGAATGTGAAACAGTAACTTTTAGGTATAATGACAGAAATCAAATTACAGCAAATACCTAGAAGAGCAAGTAATTTGAAGAGGTGCCTATCTTACATTCAACAAATTCACTCATAGAGAAACACCACATAGATTCTTGTCTCAAGGAAACAAGATTAAGAATGTTTATACCACATGGTTTATACTCTAAAAACCTGTATTACATAATTACCCATAACGACTAAAGTAATAATGGTGTACCCATGTAATAGAATATATAGGACAATAAAAACGAATGATCTAGTACTACACATATCAACATCAGTAAATTTCTCAGATAAAAGTTAAAAGAGATTTCATAGGAAATAATATTATAAGATGGAAAATCATTTCATAATAATGAAGGGGTTAATTCATCAAGAGAATATAATAATCATAAATGTTAATGTACCTAGAAACAGAGTTTCAAAATAAAAGAAGCAAAAATAAAGACAATAAAATGACAAGACAGTCTGAGAGAAAATATTGCAAAACACATCTGATAAAATACATGTATAGAATATATGTAAAACTTGTAAAATTCAAAAAAAGAACAAACGACCTAATTAAAAGTAGGCAAAAGATTGATGCGATACTTTAATAATGAAGATACAAAGATGGAAAATAAGTAAAGGAAAACATGCTCAACATCAAATTTCATTAGGGCATTGAAAACTAAAACAGTAAGATACCACTACAAACCTAACAAAATGGGTAAAATCGAAAACACTGACAACACCAATTACCAGGGAGAATGTGGAACCACTGCAAATTTCATCATTGCTCATGGGAATACAAAATGTTATAGCCACTTTGGAAGACAATGTGGCAATTTTCTTACAAACCTACATATAATCTTACCAACAAAACCAGCAATTGAGCTTCTTGTATTTATTCAAAGAAGCTGAAAAGATGTCTCCAGAAACACACATAAATGTTTATAGAAGATTTATCCAAATTGCCTAAAATTGGAAGTTATATGCCCTTCAATATGTGAATAAAAAAATTGCAGTACATGTAAACAAATATTAATTCAGCAATAAAAAGCAATGAGCTATTAAGTCACAGAAAGATATGGAGGAAACTTAAATGCATATTACTAAGACAAAAAAGACAATCTGAAAAGGCTACAAATTACACAATTCCAAATTTATGACATTCTGGAAAAGACCATATTAGAGAGACAGTAAAAAAATCCATGTTTGCCAGGAGTTGGGTAACGGGGAGGGGTGGTGAGGAGGGGAGAAGGAGGGACAGTTGGGAAGATCACAGAAGATGTTAAGTCAGTGAAACTAGTTTTTCAGATTCTGTAATGCTGGATATGTGAGATTATACATTTAGCAAAACCTACAGAACTGTATAAGACAGAGTGAACCATAACATAAACTAGACACTTTAATTAATTATAATATGTCAATACTGTTCCATCAATTGTGACAAATACTACATCAATGCAAGATGTAAATAACAGGGGAAACTCGGGGTAGGGGTAGAGCCAAAAAGATTGTATATGAGAACTCTTATGACAGTTCTGATATGAGAACCAGTACTTTCTGGTCAATTATCCTATAACTAGTAATGCTCCATGAACTATTTTATTAAAGAAAAATAAAGAACTTCAAGGAAAAGGATGAACCTACATTTATAGCAAGATATTCACTATCTCTCTCTCAATATTTGGTAGTACCAATAAATAGAAAACAGTATATAGAAGATCTAACCAAGATTTTTAACCAATTTAACCTAATTTATGTTTAGAGAATAACCCACTGAAAAACAATAGAAAATAAATTTTCTTTTTAGGTTTTTTTTAAATTCTAGTTAGGTAACATACAGTGTAATATTAGTTTCAGGTGTACAATTCACACCTGATTCAACACTTTCATACATCTCCTGGTGCTCATCACAAATGCACTCCTTAATCCCCATCACCTATTTAACCCATCCCCCCACCTGCCTCCCCTCTGGTAACCAGTTTGTTCTCCATATTTAAGAGTTTCTTTCTTGATTTCCCTCTCTATATTTTCCCCTAATATCATTTGTTCTGTTTCATAAATTCAACGTATGAGTAAAATCATATGGTATTTGTCTTTCTCTGACTTATTTCGCTCAGCATAATAACTCTCTACCTCCAGGCACATAGCAGTAAATGACAAGATTTCATTCTTCTTTATGCCTAATATACTATTGTATGTATATATGTGTGTGTGTGTATATACATACATACATACCACCTTTTCTCTATCCATTCATCAGTCAATGGACATTTGGGCTCTTTCCATAATTGTATCCTTTGGGTAAATACCTAGTAGTGCAATTGCTGGAACATAGGGTAGTTCTATTTTTACCTTTTAAGGAACCACCATACTGTTTTCCAGAGTGGCTGAACCAGTTTGCATTCCCACCAATAGTGTAAGAGGGTTCCCCCTTCTCTGCATCCTTGCCAACATCTGTTTCCTGTGTTTTTAATTTTAGCCATTCTGCCATGTGTGAGGTGGTATTTTATTGTAGTTTTGATTTCTATTTCCCTGATATAAGTAATGTTGAGCATCTTTTAATGCGTCTGTTGGCCATCTGTATGTCTGCCCATTTCTTAACTATTTGTTTTTTTGGAGTATTGAGCTTAAAAGTTCTCAGTATTTTGGATACTGACCCTTTACCAGACAGGTCATTTGCAAATATCTTCTCCCATTCCACAGGTAGTCTTTTAGTTTTCTTGATTGTTTCCTTCACTGTGCAGAAGCTTTTTATCTTAACGAATACACAGCAGTTCATTTTTGCTTTTGTTTCCCTTGTCCTCAGAGATGTGTCTATCAAGCAGTTGTTGCGGCCGAAGTCAAAGAGGTTACTGCCTGTGTTCTTTAACATTTTGATGCCTCACATTTAGGTTTCCTGTCTCACATTTAGGTCTTTCATCCATTTTGAATTTAGTTGTGTGTATGGTCTAAGAAAGTAATCCAGTTTCATTATTTTGCATGTTGCTGTCCAATTTTCCCAGCATCATTTGTCTAAGAAACTCTTTTTTTTTTCCCCCATTGGATATCTTTCCTGCTTTGTTGAAGATTAGTTGACCATATAGTTGTAGGTCCATTTCTGGGTTTTCTATTCTGTATCACTCATCGATGTGTATGTTTTTGTGCCAGTACCATACTGCCTTGATCACTACAGCTCTATAATATAACTTAAGTTTGGAATTCTGATGCCTCCAGCTTTGTTTTCTTTTTCAAGGTTGCTTTGGTTATTTGGGGTTTCTTATGGTTCCATACACATTTGAGAATTGTTTGTTCTAGTTCTGTGAAAAATGCTGGTGGTATTTTGATAGGGATTGCATTAAATGTGAATATTGCTTTCGGTAGTAGAGCCATTTTAGCAATATTTGTTCTTCCAATCCATGAGCATGGAATGTTTTTCCATTTCTTTGTGGCATCTTCAATTTTTTTCAGCACTGTTTTATAGTTTTCAAAGTACAGATCTTTCACACCTCTGGTAAGGTTTATTTCTATGTATCTTATGGTTTCTGGTGCAGTTGCAAATGGGATTGATTCCTTGGTTTCTCCTTCTGATGCTTCATTATTAGTATATAGAAATGCAACAGATTTTTGTACATTGATTTTGTATCAATGAATTTTGTGAATTTACTGAATTTGTGTATCAGTTCTAGCAATTTTTTGGTGGAGTATTTTGGGTTTTCTACAAAAGCTATCATATGTCCTCGTCAAATAGTGAAACTAACACTTCTCCCTTGCCAAATTGGATGCTTTTTATTTCTTTTTGCTGTCTGACTGCTATGGTTAGGACTTCCAGTACTCTGTTAAATAGTGAATTTGCAAAAAAAAAAAAAAAAAAAAAAATAGTGAATTTGCATACCCGTCTTATTCCTGACCATAGAGGAAGCTGTGGGTTTTTCAGATAAGGCCTTTATCATGTTGAGGTATGTTTCCCCTAATTCTACTTTGTTGAGTTTTTATCACGAATGGATGTTGTACTTTGTCAAATGCTTTTTCTGTATCTATTGAAAGCATCATACGGTTCTTATCCTTTATTAATGGGGTGAGTCACATTGATTGATTTGCTAATATCTGAGAATATTCCTTGCAGTCCAGGAATAAATCTCACTTGATTATGGTAAATTATTCTTTTAATGTATTGTTGGATTCAGGTTGCTAGTATTTTATTGACAAATTTTGCAACCTTGTGCATCAGGGCTATTGACCTGTAGTTCTCTTTTTTACTGGAGTCTTTGGTTTTGGTATCAGGGTAATACTGGCCTCATAGAATGAATTTGGAAGTTTTCCTTCCATTTCCATTTTTTGGAATACTTTGAGAATAATGGTATTAGGTTTTCTTTAAATGTTTAGTAGAATTCACCTGTGAAGCCATCTGGCCCTGATCTTCTGTTTCTTGGGAAATTTTTGATTATTGATTCAATTTCTTTGCTGGTTATCAGTCTATTCAAGTTTCCTATTTCTTCTTGTTTCCATTTTGATAGTTTATATGTTTCTAGGAATTTATCCATTTCTTCCAGATTGTCTAATTTGTTTGCACATAGTTTTTCATAATATTCTCTTATAATTGTATTTCTGTGGTGTGGTTGCTATTTCTCCGCTCTCATTTGTGGCTTTATAATTTTATTTATTTGGGTCCTTTCTCTTTTCTTTTTGATAAGTCTGGCTGGAGGTTTATTAATTTTACTAATTTTTTCAAATAACTAGCTCCTGGTTTCATTTATCTGTTGTATTTTTGTTTCTATATCATTTATTTCTACTCTAATCTTTATTGTTTCTCTCCTTCTGCTGGTTTTAGGTTGTTTGTTGTTCTTTTTCTGGCTCCATTAGGTGTACAGTTAGGGCATTTATATGAGATTTTTCTTGCTTCTTAAGGTAGGCCCATATTGTTATATACTTCCCTTTTAGGACTGCTTTTGCTGCATCACTAAGGTTTTGGACTGTTGTGCTTTCATTTTCATTTGTTTCCATACATTTTTTTAATTCCTTCTTTGATTTTCTGGTTGACTCATTCATTTTTAGTATCATGTTGTTTAACCTTACGTATTTGTGGTCTTTCCAAATGTTTTCCTGTAGTTTACTCCAAGTTTAACAGTGTTGTGGTCAGAAAAGATGCATGGTATGGTCTCAATATTTTTGTACATGCTGAGGGCTGATTTGTGACTAGTATGTGATCTACTCTGGAGAATGAGCCATATACACTTGAAAAAAATTCTTCTGCCTTAGGATGGAATGTTCTGAATACATCTGTTAAGCCCATCTGGTCCAATGTGTCATTCAAAGTCATTGTTTCCTTATCGATCTTCTGCTTAGATGATCTGTCCATTAACATAAGTCAGGTGCTAGTGTCCTCTACTATTACTGTATAATTATCAATGAGTTCCTTTATGTTTGTTATTAATTGTTTTATTATTTGAGTGCTCCCATATTGGGGGCACTGATATTTATAATTGTTAGATCTTCTAAACCAACAATTGTTGGATTATGCCCTTTATCATGACATAGTATCCTCCATGTCTTGTTACAGTCTTTGGTTTAAAGTCTAATTTGATAGATGTAAGTACTGCTACTCCAGATTCCTTTGTGTATCCGTTAGCATGATAAATGGTTTTCAGTCCTTTCACTTTCAATCTGCTGGTGTCTTTAGGTCTAAAATGAGTCTCTTAAAGGCAGCATACAGATGACTATTGTTTTTATTTCAAGAATTAAAATTATTTTCAAGTGTACATAGAACCAATAGAGTTCATGTTGTAGGCAATAAAACATAATGAATTTTAAGTGATCCAAGTTATATAAATTGTTGTCTCTAACCATATGGAATTAAATTAGAAAATAATAATATAAGTTTATGGAATCCAATACTTGAACTAAATAAGAGATTTCTAGAACCAATGGATTGAAAAAGATATCAATGGAACATTAAGAAGTACTTTTTTTAAGATTTTTTATTATTATTATTTGAGAGAGACAAAGATAATGAGAGTGAGCATCAGTGGGGAGGAAAGGGAGAAGCAGCCTCTCTGCTGAGCAGGGAGCCCAATGCTTGATACCTGACGCTGAGCTTGATCCCAGGATCCAGCCAAAGGCAGACACTTACCTGCCTGAGATACCTAGGCACCCCAAGAAGTATTTAGTATCAAAGGAAAATCAAAACACAGCATGTCAAAATAGGATGACCTTAAGCAATTCATGCAAGGAAAATATTTTTGGAGTTACTGTTCAATGGGCTAGAGCCCAGCATTGGGCCCCCCACTCAGTGGGGAGTCTGCTTCTCCCTCTTCCCTGACCCTCTTCTTGCTTGTGTGCATGTGCACACTCTCTTTCCTTCTCTCAAATAAATAAATAAATAAATATCTTTAAGAAAAATAACTTTTTTGCTGAAAATATAGATTAGAAAAGTTCTCACTTCAATTACCACAGTTTATACTTTAAGAAACTAGAAAAGGAAGTAAAAATTAAAGCCAGAATAAGCAGACTTTAGGAAAAATATGTATCTTCTAATGAGAATAATTCGAATTTTAAAAATAGAAAAAAAATCAATGAAACCAAAAGCTGATCCTTTTAGAAGACTGATTAAAAAAAACAAACAAAACAACCCTTTACTCATACTAATCACCAAGAAACATAAATCACTTATGAGAAATGACATAATAACATTATTGTAGACACTATCAAAAATAAGAGTCATAAAGAAAATATTATGAACAACTTTATGACAATACTTTTAACAACATATATGGAATAACAAAATTCCTTAAAAGATACAAACTGAAACTTTATTCAAGAAAATATGGAAAACATGGATAGTCCTATATCCTATTAAGAAATTGGATTTATAGTAACAGCCTTTTCAAAGTAAGTTAGTGCCAGATGGCTTAATTGTGATAACCTCCCAAACAAATAGATGTTGCCAATTTTACACAGATTCTTAGAGAAAACTAGAGAGGTATTTCCCAAACTCATTCCACGAGGCAAGCATAATTAGACAAAAACCAGACCAAATTATTAAAATAAAACAACAAATCAGTAACCTTATAAATATAGGTTGAAAAAAGAGTACAAATACAGTCCTGTAAAGCATTTAAAAGTAATATAATTCTTTATAGTGAATTCTTGTAAGAAGTAAGGAAGACACAGCATCAAACAACAAACTTCCCAGACTTCTTATTCATCTCTTTATTCCAGAAAGTCTCACAAGAATTTGTTCTCTGATCTCTCTGTCAACTTGTGTCATGAACTCTCCATCCCCAAATACTTAAATATCAATGCACTTGTATTTTTTCTCTTTTTTATCCTCCCATACCGCCACTTTGCAATTTCATACCTATATTTAAAGTGATCTACATACCTTTGCTCATCTTTTTTCCAGCTGAATCACACAGATTACTCCACTCTGTAAAAGAAAAATATTATTTATAAATCTGGTAGAAGAAATTAAGCCTAAATATACCTATATAGTCTTAGTGTGAAAAAAAAACCTTCTATTCATACTTTGAGCCAAGACCATGATCCCAATTGGGTGTGGTTCACCATGTTTCCAGTTACCTAAGGAAGATGATGGTAAATGCTGAGGATCATGAGAAATTATAAACTATGACCCTCTAGGTTTCTTCAATAATAACAGCTATATGTTACCATTAAATATTTATATAGGGTACTCATTGTTTGAGGTGCATTTTATAGATATTAAAGTATCTATTTGAGAAAACTGTAGAACCTAGAAAATGAAGGTGATAAGTATAATTTCTATGATTCTCAGCTATATCACTATTCATTTATTTTTAATTTATTCCAATTTGCACGTGATACTATGTATTTTACTTTCAAGGTAATCTGGATATATTTGTATATATGGTATTTTGGATATATTTCAGATAAAACCACACATAGAAAATAATGAGATGTTTCAAACACAAATGAGAAGAGCCAAAATGATATTTGTTTTAGAACATGAGTATTAATAGAACTGCAGCAGCAGAATTCATCAAGATTACTGACAAAATCAAACAAAAAGAACCAGAAAAAGAAAGGACCATAACTGGGAATTTAATTGAGAGGGAATCATATATGGGATGAGAAAGGTCAACAAGAATGGTATAAAGACATTTAGAATGTGTAGCCAGAAATACAATAAGAGAGTTATTTTACAAAAGTCTCCATTCTTTGACAGCCATTCTAAAAATAAAGTTATTTGGTATGTGTTACAGGAATCAAAATGTAAAAATTTGTTCAATCAAAGGGCACAATAATCCACTGTATTTTCTTTAGCTTTCAATTCCTCTATAGTCTGCTCAAAACTTTACAAAGCTCCCTCTCACTCTCTCTCTTTTTAATTCTCTGAGAAGTCAGACTTTGACTATATACAGTAATTTCCCAGAAAACAGCAATTAAGATATCAATTGTTCCAGTACATTTCATCCAGTGAATAAATTTTCGAAGTATGTGTAAATATGCACTAAAGCATTCACTTCAAAATACAAATAGCAGAAAGAATCACTTTTAAATCTGTCCTATGTCTATAAAAATGCAAGCTTTTGCATCCACTATAGTTCAAAATTAAAGTTTAATTTAAAATGACAGGCTAGGAGGCACCTGGGTGGCTCAGATGGTTAAGCATGTGCCTTCAGCTCAGGTCATGATCCCAGGGTCCTGGGAATGAGCTCTGTATTCAGCTCCCCACTTAATGGGGAGCCTGCTTCTGCCTCTCTCACCTACTCATGCTCACTCTCGTTCTGTCTTAAATAAAATCATTTAAAAAATAAAATAAAATGATAGGATAGACATGGGAAATTTCCAGGATCTAAGAATGACTTCAACTCAAATAATACTTAAATTTCTTATGATTCTATAACTTATGTTTATGCTAACTTAACTCCAATCACATTTATATTGTTTACCTGTGCTAAAAATCACCTCCAATCTTCCATCACAGATAAAACAATTGTTAACATGTATGTAGCACACTGACTATATTAAAATCCACAAAATGAAATCTTAACACCAGTCTTTTTAAGTAATAATACATCTGAATATATCTACATCATTATATATTCTACTTTGTCATTATGTATTTTCCTTAAGATGGTTTTAATGATATAGAGTTACCAAAGCAATTATTATTGACTAATATATTTTAAATTATATATATTAAAGATTTTATTTATTTATTGGAGAGAGCACGAGCAAGGTGAGGGGCAGAGGGAAAAGCGGACTTCTTGCTGAGCAGGGAGTCCAACGAGGGGCCTGATCCTGAGATTCCGGGATCATGACTAGAACTGAAAGCAGTCCTTTCAGTTTAAAAGAAAGAACTTAACCTACTTAGGTAGGCTTAAGTAGGTTAACTTAACTTAACTATTTGTCTGTTTTCATGCCAGTACCATACCGTTTTCATTACAAGAGTTTTGTAGTATAGTTTGAAATCAGGGAGCACAATACTTCAAGCTTTGTTCTTCTTTCTCAAGATTGCTTTAGCTATTTAGGGTTTCAATACACAATAATAATCTATTAGAAAGAGAAACTAAGAAACCATTCCTATTTACAACTGAATCAAAAAAAAATATCTAGAACTAAATTTAACCAAGGAAATGAAAGACCTGTAATCTGAGAACTATAAGACATGGATGAAAGAAATTAAGACGACACACGTAAATGGAAAAATACACCATGCTCATAGATTGGAAGGATTAATAATACTGTTAAAATGTCTACACTACCCAAAGCAATCTACACATTCAATGAAATCCCCATCACACACTTATTTAGGAAGGCAGACACTCATAGATGCTTTATCCCACTCTCCCTATCCTCTTCACCCTCACCTTCATGGTAACCCTAGCATACACCTACTGGTCCCATGTTATAGTCTGGCATACGGAAAGATGCCTCTCCAGACATGATAAAAAAAAAATTTTTTTGTCTCCATTTTCATAAGAAAATGTCTCTTTGATAAACCATACTGTTCACACATTACAAATACAAATGAAGTGAAAGTGTAGATTAAAAGATCTATACTTTCCACAGAAGAGGATATGTTCTTATCCTTTGTGACACAGGGGACTTTAAGTGAAAATTCTGTTGAGGATGTTTCTGAAGAGTTAAATGTATCAGTAGCTGGAATAGCCTGCAAAAACCTTTTTGCCAAAAATGTGAAGTCATCCATATCAGTTATGATGGTTTTTTTTGTTGTTGTTGTTGTTTTGGGTTTTTTTGTTGTTGTTATTCTTTTGGTTAAGCCTCCAACTCTTAATTTCGGCTCAGGTCATGATCTCAGGCTTGTGGGATTTAGCCCCGTGCTGGGCTCTGCACTGGGCATGGAGCCTGCTTGGGATTTTCTCCATTTCCTGCAGCCTCTGCCCCCACCCCTCTTCTTCTCTAAAAACAAAACAATAGCTCTCTTCTAAAGATGTTAAAGATGGTTCATTGTGCTCCATATGTGACTAATTATATGTGTTCTGAGATACACACATACACACGCTCACACATGCTGTATCTCAGCAATAGGCTTTGGCAGTACATATTAAATAACACTGGCTTATTGTGTAAATAAAGTGAAAAAATGGCAATCATTTTATTGTCATGCATGGCAAGCTAGGAAGGAACTGCTGAAAACAGTGGAGCTAGGAGTTATAGTAAGATTGAACATAATGGAAAATCGACTAGACAGATAAAAAAATTATGAAGAATTTATAATTAACTCTCTCAAAAATAAAACTTCAGGCTTGCTTGGCTTCACTGGTGAATTATATCAGCCTTTATGGAAAAAAATAACAGGAATCACATGAGATCATTCAAAATTTAGAGAAGGAATGGACTTCAACAAAATGTTTTATGAAATCAACATAAGCCTATTCTAAAATCTGAGAAAAACATCATAAGCAAATAGTCTTGTATGTATGATTCTTTTCAAAATATTACCAAATGAAATATAGCATAAACAAAAAGCATAATACTCAATATCCAGAAGAGTTTATCCCAGAAGGGTTGGTTTAAAATCCAATAATCAATCATTATAATTCACTGTATTACCAGATGTAAGGAGAAAATTGAGTATAAAAGATACCAAAAAAGGTAGTAAAACCATTTGACAATATTAACAAAAATTAATCACAATATAATAAAGATAATATATATCATGACATGATATAGTAAATTAATACAAAATAAAGGTATAAAAGAGAATTAAAACTTGCATAATTTGCAGAAAATATGGCTTCACAGATAAAAATCCTAAGGAAAAGTAAGGAAATTAAGCAAGGTCACATGGCACAAGGACCATATATAAAACTCAGCTGTATTTTTATGCACAGGTAATAAGTGAAAATGAAGTTTAAAAATTTTAAAAATACAAATGTGCAGTAGTATCAGAGTTTGTAATATACCTAGTAATAAAATATTCAAATGATTTGTACCTCTATAATCAAAATTACAAAAACTTACTGAGAGGATTTTAAAGAATGGAATGATCTAGATTGGAAGATACAATATTATTAAAATGTCAACTATTACCAAATATATTCAAAACAATACCAATTGAAATCCAATCAAGCATTTCCTTGAAATTATCAAACTTATTTTAAATTTATAAGAAAATGCAAAAAATTCAGAAAAACTAAAACTTTTTTTTAAGTATAAAATTAGAGGACTAAAACTACCCATTTTTAGGGATGCCTGGGAAGCTCAGTCACTTTGGCGTCTGCCTTCCGCTCAGGATATGATCCTAGGGTTCTGGGATCAAGCCCCTGCTGAGCAGGGAGCCTGCTTCTCCCTCTGCCTGCCGCTCGCCCTGCTTGTGTTCTAGTTCTCTGACAAGTAAATAAATAAAATCTTTAAAAAAAAAACAAACTACCCATTTCTAAAACTTATTCTCAAAATAAAAATTATGAAGATAGCATAATATCACAAAACAGAAGCAAATGGATCAATGGAACAGAACAGGATCCAGAAATAGAACTACATAAAGAATCAACGTATTTTTTTTAGAAAGACTGAATTAAATTCAATGGCAAACAGCAAATCTGAGATTCTATATGGAATAAATGACCAGTGGGCTCAATACGTAAAACTTATTTTGTGGAGAATAGCAAACTTACATGCAATAATCTGTAATTATGAAACTTCCAGGAGAAACATAGGAGACTATTTTTGTGACTTGTTGGTAGGCCAAGGTGTTTTAGACAGCACAAAAAATACTAAACACAGAAGTAAAAGTATATAAAAACTGTAGTCTATCATAAATTTAAAACTTTACTAATAAAATACTCACTTAAGAAAATGAAAAGGCAAGCCTTAAAGGTCTATGAAGTAGTGGAAGAACTTTAGAGTAACGTGGCTGCCTACCACACCCAGACAAATGAAACTCTGAATATCGAGGTTTAAACATTTCAAAAATGTCTATACTCAAGTTTGATCTGAAAGGAACAAAGACACTCTCTTTAAGGGATCACACAGACTTAGAAAATGAGCACTAATTTATCAGTGTGGCTTGTATATCTTAGCCCTGGCCCCAAAAGTTTGCTTTTTTCCCGAACTCCGCATGTGACCTTCATTTCACCTCAGGTGATAGGCAAAATGAAGAAAATACGAATAGCTGAATTTACATTTCCCACTAGCCTTGTGAAAACAAAATTAGGCATTTCTTTAACATCAGTGCTGGCTACTGCAAAATATATATTTCCACACATATATTTAAGAAAAATAATACAATTCCTAATTTTTGCCATGAGCAAGACATAGTACTTTCACAATAGATTTTCCTTGGGATTCATTTTAACTTCATATCAACCACATGGAAAATGTGTGAGGGCAATGGCCTGATCTACACCCTAGTCTATGCATCCCATGGAGAGTTTGGAGAACTGAACCATTATATTGTCTAGTGATTTTCTTTTAAAGAAAGCAGTAACTTTGAACTCTTGTTTCAGATAAGTACAAAATGTAAACATTCCAAAAATGATATATGGACTTAGATATTCAGCATGGTGTCAATGGCTATCTGAAGACTAAAGTTACTGATTTTCAATTACTTCCAAACTTTCCCTGTATATTGATATATTACTAAAAATATCAAGGGGTGCCTGGGTGGCTCAGTGGGTTAAGCCTCTGCCTTCAGCTTGGGTCATGATCTCAGGGTCCTGGGATCGAGCCCCACGTCAGGCTTTCTGCTCAGTGGGGAGCCTGCTTCCCCCTCTCTCTTTCTCTCTGTCAAATAAATAAATAAAATCTTTAAAAAAAAATAATAAAATAAAAAAAATAAAAATATCGAACCAGAGGAATAGCAAGAAATGCAAACTACCCACAAAATAATTTATCTTCAATTGTTAACAGTCGGGAACTATTCTGAAAATATTCCTTTAATGCTTAACAGATGATCTGTGAAAAAAAAATATATATATATAGATATATCAAAAGTAATTTTGTGTGCTTTCCTAGCCTCTGAGCCTCCTTTCCACTACCATGTAGTTATATGTAAAACAAGTTATATGTTAAGTTATATGTAAAATGCCTATAGGGCAAATAAGCTAGTAAGCACAAATGTATTAATATTGGACATAGATTAAATCAAGGCTAAAATTTACCTACAAGAAATAAGTAAGGTGAATAACTTTTTTAATTATCGTCTTTAAGGGGCACCTGGGTGGCTCAGTCAGTTAAGCGTCTGCCTTTGGCTTAGATCATGATCTTAAGGTCCTGGGATTGAGCCCTACATTGGTCTCCCTGCTCAGCAGGGAGTCTGCTTCTCCCTCCTCCCTGCCGCTCCACCCTACTTGTGCTCTCCTTCTCTCTCTCTCTCTCACTCTATAATAAATAAATAAAATCTTAAAAAAATAAATAAATAAAAGCTTACTCATCTTTATTACCTTTTCATTAAATTATTTCTATATCTGGTCTTATCATATTATCTTAATATATATTTCTACTAGAGTTACCTAAAAATACGTGGATTGTTTCTATTGCCTACTGCCTATTAAATAACATCCAGAGAACTAGAAACCTTACCAAGATTTTGAAGGCACCCATCGTGTAGTTTCTTTTTTTATTTTTTTAAGATAGCAAGAGGATGAGCAGGGGAAGGGGCAGAGGCAGAGCGAGAAACAGACTCTCTTCTGAGCAGGTAGCACAATGTGATGCTGGATCCCAGGATTCTGGGATCGTGACCTAAGCCAAACCCAGACACTCAACCGACCGAGACACCGAGGTGCCCCCATCATGTAGTTTTTCTTTTTTTTTTTCACATCCTTATGGCATACTGCCCATATATACATACATACATACATACATTCCACAAAGAAAAAACAAAGTTCAACTGTTTCTAGTTAGAATGCAGATGGTTATGAAAAATCAGCAATTCTATGATTATAATAAGAAAATACCATGTAATTTATGTAATCTGATTTTTTTTTAAATCAAAGAGCTAAATACAAAGCCTAAAAGACGTAATGGATTGAGCTCCTTTTAGGTGAGCAGAGCAGAGCCTTCTTTTATTCCTGAGGCCACTAGCGGACAGAAAAAATTACATAGGAAGGGTGAAAGAAAGGTAAGACAGGACTTTGTAGAGGCAAGAAAAAATTGAATTTCCATTAGAGCCAGTGTCCTTGACAAAAGTCTAAGCTCTCAAATTCTATCAAATCTCATCAATGAAATTTTGCTAATTGTGTGTGCATTGGTTCAGAGCAGGGATTTTGAAAGAAATCTTGCAGTTTTAAAGTGCTGTGATCCCAAGTCCTACTGGAAGAAGTCCTCACTCCATCCTAAGACATAGGAACTCAGTACAGAACTGAAACTAAAGTCACATCCCACCTCTGACCCAATTCAATTTTCGGTTTTATTAAATAGAAGATATTCTGCCTCTAGCCATCTAGAAGAAAAGAGTGAAACACTTTCAAGAGAAAATATTTTCTTCTCTGCTATTACTTCATGCCAAATGTCTGGTGGATGCAAACTAACACGAAAATGTGAAACATATTCAAAGAAACATAAAACCTGACCATAAAAGATGACACACAGGATTACTCAGGGAATGGTGGAAATCAAAAATAAATAAATAAAATTAACATAGTGAACCAAAAAATATATAGGGAATTTCAGCACAGAAAAAGTTCTTTTTTTTTTAACATTATATCAAAAACTAATGATATACTATATGTTGGCTAATTGAATTTAAGTTAAAAAAAAGAAAAAAGTTCTAAATAAAGAAGCAAACAAAAATTTTAGAACTAAAATCTATAATATTTCATATTAAAAGTCATTTGGGCATATTAGTAGATAAGGCAAAGAAAAGGTATGTGACTTGTTTGCAAACTGATAGAATTTAGCTAAATTAATGAACAGAGATTTTTTTTAATTTTTTTAATTTATTTTTTTTCAGAGATTTTTTTTTAAAAAAAGAAAGAAAAATGGAGACTCAAACAAATATGAAAAGATGTCAAGATTTCTAATATACATAGCACTGGACCTAAGAAAAAGAAAAGAAAGAATAGGAAAAAAAAAGTTTTTAAAGCCATAATGTCTAAGGATTTTCCAAAATTAATGAATGATACCACCCATAGATTCAAGATTAGGGGCAAAAAAAAAAAAAAAAAACAAGCAAAAACATACTAAAAGCTGCTGAAAATCAAAGATAATCAAAATGTCTTAAAACATCTAGAAACAAAAGTAACATATTACAATCAGAGATAATAATAATAACCAACTTTTAATTAGAAACAATGAAAACCAAAAGATAATGGAAGATCACCTTTAAATTCTAGAGGGAAAAAAGGGCTCAAGAAAAATATAATAACCTAGATAAAAATATAATAACCTAGTAAAAGAAAACTCTTAAAAACTAAACAGTGACACAGACATTTTCTTTGTTGTTATTTAAAAACTGCAGACTTGTACCACAAGAAATGATAAAAGAAGTTCTTCAGATCAAAGGAAAATAATATCAGGTTGAAGTATGAATTTATACTTCCATAAAGAAAGAAAAAAGAACCAAAATGAGTAAAGGTGTGGACCAAATTAGAGTATTTGAAAATACATTGTAGAGAATACTAACTGTTGAAAACACCAAATAGCAATATTGTACAGTTCAGAATTTAGAAGCAAAAGCTTCTAAATGCTTCTTAATTCTAAAATGCCGAAAGAGAAGTTAATTAATTAACTTAAAAGGAGAAACAAACAACCAAAAAAAAAAAAAAAAACAAGAAAGGAAGAAAACATGAGACAGAGAAAACCAATTACACAATGTAGACCTAAATTCAACCATATTAGTAAAATGCATATTTTTAAAAATGGCATATAATAAGGCAAAAAATAAATAAAAAGTCTGCATAAGACCTCAACAAACATTTCACAGAAGAAATATTTTAATAAAATCATTAGAAATGATAGTTCTTATATATTTGAATGGCCAAAATTAAAAAGAATTATAAAATCAAATGTTGACAAGGATGCATTACAAAAGGAATAATTACATTAATTTTCAGCTTATAATGACATAATGAATTTAGAGAACTATGTGATATGCTCTGAGAATTTAAAACTTACACATACACTTTGACCTAACAACTTTATTACTTGGGAATATGCCCAAGAGAAATAAATGCAAAGATTCTCCCATAACAATCTGCCTCATTTTAATAATTTCACCCTACCTACCAAATTCTTTTATTGCTTTTTGTTTTTAACTCTTTAATCTATTTAATATTAGTATTTGATGTTAGTCTTCCCCCACAGAACATACTTTCTATGAGCAAATAATTTTTTTTTGTTTTACTGATAACTATATATTCAATGCCTGTAACAGACCTTCACCCATAGTAGATGTTTTATTTTTATTGCATGAATAAATGATCCATAAAATAGGCTTTGTTAAATATCCTAATGAATATTAGTAATGGGTATAGACTTATCAAATAAAATACAGGACACCAGTTAAATTCAAATTTCTGCTAAACCAGAGAATGCATTTTTAGTGTAAGTAATCCCTAATTACTACATAGGGCATATTTATATTTTTATTTTTATGTTTTGTTTTCTTTTTTTTTTTATAATTTCGTATTATCTTTACTATCTATTATTGGGTTACTTTTTAAAGTTTTTATCCAAATTTCAGTTAGTTAACATACAGTATAATACTAGTTTCAGGAGTACAATATAGGATACTCTGTACTCTTGTTTACTAAATGTGACAACCTTAAATTAAGTATCACTGGTGAGGGGTGCCTGGGTGGCTCAGTCGTTAAGAGTCTGACTCTTGGTTTCAACTTGGGTCATGACCTCAGGGTCGTGAGATGGAGCCTGTCAGACTTCACGTTTATCTCCAAGTCGGCTTGGGATTCTCTCTCTGCCCCTCCCTCTGCTCTCTCTCTCTCTCTCTGAAAAGATATATATAAAATCTTAAGAAAAAATAAGTATCACTAGTGAAATGAGTAGCTTGTTATTCAGCATCAAGGATTCTTTATGAGTGGAATTAATTGACATTCAAAACATATGAATTGCATAAAGTAAATATTCCCTTTATCTTTGCATGAGAGAGTATGAGGTTCTGCTGGGCCAATAACTTTTTTGTTTTCTTTCTTTGCTTTTTTGTTCTAATTCTAATGGTTGGACATTCATGCAAATTTTAATCAGAAAACCCAAAACAACAGAGAGCTTGGACTTGATGAAATCCTACTACCAGTAACAGCAGGTCATATGCCAAACCTGCCCACAAAAATACAAAAAAAAATTTTCTTTGTCTTACAAAATTTGGTCAGAGAATTGTTGTTGTATATCTGGAAGCAAAATTGTGGAAAAGTAATAATCTTTACTTGCATCTAATCATTTGTGTCAATCTTACCAACAAGAACAATCTAATGGCTTTGACCAAATTATTTTGAATCATTTTACAATGAAAAATGATTACTGATCACTATCAGGCAATGGAGAGGAATGTATTAAATTATGTAACATTCAGTTACATTGTATGATACATAAAACATATTTAAGTAAAGTTTAGGATTTGACTCACCATTTTGAAAGAAATGTCACATTGGTCACAGATAAAGTATCTTTGCATATATTTATATTTTTAATTTAATTTCTGTCAACTTAATGATCAAATTTTCTTTCTCATAGTATGTAGCAAAAAGCAAAACAGTAATTTCTATACAACACCACAAACTCATGTAACCTTATAAGTTGAGAGGAGAACCTTGATGGAATATGCTTCTGGGTACAATTTTAATTAATTTTTAAAATGTACTTCTGCTTGTAGTCAAATGGAAAAATGCATTAAAAATGCATTCTGATCTATCTAGACTTTTTTTTTTTTTCCAGTCATGAATAGAAGCTCCAAAGCAAAAAAAAAAAAAAAAAAAAAAGAAGCCCCAAAGCAAAAATGTTGGTAAAACACAATAAGTTAAGTAGCTATATGCTTTCAACCGTTTGGCTCTAGGTATAAAGGTAAGACATTTCATTCTTTTAAACTAATTCACCACGTTTGAATATTTAGGACTAACCGAAGGCTAAATTTTGAATTTGGAAAATAGATTTGTCATCCATTTTTTACACTGGGAACATCCTACATTTGGCCTATATCTAGATTTGCTCTTCAAATGCCCAAAACAGTTAAATATTATACTTTAACAATCTGTGCTATAGTTTTATAATGCCATGTATTGCAAAAGAAAAAAAAAAAGACTATCAATAAATAGCTAAAGGAAATATTAATTTGATGGAAATTTACCATGTAAAAAGGAATATAGTAAATAAATATGAGGCACAATATTGGATTAAATACTCTCTAAACTGTCATCTAAATTTAACTCAACTGACACAAAGTAACAGCACACAAGAAAATAAATGGTAATAATACAAAACCAAATTATTACCAATTTTAATGTCACATACAAAATATATTTCTATCTACAAAACATATAATTTAAATAGTCTATAGGAAATATATGGTAAATAGTTAACCATGATCAACATGTAGTTTGAAAATTAATGCTGACATTAAGTTATGAGCTTTAACCTATTCATTCTAAATTTTCATCTATTCTTAATTCTCATATTGTATAAATTAGTTATGTAATTCATGGAATTTATTATGAACGAGCAGTCTTCCTATAAAACATGATATTTATTTTTGGTCACTTTAAAATTAAATTATCAAAATCATACAATATTACATCACCTTCCTAAACTAATTATAAATATAAGACAAATGAAACTGAAGAACATCAACATATATAGGTTAAATCAAATTTATCAATATATCAAGTGGTCTTATAATTCATTAGGTTCCAAGATGATGCTAGTTAATTCAACCACAGATAAATTAGAAAATCAACTAGTGAAGTAAAGGAGAACAATGTATTACAAACAGAAATATAAGAAAAAAAGATGACTTGGATATATCCTTAGGAAATAATTATATGTAAAAAGAACATATTGATGTAGTGTGTGGTCTTTTGTTTATTCTAATGCTGTAATTTCATTCTGTAAAATTACCTCCCATAGAGGTAATTATAGATCAGTTTAGTATTATTATTTATAATCCTTCAGTAATATTTTCTAATCTCTTGCTTTTTCTATCCCCCAGATAACTGCTTCACAGCTCAGCAGAATTTTTAATCACTTCTCCATAATAATGAAACAATTTGAACACACAAGATAATATTGCCTGTAGAGAGAAACCTGGAGTCACAAATGATAAAAACATAGGAAGCCATTAAATGATTGTGCTTCAGTCATCCTCTTTAGTGTAGCTTAGTTATACCCACTTTTCTTATTTCAGCTTTCATTTTTAAAGGGGCACTCAACCTTAAAAATTAGACTGTATTCCATTATTTATTTCCTTAGACATTTAAAAGCACATAATCAATGTGTGCTTAGTACTGAATACTTTAGAAGATGAAATAGGGAAATACAAAAGAAAGGAAGATATAGTTACAAACTTCAGTGAGTTTCTATTTAATGAGTACTGTATAACCTAAAACCATGCAAATATCTTAAGGACTCAAATAAAAATATATGTGCTGTTACAAAATACATTGTTAATTGGGTATAAATTGAAATGCCCCCGAAAACTTCTATATCATTAAATACTTTTATATCATTTGACCTATAGATTATTCTCTAATGAAACTATTCAAAAGCAGATTTTTAGCAAAAAATATGAGCCTGGTGGCTCAGTCGGTTAAGTGTCTGCCTTAGGCTCAGGTCAGGATCCCAGGATCCTGGGATCGAGTCCCACGTCAGGCTCCCTGCTCAGTAGGGAATCTCCTTCTCCCTCTTCCTCTGCCCCTCCAACCTGCTTGTGTTCTCTCTCTCAAATAAATAAAAAAAATCTTTAAAAAATATGAACAAAAATATTTATCACAGCCTCATTGAATAAAAAAAATGAATAAGCCTATAATGACATTCAAAAATATGGATGAACTGAATAACTTTAAAAAAGCAATAAATACAAGAGTACATATTTATGATTCCATTTATAGAAATATCATTAGCAGACAAAACTAATCTAAGTAACAGAAGTTGTTTGTTAGGGAGGGAATTGACTAGGAGGAGGCAAGAACATGTTTTTAGGTGGTAAATAAGTTTGGTGGTTACCCAAATGTTTGCAAATATGAAAACCCATAGAATTGACATGTAGATGTGTGTGTTTTAGCAGTATTCAAAACAGCCATTATGCAGGAACAAGTTAAATATCCATTGACAGATAAGTAGATTTTAAAAATGTGGTATACACAAACAATGGAATATTATACAGCCCTAAAAAGGGAAATCTTGCAATCTGCAACAACATCAATAAGACTTGAGGACCTTATGTTAAATTAATGAAGCCAGTCAGAGAAGGAAAAATATAACATAAATCAAATTTATATAAGTATCTAAAACAATCAAACTCATAGAAGCAAAGAATAGTATCTTGGTTTCCAGGGCTAGAGGGAAAGGGTTATTTTCATTTTAGTACATTAATATTGTTTTACAATTTAAAAATTTTAAAATTAAACATCGCCTCAAAAGTTTGAAAACATACTTGACCAGGCTTATATACCATTTCAGTATTTTTTTTCATTTTCTAATACAATAATAACACTAAAATACAGGTTGATAAAATGTACTTGATGCATGGTTAATTCTATGTACTAAATAATTTTCATTCAAAAACAGAATGGATATTAAATACCATATTGAATTACATCATTACAAAAAAATAAAAATAAAGTTACTTGGAACTTAAAAAAATTTTTTTAAAGATTTTATTTATCTATTTGTCAGAGAGAGAGATAGAGAGCACAAAGAGGGGGAGCAGCAGGCAGAGGGAGAAGCAGACTTTCCAATAAGCAAGGAGCGTGATGCAGGACTGGATCCCAGAACTCTGGGATCATGATCTGAGCCAAAGGCAGAGGTTTAACCAACTGAGCCACCCAGGCATCCCAGGAATTTAAAATTTTAAATTGCCTCATTCTGAAGGCCACTGTACATAGGAAAAATCCAGATGGTTTGAAACTTAGTAGAGGATGTATTTTAAATTACATTTGATGGAAGTAGGTATATACCACACGGGGGATAAAAAGGCAACAGAATGTAGGAGGGTAAGCAATCTATGTGAAATGCGGTATAAAAATTTTATTGAATGGCTATTTCACACATGTGTTTGAAGGGATTTAATCTTATTGCAAAGACAATAGTGAGCTATCACTGAGTCTTATCAGGGATATAGGATCCAAACAGCATCAGTTAAATGTTTATCTCCTTTCCTTCCTTCCTCCCTTCTTTTCTTCCTTCCTACCTTCCTTCTTTCCTTCTTTTCTCCCTTCCTATCTTCCTCCCTCCCTTCTTTCCTTTCTCTCCCCCTTCCCTCCCTCTCTTCCTTCTTTTCCATTTTTCCTTCCTTTTCTTTCTCCCTCCCTTCTCCTCTCACTCTCCCCCGTCTTCAGATTTCTAAGTCCCTAACAGTTTCTGCCTCAACAAACTGTCTCTGAGACAAATCCAATAAATAATATTACTTACATGAATATTATGTTCATTATATTTACACTATCTTTGGTTAATGGTGTATTTCAAGCCCAAACATATTATCTGACACATTCACAAGTTGAAGTTGATTCTGTATTTTTCTTCAATGGAAAGAACCAGAGTAAACCTCCTCAGAACATTTATAAATGTTTTTAAAACATTTTCCAGTCACACTCCAGCAAAGGTTAAGTAATCATTATAAATGTTTTTAAAACACTTTCCAGTCACACTCCATCAAAGGTTAAGTAATCAAAAACATAATTTTTAAGAACTTCCTAGAGCATTTAGTTTAAATACCTATGAATATACCTAAGGTTGACATCACTCAAAGAATTGTGAATTGGTGTGTGTGTGTGTATGCCCTGGTGTGGGCAAATCTATATACGCATATATGTTTGGATATATTTATATACATATAATAAAGGAAATATACCAAATAATTTTCCAAGGTTACATCAGAAAGGGTGTAAGAGATACAAAAGGAATAAGATCTTTTAAAAAAAAAAATTCTGTGTATTTGACTTATAAAAAGATGAATATATATTCAACTAGACCCTTTAATAACATAATAATAATGAAAATGATTGTACTCATTTACTGATTTAGTAAGTATAATTTAAGATCGCTTTCCAATTTAATTTTAAAATGTCAATGAAAAAAGATGAAAATTTCAGATCCTTTTGTAGTTCATAAGGGTGATGATTGGGTGTTCACGTGACTGTGTGACATGTGCCTCCCTCAAACCTTGTTACGACCTTGGCACATTACCCATCTGACGTGAAAAAAAAAAAAAAATGAAAATTTCACATTTCTCCATTCATGGTAATTTTTACATAGTTTCATCCTAAAACTTAAAAAGTCTGCATTTATGTGTATATACTATTTCTATTCATTATTTATTTAATCACAAATTATTCTCCAATTAACAAAACTTCTTTTGTTTATTCCTCATGTGGGAAGAATAGAGGCTGTCTTCATCACCATTTCTCAAAGCTGTAGGCTTCAGAGAAACTGCTCATTAATGAGTTGTTCAATTAACAAATGAAAAACTAAATGTATGAAGTCTTGACTTCACAAAACAAAAGACTGAAGAATAATATTTACATTATTTCCTCATTTCTGAAACTTATAAGAAAACCTACATAAGAAAGCAATTATTACTTTTGTTTTTTTAATAGTGTATATAATTATGAAACAGGCTAGCAAATGTTTGATAAACTGTATGTGATTACTAGAGATGACCGAAGAAAATATATATGTATATTAAATATTTCCATGAAAAACTTTACAAAGCAGTGATGATCACTGGTGAGTAAAGAATCTGCATATAAAAAATACCCTTACAAACAGAATTTTTCCCATTTCGGGAATTCTAATGTTGCTGTGATTGAAGTTTTGAGGCTAGTAAGTCAAAAGATGAAAAAAAAAAAAACCTCTGTCAAGTACAGAACATTTTAAGGATACAGGATTTACATGTCTGAACACCATATTCATCTTCATCTCAACTACATAAGGGTAATATTTTTTGAAGTTCTCTAATTTGTGGGGCATTGTATAATGGTTATAATCATTTGGAAATTCCTAAAACTTTTCTCCCTATACTCCATTAAATGTTGAGGTTGAGATAGGAAGGAGAAGGATATGATTCTGGGGATTCCTTGCTACTTGTATTACGGTTCTCTAGAGAAATAGAATCAATGAAACATATGCTTAGAAAGAGATTTACTATAAGGAATTGGCTCACAAGATTATGTAGGCTGGCAAGTCCAACCTGTAGGGTGGGCCAGCAAGCTAGAGACCCAGAAAGGGCTGGTGTTCCAGGTAGAAGGGCATACAGACAAGAAGATATGATATTTCAGATGAAGTCCAAAGGGAGTCAGTCTGCTGGAGAATTCTCTCTTACTTAGGAAAGAGTTGGTGGTATCGTTCTACTCAAGTCTTCAAATAACTGGACAAGGCTCACTTACATTATGGAGGGCAACCTGCTTTATTCTATTGATTAAAACGCTAACGTTATTCAAAAACAGCCTCACAGAAACATCCAGAGTAATATTTGACCAAATATCTAGGAACTCTGTGGCCCAATCAAGTTGACCAATAAACATCACACGAGTTACAAAAGTAAAATATAAGAACAAGATGTCCAATTTGTTCTGAGATATTGTGGGAATTGAAGGAGGTAGAAGTAAGGCAAAGGGTTCAGATGCCAGGGTCCATATTTCTAAAGCTTGGGAACATAATTTTAGGGGCTTTTAGAAATATCAAAACATGGTTACTGAACCTGAGTGTATTAAAAGAAAAAAACTACAAAGCCTCATGGTCATCCCAATATAAATAGAAAGAAGCACGTGACATATCCAATACCCTTTCATATGAGAAATACTCAACAAAAGAAGAATACAAGACTAAGTCCTCACCCTGATAAAGAACATCTATGAAATGACCACAACTAACATTATACTTAATGGTTAAAGACCAACAGCTTTCCTCCTACAATCAGGAATACAACACAGTATCCGCTTTTACTACCACAATTCAATATTGTACTGGAGTTTATAGCCAAGGGAATCAGGCAAGAAATAATAAATTAGACAAGGAATTAACAAATGGATATTTGGAGGTCTCCATGGGGAGAAAGATCAAATAATGTAATTTTTTTTTTTTTTTTTTTTTTTTTAGAAATCCTTGTTCCACATTCCAAGGTTTTGGGACAATCCTAAGTGTCTTAGTCCATTCAGGCTGCTATAACAAAATACCACAGACTAGGTAGCTTATAACAGTATAAAGTAATTTCTCACAGTTTAGGAGGCTGGAAGCCTGAGATCAGGGTGTCAGCATAGTTGGGTAAGAGCTCTCTTCCAGGTCTCAGACATCTTGCATCCTCACAGGGCAGAAGGGGTTCAAGGGACCTCTAGAGATCTTTTATAAGGGTACTGATCTATTCATGAGGGCTCTGCCCTCATGACATAATCATCTCCCAAAGGCCCCACCTCCTAATACTACCACCTTGGAGATTAGGTTTTAACATATGAATTTTGGAGGTTCACATTCAGACTACAGAAATAAGCAGCCTAAACCTCTAGCTTATTTGGAAAGACATTTCAGATAGTTATCACCCTGAGCATTTCAAAATCATTGCCAGTTCATTTTTCATATTATAAGTATTATGAATGTTTAATAGGTACCGAAGTGAAAAGAATGCTATTATGTATTACAACTAAGTCTTTCTTTTACACAAGCTTACTTAGATGAAATATTTTGTTGTAAGTATTTAGAGATATGATTTGAAAGAGCTTTAAAATAAACCTTAATATCTAGCTTCTTAAAATTCAACCTAAATAAACTATATCCTCTTAGTAGGTAATAACAGAAAAGTAATGAAGATATCAATTTCCAAGGAAATGCTTTTCCCTTAATGTGAGATCTGACCCATAATATGCATGTTACATAAAGATCTTTAAAAAAAAAAAAATTTTATTTATTTATTTGACAGAGAGAGACACAGTGAGAGAGGGAACACAGCAGGGGGAGTGGGAGAGGGAGAAGCAGGCTTCCTGCGGAGCAGGGAGCCCGATGTGGAGCTCAATCCCAGAAGCCTGAGATCATGACCTGAGCTGAAGGCAGACGCTTAACGACTGAGCCACCTAGGCACCCCCATAAAGATCTTTTAAAGTTGTCAGATTCACTGAAATCATCCAGAAGCTAAAAGTCATGGCTTTGAATGACAAAATTCCATATTGAAAAAATTTCAAAGGAAAAGCAGGGCTTAACTTGGATTTTACCACATTTCAGTTTAAGCAGTTCATTGCTGGGGGTGTTTCAAACCAAAATCTTTCCAGAAGTTATCAGAGAACCAAACAAGAAATTTGCTTTCAGACTACAGGATATAGACTGGGGTTCCTAAATTCCTTAGAAGTTACATAATACAATAAACAACACTGGTTTGAGCTGCACAGATGCAGTTATACATGATTTTTTTTATCAATACAGTACAGTACTGTAAATACATTTTCTCTTTCATATGATTTTCTTCATTCAATTTTCTTTCCTACAGCTTACTCAATTGTAAAAAAAAGTATGTAATAAATGTACCATACAAAATATGGATGTATTGACTGTTATCAGTAAAGCTTCTAGGCTATTACTAGTTATGTTTTTGGGGAGTCAAAATTATATGCAGATTTTCGACTGTGTGGGGGTTGGTGCCACTAAACCCTATGTTGTTCAAGAGTCAGTGGTAAAGATGGAGAAAAACAGAAGAACAGAGAGTATGAGAAGAGAAATTAAAATAACAGTGGGAAGAGAATAAGACAAAATAAAAGGAGAGACAGATGAGAAAAAGAAAAATATTTTAAATAATTATTTTATAAGAATTTAACCTCAGTTAAAAATTCCCCAGTACCTTTACCTGACTTCATATCCTTAGGATCTTAAGTCAGAAGGATCGTGTAAAAATTTTCAAAGTACCTTAACAAAAATAATTAATTAATAAGTTAATTTTAATAAGTTTAAATACAGGAGGAAAACCATCTTATATAGTTAAAGAGCTGTGATCATATGTGTGGCAATCATCTTAGAAGACATTACTCAGAATAGAGAGGATGTATTTAACTAGCCGGGCAATCTCTGTTCATCATAACAATATAGAGAACTCTACAACTTCAGCAAGAGTGAAGGTTCTGATGCTCATGAGAATTTTATCTCATTTACATAAACACTTGTGTACATTGTCATTTATTTTGAAACTTATGTATAGTTTATGAGACAATTTTAAGCTAATGGAAAATTAGTGGCATTTGTTTACTACAATGAACTAGCTTTAAACTAAAGTCTATCCTAATGGACAATAGTGTTTTAGTTATCTTAAGAAAGTAAATGCTATTAAAATTTGACATAAGGTACTAAATTGTTTTATAAAAGACTTTATTTTCCTTAAAGAAATAAAATATAACTATAGTTAATGTAACTTAGTTTTAATAAGCTAGAACATGTATAAATTTTTCTCAAATTTTTAATATTAAGTCAAATTAATTTTTGTACATTGATATTGTATCTTATAGACTTGCTAATTCCTCTTCTAGTTTTAATTGTTACATTCGATGCATTTGAATTTTCTATACACACCATAACATTTTACTTCTTCCTTTTAAAACTTAACGCCCTTTATTTCTTTTCTCCAATGTAACATTAAATAGAAGTTGTGAGAGAACACATCCTTGCCTTGTCTTGTTATTAGGAGAGGGAGATACATTCATTTGCTCACCATTAAGTATGATCTTACAGAGTTTTTTAACAGATGCCCATTATCAAATTGAGGGTATTTCTTTCTTCTCCAAGTTTACTTCTCCAAGTTTATCATAAATGGGTGACGTATTTAGTCAAAGACTTTATCTACCTCTATTGAAATGATGGGTTTTTTGGCTTCTGCTTATGCTATAGATGACATTAAATGATTTCCAAATGTTAAAACATTGTATTCCTGGATAAAAATCCTCTTTCATCAACTATTAGCCTTTTATATATTAATATACTCAATCTGTTCCTAGCTCGTAAGGATTTTACATCTCAGTCCATGAGAAATACTAGTACTTGTCTTCACTTACACGTCTTGGTCAGGTTTTGGTATCACTTTTTGACATCTTGGCAAAATAGAAATAACTTCTAAGTACTTGAAGCTAATGACATTGACTGCCGATTTCATCATAAAAGTAGAAGCAATCACAAAAAATAATTTGACTCAATTTTCTTTTTTCATTGTTAGTCAGAAATTGTTAAGAATTTAACATGTTTCAAACATATTTAAAAAATCATAGAAATTGGGACTCTATTACAAAGACTTTTGAGAAAAAAAATGAATAAACACAACCACCTTTACTATCCAATTTCATTGTTTATTAAGTAACCTTTATTGTCGATTGAGTGAAATTATGTAATTGAGTGCATCTGAAATTAAGTAAAAATGATTTCTAAAATTTTAAATGGTTTCATAGGGAAAGGTGTTCTGACACATAAGAACAGACATGCAAATGTCAATGATAAGCATGTCTTCTCTCACAAGTTAATAATGGACTCACTGAAACGTCCAGAAAACTCCCAAATGTTCAAGGTGCATTTGATCACAGATTTATTTGCCTTGTGTGTATTGTATTTCACTGAGTAACTGAGTTTTATAACTAGAAAAGCTAAGTTTCAACATTATAATGCAAGGTATTATCATTAATGTTGTTACCGATTAAAGAATGTTTAAATATCTCACTACTAAAAATGTGTTCATTTGTGAGAGGTTTTCACAGGAATTATATTGGATATCCTTGTTTTATAAAAAAGCCTTATGTAAACATTTTATATAACTATACTATTATATTCAGAAAGGAATTAAATTACCAGGGCAATGGTAGGAAAAATATATAGCTGTATGCCTTTGTCTATCTTATTAGATTTCAGATAAAGGTATTTCTATATAATAAACCTGAAATAAAATATAATTTATATTGCATACCATGTGACACCACTGACACAGAGCAGACTTATACATAAAAATAAAAGCACAGGAAAGGCCTAAGGAATGCAACGGGGGAGTCACTTTGAGTCACAGTAATTGAGAAAGGATCTATAAAAATAAAATTAACTTCCTGGAACCCAAGTAGCCTCAGGATATACAATCTCAAAAAACATTAAATGATACAGTTATTTTGACATTGAGTCCTTTAAATGAAAAAATGAAAAGTGATTTTCTCCACTGTACTTAATATAACACTTGACATTTAAAAACATAAATATATTAGCTTTCAAACTTTTTTTTTTAACCAAATACATTGAATTGTTCATAATCACCCTACCCTTCTGAGAGCAGCACACTCTAATCTTTAATGGCAGTAACTATACAGACCAAAGTTTTTTTTGCTCATAAGCTTTGGACCTATAAAGTTATGAAGAGGTTCATCCTACCAATGAGACACAAATTTGAAGTTTTGGAAGGTCCTCTCCTCCCAATTCTAGGTATTTTAGCAAAGAGCTAGGTCAGCTGCCTCATGGCTTAGCAGTAAAGAGATAAGCAGGCATAAACCATGGGGCACAGACACATACATCACTAGCATTTCCCCATTTAATATAAAATCTGATATATTTAGAAAAGTATATAAGCCTAAATAATCAGATCTAATCCACCTTAAAAATAACAAGAAGAGAGAAGTTATCCAGGTTACAAAGTCAAAATGGAGAAAAGATTCTCATTTCATTGGCCTAGTACCCAGTAGATATTTCCACAATTGGTAATGATAGGATTATGGTTTGTTTTTAACCTATTGCATTAAATGCAAGCCACCCCCGAAATATTACAGGAAGCTCATATTGGGCAAGGAAATATTCCAATTGTACTGGTGTGATTATAATGTAGTAAATGTAGTATGTGTTCTTTTACTGAACTACACAGAATGGGAAGAGTAGGAGTAAGTCAGTTATTCTGCTTAAATAGGTTATATAATTTCTTGAGTGGATCTCTTGGTTATTCAAGGAAGGGCTCCAGACTTGATTAAAATTTTAAGATTCAGCTGTCTTTCTCTGGAGAGTTAGTTTTACTAATATACCTTACCTTATCTAAATAATTAATTAGGGATAAGATAGGTAAGAAAGTATTTCTCACACTTCAACTTTTTTACTTCTACCTTTCTTCTGTTGTTCCTGTGTTTCCCAGGGTGGTTGTTATATATTTAGCAAAAGAACAAAAAGGAAAATTAAAATAGTGATCATCCACTCTAATTTCATTCTGCCTTAAACCTGAAGAGTCCAACCCTCTAAAAATAGTACACACTTGTGATAAACAACAACTATCTATGTGGCTCCTTTAGCATTTAAGAAAAAATGTAAACTGCTTCTATCTTCGCCATTTTTATTGCTGATGAAATTATGGGGAGAAATAACTAGTATCAGTACATTTAAAACTGATGGTTGCTGGAGGGGAGATGGGTGGGGGACAGAGTCATTGGGTGAAGGACATTAAGGAGGGCTTGTGATGTAATGAGCACTGGGTATTATATAAGACTGATGAATCACTGAACTCTACCTCTGAACATAATAATACATTATATGTTAATTAAGTGAATTTAAATTTAAAAAGACATCTTAGGGTACCTGGGTGGCTCAGATGGTTAAGTATCTGCCTTCGGCTCAGATCATTATCCCAGGGTCCTGGGATAGAGTTCCATATCAGGCTCCCTGCTCAGCGGGGAGCCTGCTTCTCCCTCTGCCTCTCTCTGTCTCTCATGAATAAATAAATAACATCGTAAAAAAAAAAAAAGACATCTTAAAAATAAATGTAAAAAATAAACTAAAAAATAAAAACTGGAGGCATCTTAAATATACAACAGTGAATGGTTAAATAATTCACATATTCTTGACCCATCTACATATAAACCTGTAAGTTTAAATATTCAAAAATGCATTTTTGTGTTTCAGTTATGTTTCAATTTTTTTTTTCTAAAGATTTTATTTTTATTTATTTGACAGAGAGAGAAAGATCACGAGTAGGCAGAGAGGCAGGCAAAGAGAGGGGGGAAGCAGGCTCCCTGATGAGCCTGATGAGGGCTTGATCCCAGGACCCTGAGATCATGACCTGAGCTGAAGGCAGAGGCTTTAATCCACTGAGCCACCCAGGCACCCCATTATGTTTCAATCTTAAGTCAAATATATTTACGATGCAATATTTTTTTGTGTGATGCAATCTTAAGTCAAAAATATGGAACTCAGTTTTCTATTAAGTAGGAACATGTTTCATGTTTTTGATCAGATTAATGTTTTTCTGTACATCCTACTTTTGTCATATGTTAACTTTCATGATAAAAAAATTATTTTAAAAAAGGCAGCACTGGGGCTCATTCAGTGGGAGATGGCTGCCTTGAAAGAAATGCTCAGTGCTCCTTCTGCAGGGTTAAACAATTCTGCAAGGCAATTTTCAGGAGTCTCTGCTGAATCCGACCACATTGTCTATAGTCACTTCATTAATACACACTTTATTGCCTTTTTCTCCTTCTCTATCTCAGTTTCCCTGCCTCCTCTCCAGTGCTTCCTGGAATAACCTCCCAGATAAACTCCCTGCCCACAAACTTTTGTCTCAGGCTCTGGTTTCTGGTGGATCTCAAAGCATGACATATTTCTCCTAAATACCTCAATCATAGCATTCATGATGCCAGCTTTTTCTTTTTGAATCTATCACTCCTTATCTTTTGTCTGACTTTCAAAAAACATTCCAATTATATCCACGAAATTTGTGAGTATCATTTAGTTCTCTCAGTGTGTATATGTAAAGTAACCTCAAGTTGATTTCCCTCTAAACTTGTTTTCCATCATGCATTTCCTAACTCAGCAAATGGCATCGCTATTCAACAATACAAAACCACACAACTTAGAGCTCTTGTCCTTCCTCACTGTCCTTTCACACCCACAGTCCTGACATTTCTCCTTCATAAACATTTCCCAAATCTTGGCCTTTTACTTTACCTCCATTCCCATTTCTGCACAATTCTCCATCTGTCACAGATTCTTGCCTCTGGATATATTTATGTCTGGTCATACAATGTTCTTAAAAAGATTAGACTTGTAATGCATTTAATTTTTACACATTACTAGATATTTACTTTCAGTTTAGCTTTTTAAAAATAACATCCTTTTGTAACAACTTGGTCATCATTAGTGGACTCACCATGCTCCTTCATGCCTTAGTGTGGTTACTATGTTCACATTACCAGGAACACCCTTTTTTGCAACATTGTACCTCATGAAATGCTCATTTTTCAAGCCTCAACTTTTATATTATGTGCTCACTGACTCTACCCTGCCTCTGACTTTTGCGCTGCCATAGTAATTTCTGCATAATTTTCTACAACATCTATCACACCGTATTATTACTTTTATTCTCTATAAACAATATAAATTTCGCTATGTTCGTATTTCTAACACCCATTTGCTTCACACTTAATACTTAGTAAAAGTTAAAATGTAGAACAACGACTATAAATAACAAAATAGTTATTTTTCCCTAAACTTGACAACCAAAAAAATCAAAATAAAATTTATTATTATAATATTTAATTTAATATTAATATTAATTAATTAGTTAATTAATAGTAATTAATATAATATAGCAATTTATGTACCTCAGATGCCAAGCTTTTTTTTAGTTTGTTCCAATTAGCAATTATAATTTCATTATATTATTACATTATAAGTAATTTTGTGAAGAGTAAAATCCATTGAGAATACAAATTATAAAAATCACTGAGCACCTGGGTGGCTCGGTTGGTTGAGCAACTGCCTTTAGCTCTCATACTCATTTTCTCTCATTCCCTCTCTCAAATAAATAAATAAAATCTTTAAAAAAAAATATCACTTATGTTCCACATGAATCTCTTCAAAATCAGCAAGCATCTTTTCTCCTGTAAATTTGAGGGACTTTGTTTTTTGTCTACAGGTATTTCCTCTGAAGGGTTGGAGGAGGTAAATACTGAAGGAGGATAAAAGAGATGGATGGTAGGTTCTCCAAAGGAGCAGAAGGAGTTTGGTGTGGAGTCTACACCTTTTACAAAATAGAGAAAGTGATGAATACGCCAAGCCCAGGGGAAGCCAGTCCCTGGTGATACATTAATTGGCTTCTCCTGGATGCCTCTGCATATTAGGACAGGAAGATTGTGGTAGAAATTAAAAACAAAAACAAAAACAAAAACAAAACCAGGATCACAAGTAGGTTTCTGTTGATACTTCCCTCTCTCCCTAAAATGTTGAAGTTAATAAGAAGGGGACAGTGTTTCCTGAAGATTTTACTCTCCCCCATCACCTTTACTCCACCCTGGTGGGATGAAGCCTTAACACTTTGCATGATGCAATCACTGAGCTCTGCTTGAATAAATTATTAATAGGACTTAACTAAAATATGCAGTATTTTAGCATATCTCTTTATGACCTAGTTGACTCCCTCCTCTAAGCCCTAATCTAGATTATAAAATAAAAACATCTCCTTAGGTATTGGAAATATGGGGGATAAAGATCTAAAATATCTAATTGGCTCACACTGAGTTTTGGAAGGGCCACAAAGAATGCCATCCTTGAAAAATCAAGTCAGAGAATTTGGTGTGGGGATAAAAAACGGGAGTTCTGTAACTGGACCTGTGATACAAGATACAATATTGGTCCATGAGGAACAATTTAGATGAATAATTAGTAGGGGGCAAAAGAGTAGGAAAATAGAAATGGACCTACAGTAATATTACTTGTTGTCCTACTCTTTTCCACAGCCCAGAGTGGGTCCAGATCCCACACAATAAAGGTCTGTCTCCCTAGAGATGCTCCTAAAAATCCAGGAGACAAAGGCACATTCATCTCTTCTGAGGCTATGAGCACTCCTAACATGCAGTCCCCTGAATTCCTCATGTAGTCACTTGTGGGAGCTGTTGACTCTGTAGGGTACAACTCATCTGTTTCACTATCTGCTGGTAGCTAGCTGTTAATACTGGTCTTGACACCAACTACCTTCTAACACCAATTCCTTCTAACCACAGATCCTAAGGGCCAAACTCAAGTATCTGTTTTCCTTCTATGGGTTACTTTTCTCTCTAAAAATAATATCTTTAAAGATTTTTCTGCTGTTTCTATTTATGATGATACATATTTTATAACCTGTCTCATCTAGCCTCAAATGCCTTTAGGAAGATCTATGAGGCACTAGTCATTTTGGAATGTGTAGCTTCTTAGAACAGACTGAAGAGGATATATAATATTAGCATGAAACCACTTAACAAATAAAGGTAAAGGTGAAAGAAAGAAAAACTAACAATTGTCAATATAAAACTAGGAAGGAAGAATAAGTACTTTATAGTAAGAAAAATATAGTAGCAGACCAGAAAATAAAATGTAATAAATATGTATACGGGATTATAGTCTTTAATTTTGCTCTTAACAAAGTGAATGAATCCAAAGGAAATAAAATTTTCTAACAAGAAAAGGCATAAATCTATTCTTATTGATTTGACTCCAATATAATGCCAAAACTATAGACTAAATGTAGAAAACAGGTTATTTATCTATGACATTATTTAAAGATCTTAACATTGACTATAATAAAATTAAATAAACTTAATAAGATGAACATCTTTTAGAAAAATAACACACAACTCCTCTATGTATACAGATGGCTTTAACTGAGTTTTAAGAGCTTGTACAAAGTAGCTTTCTTCAAGGACAAATTCCAATAGATAAGGGTTCATTTCTCTCATATATCGAGGTTACCTTCTACTTCAGCATGTATTATCAATTGATATTGATTATAAATTGTGATGACAAAAATAATTTATATGGAAACCATAATTCCAGGAAGTACACTTAATGTTATTCTCTTAAATATCAGACGTGTTTTAGTTATTTTTCTTAAAGTAACTGCCTTTCCAGTAGAATAAGTCAAATCAGTTATTGACTTCATTTCTGGCATTCATTAGCTATTCTTATGGGCAAAAATTTTTTTACATTCCATAACATAATCATAAATTTGTCCTTATGCTATGTCACCCATAATTTTTCTGTGGATGGAAAAGGGTGAATCAGACACGTTGAACCATTTTCTTCCCCTTAAAACAGATTCTATAGCCTTCCTTTGACTTTATCCCATGATCGTCATATAATGTTTTATGAAATTCTTCTTATTGTATGTCATAATTCATAATTTTATATACAATGTATCCAAAAGTGATATTTACAGTTTTATATGTAACTCTGTCAGGAAACAATGAAAAGGTAAGCATTGGAAAAATAGACTCAAATACTGTGATGTTCTTTCAGGTGAAAATTAGTTCAATCCTTTCCTTCAGGTAGAAGATAGTAATTATTATCACCTAAATACCTTAAGAAAAAAATATCTCTGTGTACCAAATACATTTATCAATGAATCTGAATTCCTAGGATTTAGATATTTTCTAAAACATGTCTTTAGTTTGGTAATTCTTTTTTTTTTTTTTTTAAGATTTATTTTAGAGAGAGAGCATGAGGGGGTGGCAGGAAGAGGAAAGGAGAGTCTTAAATAGACTCTGAGCATGGAGCTTGACATGAGGATTGTTCCCATGATCCTGAGATCACGACCCAAGCCAAAACCAAGAGTTAGATGCTTAGCCAACTGCACCACTCAGGCAGTAATTTAATTCTGTAATTCTTAAACGCAGTACACAACTATAAGATCAGAGGAAGACTTTTCAGAATGTGCCCTAATACTTTGAGCAGAAAATAATTTAATGATCAAATAAATCATAATATACTGTTTTAAAATACTCATAACAGGACAGAGGCGCCTGGGTGGCTCAGTGGGTTATCTATCCTGGCTGTTGTCTGTTGTTTAGGATCCATTACTTTTTAGAAAAATTCTCAGGCATCATTGCTTCAAATATTTCTTCTCTTCATTTCTTTTTCTCCTTCTAGTATTCTCATTATGCATGCTACACCTTTTGAGATTGTTCCACAGTTCTTGGATATTCCCTTCATTCTTTTTGCATTTCATTTTAGAGGTTTCGAGCTCACTGCTATTTTCCTGGGCTGCATCCAGTTTATTGATGAGCTCATCAAAATCATTCTTAATTTCTACTACAGTCCTTTTGATTTCTAACATCTCTTTTGATCCTTTATTAGAATTTCCATACCTCTGCTTGCATTATCCATCTGTTCTTCCATACTGTACACTTTTCCTTTAGAGCCCTTGCTATATTAATCATAGTTGTTTTAAACTCCCTATATGATCACTCCAACATTTCTGCCATATCTCTCTGGTTCTGATCCTTGTTTTGTCTATTAAAAGTGTGGGTTTTTTGTCTATCTTCAAATCATGTGTTTTTGTACAAAACTTAAATTTTGTTTTTTGTAGAAAGCCAGACATGTATCAAGTAAATGGAACCGAGGTAGATAGGCCTTTTGTATGAGATTAATGTTTTATCTGGCTGTCGGCAAAGCTGTGGTTACTGTTTTCTGTAGCTATAGGTGTCCTTAGTTTTCTCTCCCCCATTGTTTTTCAGTGTCCCTATAGACTTCTTGAAGGCTATAAGATGTTCAGTTCTTTCAGTTGTACTTTGTGGTAATTATACAGGAGGTCTACTGATATGGTAATAAATTATGGGAGGAGAAACATTCTATAGTTCTATTAGGTCTAAGTGTCAGCCTGTACACGTCTGATTTCATCAGTACTTCTCAGGGTTTTTTTGTTTTGTTTTATTTCCCCAAAAGATAGAAAAGCAGATATTTCCCTTACTCCTCATGGAAGTCTAAACAAGTTGAATTTGGTTGTTCTACTTCCCCTAGGTCAGTGAGGCTCTGATAACACCCCAGTAGGTTAGGCTTTGGTAAAATAGTTTCTCATGAAAGCATACACTGTTAAGAAAGGATGCTCCATCATATTTCAAAATGGCTACTTTTCCTCTTCTTTCTGACAGAAACACAAGAAAAATTACCCCCAGCCTTTACTGAGAAACTGTCAGGGCTCCCAGATTTAAAATTCACAAAAATTTGAGGAATGTTCCCTAAGATTAAGCACTCCTACTAGAGTTTTTAACACTCAAACTTGTTCAGATTGAGCCTCTGGCAATTTACCAATTATAGTTTAAGATTTCCTGCCCTGTTACTGATTCCAATGAAGGCATGATTTGGTGCTTCTGTTCCAGGAAGTTAGGATTCTTTGTATGCTTCTTGTGGGGCTTAAATAGGGTGTCTCTCGATTGCATGAGGGCCCCAAATGTGGGGCAATGACAGGGTGCAAGCCAGTAGCATGGGAGGTGAAAGAATTTACCTGAGGCAGAACAAAGAAGAGAGATCAGATACACAAGGGAGTTTGGGCAGGACAGCAGAGGAGAGGCTGTCTATATCAAGGTAGTGAGTGGGAGCTGTTTTTAAAGGAGGAAGATGAGCTCCAACACATGGAATTCCCCTTTTTTGGTAATTGTGCCTAGTGGTAAGTAGCCCATTGGTTAGGGCCTATGGATATTTTGACGTGTCTTGTTTAAATAACAGATGTTTATCTCCAACCCACTTACAGAAGTACTTGACAGAGGACTCTTCATCTGGAACCAGAGTGGTCTTGATTTTGGAAAGATGGATCCACAATAAGTGGTCAAGTTTTACCACCATTGGAGTGGTCAAGAGAACCTCACAGGGCCAAGTCGCGACAGGTCTGAGTGGCTTTTTGTCCTGCAAAGAGTCATAAGGTATACCTGAACCCCAGATATAAGTTTAGGATACATGTTACCTAAGAAAGAGGGGTCAGGTTTTAGATTGTACTAGTTTTGGTGGTCATTAATGACAGAGACACCTTGCCCTAGGGATATCCTTTGCCAGTTGACAAAAATCTTCCTCCAGTCCGGGACTTTAACCCATCATTAAAGGAAAGAGAGGAGAGAGGGATCAGTTAAAGTGCCAATTTGAGTATTCATGTCTTCTAGTAATCCTGTCACATTTTTGTGGTAATCTGGAGTATATTCATAACACTGTTTTAATAAGGTTTAGATTCCTCCTTGATCTGCAGTCAGGATATCAAGGACCATTGGGTATTAGAGGACCATCTTTTGAATTTGTGGGTGACTGCATGTCGGGCTTAGTAAAAGGTGGCTGATGTATGCTTGGTTAAAGCCTCTATTTGCATTTTTATTATCAATATAGGTAGTTCCTGGAATAAATGTGGCTAAGGAATATAACCATCAAGAAGACCTCCTTGTTTGCTCCGTGTCTAGCCTTAATAATACCCTAATTGTGAGGAATCACTGACAAGTGGGAGAAGACTTGTCTCAAGAGATGAGAGCATTCCCAAGTGCATTACTTAATCCAATCATAGGGAAAGTGGGGCCATCCATTTTCTTCTCAAGTCCATAATTAACTCCATAGAGTGGGCTACACCTTGACTTTTAGGGAATTGTTTTGTCATTCCAGCCATACAGAATTGGTCAAGGAACTAGCTGAGTTGTACAATTGTTGGCGATTTAATCCCATTTTCCTGCTGTTCAAATAATCATATCCCTTTGGGTCCTGTTATTATCCCCACAGAACAGCAAGCATGAAGATGGGTATTTATAAGCTACTGTGGCAATTTCTCTGAAGTTTCCCTCAAACTGTCTCCCTTAGGCAAACATTCAAAGACAATCATAGCTAGAGTTTAACATCTACAAAGATGTGTTATTAAAACATAATTTTTCTCTCTAAAATCACCCTTATTTCCAGAGATAGCCAAAATAAGACAAATTTGCTTAAAAAAACAAGTCCAATTTTAACAAACTTGGCCTAATGATTTACATAAACTCAGCAAGAAAGCAAGTAGCCATATAGATCTTTTAAGATCTGCTTTGCTGGAACTTTTCTACAGGACCTAGATTGAACTTTTTAGTAGCCTCTCCAGGCCAGAAGCCAAACCAAGTACTTGCCATTAGACATGCCTATAATACCTATAGATTTAGGCAAATTCTTCTTCACAAGGTCCTCAAAGTATCCTGAGGTTCCTGCACCTGCCAGGAAGTGACATTCTTTACTCACCTGGTAAGGCTGCTGGGAACTCTGTAAGCAAGGTATCAGGCCAACATATCCCAGGGGCTTTATGGCTCCATGTTTCATAAAGTCAACCTCAATTCCTTAAAGCTGTCCGGTCGTATCTGAGTCTATGCATGTCTCTCTCAAATATGACACTCTAGTCAAAACCTTGGTAATATAACCAGTGTTTTTAGTGGTGTCCCGATACAAAGAAAACAGATTCTTACTGAACTTATGCAAATGACTACGATTGCCAAGGAAGAAAGAATACTTATTGAGACCTTCTGAATTTCAAAAGGTTCAGGCAGAGAGAATAGTTAAATGCTTGAATTTGTTTACAAATGAGTACTTTATAATATTTCTTTTTTTTTTTTAATATTTTATTTATTTGACAGAGAGATCACAAGTAGGCAGAGAGGCAGGCAGAGAGAGAGGGGGAAGCAGGCTCCCCGCTGAGCAGAGAGCCCAATGCGGAGAGCCTGATGAGGAGAGCCCGATCCCAGGACCCTGAGATCATGACCTGAGCTGAAGGCAGACGCTTTAACCCACTG
>CM052895.1:53901614-53936410 GCA_028534135.1 Potos flavus
CCAGTGTTTTTAGTGGTGTCCTGATACAAAGAAAACAGATTCTTACTGAACTTATGCAAATGACTACGATTGCCAAGGAAGAAAGAATACTTATTGAGACCTTCTGAATTTCAAAAGGTTCAAAAGGTTCAGGCAGAGAGAATAGTTAAATGCTTGAATTTGTTTACAAATGAGTACTTTATAATATTTCTTTTTTTTTTTTTAATATTTTATTTATTTGACAGAGAGATCACAAGTAGGCAGAGAGGCAGGCAGAGAGAGAGGGGGAAGCAGGCTCCCCGCTGAGCAGAGAGCCCAATGCGGAGAGCCCGATGAGGAGAGCCCGATCCCAGGACCCTGAGATCATGACCTGAGCTGAAGGCAGACGCTTTAACCCACTGAGCCACTCAGGCGCCCACTTTATAATACTTCTGTAAGTCATACATATCTTAAGAGAAAGTTTCTTAAATCTGAAAGAGTAAACATTAGAGAACCAGCAATGTTTCAAACAAGACTTAAAAAAACCGCAGTCATTTTTCTCAATTCATTTAGTCTCATGTTACAAATTCTTGTCCAGTTCGAATGCAGCTATAGTTAGTTCTGGAAATTCTTACTCATTTCAGCTTCATGACCTTAAAGATATTGAATACCTGTAATTGTCCTAAAAGTCCGTTTTACAAATCTCCTTGAAGACTGATGTGGTTTTGGAATATAGGTGAGGTTTGGTGGGGTGGACTCCGGAGCAGACAACCAAGAGAGAATTCTTGAGACACCTTTGGTGTAAAATGGTGATTTTATTAAAGCACAGGGACAAGGCCTATGGACAGAAAGAGCTGCTGCAAGGGGGTCTTGAAGGTTGGTGATTATATATCCCAGCAGTTGGGGGAAGTAAAAGAAAGGGAAGTTTCAAAAGAACTTTCATATGCTAAAGCTACAAGATACCTACAAGATACCAGAGGCCTTGCCATTGTCAAGTTAAGGTTGTTTTCCCCTAGCAAGGTTTTAACATTAAGATAGTTGGGAGATCCCTGGAAGAATGTCACACATATCCCACCCAGGAGTAGGGGTTAGCAGAGGTTGCAGGGTGTCAGTTTATGCTTTGTCTTCTGTTTGCCTTCTGCTCCTTCATCCAGATGACACTCATTTTGCAAGAGAATAATAATTATAAATGACAAAAACTCAGAAATGGACATTGTTAACAATCTGAGAGTTCGTTATGATGCAACTGACAAGGAAATTCAGTTATTGCTGTGACACAGAACATTTCAATAATCAAAATATCCAGTGAAGACCTTATACAGAATATAACATACCAAATAAACAAACCTACCTAGCCAAAGAGACTGTGTTTACAATTTAATCTTGGGAAAGTTTGCAGGTGGGAACCACCTAATGAAGGCTGTCAATGTTTGGGAAAAAATCAATCAATCAGTCTTGAGAAGGTTTGTTAAAACCTTAGAAAGCTTTAAAGCAGGGACGCCTGGGTGGCTCAGTCGGTTAAGCGTCTGCCTTCAGCTCCGGTCATGATCCCAGGGTCCTGGAATCGAGTCCCACATCGGGCTCCTTGCTTGGCAGGGAGCCTGCTTCTCCCTCTGCCTCTGCCTGCTTATACTCTCTCTCTCTCTCTCTCTCTCTCTGACAAATAAATAAATAAATAAATCTTTAAAAAAAAAAAAAAAAGAAAGCTTTAAAGCACAAGCCTAAATAGGATTATGGGTCATTAAAGACCTGATAAAGACAAAACACAGAAACTGGTTTTCCTGGGTAGACAAAGAAAAGAGAAAACAACTTCCTTTACATCTTCCTCTCAAGAGCAGACCAACAAATCAAGAAAACTTGTCTTTTTAACAAAGAGAAAGCAGAATTTTAAAATCCATTCCTTTCGAGTCCATCCTGACCACACATAAAATTCCTTTCCAAAGATTTCCCTTTACAAACCTTCTACAACTTTCCTCTGCATTCAGATTTCATTCCAAAGCCATTTCTCTCCAAACAACAAGTGTCATTTTTGGACAAAATTACTTTCTTTTACCTTCAACAAAAATGTATTCCCATTCCTTAGATCTTCCTTACACATCTGACGTTGCTTCCCTTATTTCCATCAGTCTTAATTACATTTAGCAGAATTTTAGCTCATAGAAACCTTAGTCTCCAGTGAAAATGAAGTAATAACCAATTGTGAATCATCACAGCAGAACTCATTAGATGGCAAATTTATGAATCAATGAAGCACAAAGCATGTTTTCTAACAGACTCGAATATCCTTAGTTTCTTCATAACCCTACATCAGTTACCAATGCTTTAGTATTTTCTCTTATTTGGAAAAGATGTAGATGTCGAATGAATTCATTCCAACTTGTCACCCAAGCAAAACTTTAAAATTTTAGGTTACCAAACACTTTGAAAATTATCTTAATTACCATGAAAACTTTGAGACAGACAAAATTAACCTTCATCTTAAGTCATCTTTTGCTGACAAATTGCAAAAGAGGTAACAGGAGTTTTCTTTGACCTTCAGTAATCCTTGTAGAATAAAAGTTTCAATTAGTTTAAATACCAAATTATGTTCCACCTGGGTCCACTTAAAAGTCAGTCAATTTGTTCCCCATTGTCAGTTTTTACCTGGGGCACCAGTAGGGAAATCTGAAGTGAATGCTTCATGAGGCTGCCACCCAAGTTGGTGCAGAGACTGGAGGAAGAAGGGGAGGCAGAAGAGGTGAAGTGCTGCTGAGTAAAAGGCTGGAATAGGTAGGGAAAGACAGGTAGGGGCCTATGAAATCTCAGAGGGGCTCACAGAAATCCCAGAAGTGCTGAGGCATTAGGAAATCAGAGATAAGGGAACAGAAACAGACCACCTCCTTTGTCTTAAACATCAGAGAAGAGTTGTAATCATGGTGCTATCAGTGGTGACATCAAGAAGATTTAAGTTCCCTGGTCGGTGTTCTATAAAAGACCAACCATAAAAGCCCTCAGTGACAACTCATTCAGTACCACTCTCGCTCTAGAGATCTTTCTTTCCTTTGTGTTCTGTCCTTCACTTAATAAACTTTCACTTCACTTCTCCCTTTTGTGTACACGAGATTCATTCTTTGTCTCTGTGAGACAAGAACCTGGCAACCTTGCAACTCTTCCTGAACAGAGAAAAAGGACTCCAGGTTCTAATGCTCAGTTCCTTGGCTCACAGGAGCAGACACATTTTTTTCACCAACAAGAGGGAATAAGCAGTCCACATCAGAGAAGACAGAGAACTTCCCCAAAACAAAGGGAGTGTTGTCAGCTGCTTGGGAATATTCCTTAAAGTTCCCATTCAGGGGTTGACTAACCATAGTTGGTTCCAATGATCATAGCCATTAACCTGGGAAATGAGGGAGAAGCCCCCACATATTAGGAGGAAGAACAGCGAGATAGTCAGCGTCTAATATGTTGGGAGGTGGCTGGTTATTGGCCAAACACATTCTGCAAGAGGCTCGTTTGTCAGGGTCCTGATTTAGGGTCATGAAGCGAAGCAAGCCAGTATGCAGCTTCTGACCATTTGGAGGAGTTCTAGCAAAGGAGATGCTGGAAAACTCTTACAAGAGAGAGTTCCATGGGAGGGCCTTATCTTTCTACAGAGGAGTTTGTACTGAGGTCCAGAAATGTCAGGTTTTGGGGGTTAAATTTGTTCCAGCTTTTAAGGATCTAGCCCAAGTGTGGGTCTAAAGGGAGGGGGTCCCACAGTGGGAAAAAACACCTGCCAATTCCCAAAGCAGTGTACCGCCAAAGGAAATGGAGGGCTTACTCATGGTTGAGATTTCAGTCAGGGAGTCCCTCTGACCTGAGAAAGTGAATAAGGAAAGGGTTAAGGTAGAGGCAGGGAAAGACAAGGGGCCTCTGGCTAGACCCTGAGACTATTCCTGGCAGGCAGAAGCTCTAACACAGAGTGAACAAGATAGAAGGAAACAGACAACCTGGCTTTGGGAGTATTTTTCTTTGGCAGCTACAACGTATCATAGAAAATGACCAAACCTCAAAAAATTTAAGTTGTTAAGGGTGTTGTCAATAGTCCTTGTTCAAACCAAGAGGGCACAAAAATCTCAAGGCCACAAGTTTCCCAGTCAGTTCTCAAGAAAAGACTGCCATTAAAAACTCTCAGTGACAGCCCTGTCGGCGGGACCCCTCTCACTCCTGAGAGCTTATTCTGTATCCTTACTTAATAAAACTTTATCGATTTACTCACTCTCCTCTGTCCTCGAGATTCATTCTTCAGCTCCACGAGACAAAAAACTTGCTCTTCCGCTTCAAAAGGACCAAACCCTTTCGGTGACGGACTTCTCTGGCGGCATGTCACCACAGACAGGAGTCCCGGCAAATACCAGGTGACTAACTCCTTTGTGCTGTCCAACCAAGAAAGTCAGGGCAGAGGGCACGGCATTTCCTGTCGGGGGCATTCACTGGCAATGGATAAGAGCCGGACTCTAGTTCGGCCAGACCACCTCGGAAAAAAGAGACGGAGGACTCACCACGCAGGCGCAGAAACACATTTGGGAACAGATCAACATGGCGGCTGAACACTGAGGAACAGAGTTAAAGGGGCGGAAGTCAAAAGAAAGCAGGCTGCTGAGAGTCAGCCAGGGTCAGGAAAAGGCCCGGATCCTGAAGTGTGGGGATATGCCCAGGCGAGCTGCCAGTTGCAACGACTTTGGGAGCAGACCTCCGGCGGGAATGAGAAAGCAAAGGTAAGGGGTCCTTTGCCTTCACAGGCATGAACAGTGTCTGTTGCACCACAGACTTTCAGAACACACCAGGGAGTCACTCTGGCCAGAGGCCTTTAGTTGTCTGAGGAGTACTAAGGGTCAGACTGCTGAAGGTTCCAAAAGAGAAAGGAGCGGGAGGGAAAGGTCCCTCTGGAGAGCCAAAGGCGAAATCCCTCACCCATTTGGGCCAGGGCGATCTGGCTGGCTCCCCCTGGGGCTTTGAATCCTTATCTCGGCCATCAGTTCCCCAGGGGGTACTGGAGTTGGTGCAGGGAGGAAAAGTCCCGGAGAAATTCCCAGAGAATCCCGGGAGAGTCCCAGACCCAGAGGTTCCTCATGAGGAGTTTCCCCAAATGTGTGGGGCCCCAAATGTGGGGCGACTATAGGGTGGAAGCCGGTGGAACAGAGGTGAGAGAATTTCTGTGAGGCAGGACGAAGGAGATAGAGATAGAAGTTTATTGCATACACTGCAAGGGAGCTGTGAGCAGGCCATTAGAGGAGAAGCAGTCTGCACACAGGTAGTGAGTGGGGCTTTTTTAAGTGAGAAGGTGTGGGGCATCGATGCCTGTGTGGCTCAGTCAAGCGTGTTCCTTGCGCTGGAATCCCACGCGCTCCTTGCTCCGCGGGAGCCTGCTTCTCCCTCTGCCTACCGCAACCTTGCTTGTGTGCTCGCTTGCTCGCTCTCTCTGACAAATAAATAAATAAAACTTTTAAAAATAAATAAATAAAAGCGGGAAGGTGTGGAGGTATTGCCACGTGTGCCCTTTTTTGGGAGCTGTGCTTAGTTGTAAGTAGCCGGTTGGTCATTTAGGGCCTATGCTTATTTTGATGTGGGTTGCCTGAAGGGCCTGTCAGTACTCCATTGCTCAAGCCTGCTTGCCTAAAACCAGCCTCTATACTCATCCTGTCTGCAAGTTGTGCGTAGCAGATTGCCCTGTTGCTATAATTCTTCAGTGGATCTAAGAAAAATAGTTGATTTTCAGTTTGTTCCGCTTTCTTCCTGTTGTGAGGAGAGGAGTGAGGGCTTCAAACCTCCTTATGTGTCAGACTGAACACTAGAAGTCCGCAATTTTTTTTTCTTCCAATTTCATTTGTTATTAAGAAAAACTTTTGTATGTATCACCCACTAGACTACAAGAATGATACAACAAATGACCAAATCTGTCATGTTCACTGTCATCTCCAAAGTGCTCAGTAAGTTTCTGTTAAATAAATTAGCACATGTTACTTTAATCTTGGAAGATTTTTCAGTTTATATTCATTATATAACCCTTGGCATTCGATGAAACAAATTAAGTACCGATATTATATTATCATTGGACCAATTTGATTCAAGGATCCTTCAAGTTAGTAATTGAAAGAATATGTTAATTTTCAAATATTTTCTCTGAACAAATAGCCAATTGGTAGGAAAACTGCCTGGAGAATACAAAGTCTGTGAATAAAAAAGCCTTGAATAATGTACCATCATCATTTTCTAGTAAAATGAGGGACTATTCAATGTGCTAGATGTGACATTAAGGTGACTTCCCATTTGTAGAGACTAGCTTAAAAAAAATGGAATATGCTGGGGGCACCATTTCTTTTAAGTTTACAGACAGCAGCATGTCAAATATTCTCTCATAGTTTTACTATATAATCTTCACCTAGCTGAATGAGGGTTAGGCTAACCAATTGGATATGAAGTCTTTGCCCAAGACAAACTGAAATATTCTATCATATCATCGTGTCATGTAAAAGGATTTTTTTTCCTTATTAGGTGTGCAATAAAAAACTGTAAGAAAACTAGAATAATCTATAACAATTGTAATTGAGAAATACAGATAGAAAATGAGTGAACACATTTTGATGGGACAAAATCTATCATATGAGTAGTGCTTATAAAAAGCAAACAAAGAAACAAACGTCACTGTACCCTGTATTTCATTTTATAAAATATTTCTGGAAATGCAAGTCTTTTAATCTCACTTCCAATATATCTTTTTTTTTAAGATTTTATCTATTTATTTATTTGACAGAGAGATCACAAGTAGGCAGAGAGGCAGGCAGAGAGAGGGGGAAGCAGGCTCCCTGCCAAGCAGAGAGCCTGACCCGGGGCTCGATCCCAGGACCCTGAGATCATGACCTGAGCCGAAGGCAGAGGCTTTAACCCACTGAGCCACCCAGGCGCCCCTTCACTTCCAATATATCTGACAGACATTTCAGAGATAGGTTAAAATTTTCAATTTTAAATATTAATAAAGTTATATCTTAGGGAACACTTCCAAATATATATATATATTATAAAATAATTGAGCCGGCCAAAACTTGTATTCTTGTGTTACTAAAACCTCAATTCAGTTTAAATAGATGTGAGAAAAGCATTTTTTTCTACAAAAATATAGGATTATATTCCTGAATAATATTCATGATTTTAAGTAAACTGGTCATCTTACATACATGATTCTCTCCCCTCAAAATGTTTTAAACCTCAATATCTGTTTTGTGAAGCACTGTGCTAATTACTGTAATATTTAAAATTCATGTTTCATAAATTTTAACTGTATGTTTAAGCTGGCCGATCAATTATATTGCAAAACACTCTCAATTAAGAATGAGTTATCCCGGAAAAATTTCAAGTTTGATGTTAATTAAGAAATCTGAACAAAATTCCGTTCAAGGTAATGTCGTAAAAGGTATGTAGGCTCAGAAATCAACTAATATAATCCAAATGTTTAGGTTTTAAATATAACATCTAAATATTTTCATAGCATCTCAGTTTTGAGAGAAATATGCTATAATTATCATTGTCTAAAAGATCTCTTTTAATGTAGTGGGAATAGGATATCTCCCATGCTTATTTTTCATGCTTAGGAGATCAGGGAGATGGTTCCAAACTACAGCTGAGAAATCAGGGCTTTTCAGGACAGATTATGGGAAGTAGTAATGCTCACTCAGTATAAAGATTTTAAATTGACAGTAAGGAATTTTTTTAGTGGGAAAAGAGGCCTTAAGCATGAAATGGGGCTGAGTCAAGATAGGGGAAGACTTTAACATGCTAGAAATAAGAGCAGAAAGGAAGGTCTTAACTGAGAACCGACTATGATAGTGATATGGGAAACAAAAGCAGAAGAAAAATTATTAAATTTCCTTACTACCTACAACTCATTGACAGGTCCTTGAAACAGGCAGAGTGATATTCCTCTAGGGACTCAACTGTATCATTGTTGACGCTTTGCTAAGGGCAAAAGGCAATCCTACCTGCAATATCCTGTAAGCCTACTTTAACATATAAAAATTCTTTTGGAGACTTCTTTTATTTCTACCCACCCCCCCACCAAGGCACATGTTGGCAATCATCCCCCATGCATATGACCCACCAGTATACATCGGAAGGGTCTCATGACTCAGGTTTTATGAGACAGTAATAAATGACCCTTTCCCAGTGTTAGCTAACCCCCTTAAGATCCTAGAAACCTTGCTTCTAAATTCCTTAGAGACTTAAGCTATCCCTAACCCCCTCCCAACTTGAAAGTATATAATGGGCCACTCCTCATGACCCCAGTGCTGCTATTTCTGCCCATGGGTCCTGTCCCTGTGGTTTAATAAAACCACCCATTTGCACCAAAGACATCTCAAGAATTATTTTTGGCCCTCACTTCAAACCCTAACATCTTTTCCTACATGAACATATGTTTGGTTCCTACACCTCTCTTAGTTTTCCAGCTCTGAGGGCCAAGGCAGAAAGAAGGCAGAACTGGCAGAAGCTTTAACTTTTACTGGATCTCTGGTTGTTGCTTTGTTTGTTGCTCATGTACAATTTTATAGTTAGCATCAAATAAAAATAAGTATAGGGTAAACAGTAAGAGCTTTCATATCATACCATATAACACAAAATCTTTGTTTCTGATGTTCATTTAAATATGAAAAATATCTTTGCTATGAAGATATCAAACAGCTACCATAATTTTTTTCCTAATCAACTGGTAACTTAGGATTTTTTTCATACTAATAAACTTAAGTGATTTGTTTTTATTATGCAAATTTAATGAAAAACTACATGCAAGACAAAGAAGTTTTTCAATAAATAGTATGAAGATATATATATATAGTCACAGTAATTGAAACAGAGATACTAAGATTATGAATGTCAAAGTATTTGTTCATGGCCACATATCAAAATTTAAGCCAAGAGATTCAGATCCAGAGTCCAGGCTATTATTTAATACATTTCATTGACTTTGAGCTCCAATTTCAATCATGCTTTTTTTTTTCCCCTTTCTTCTCCTTCATTCATTCAATATTTACTAAAGATCTGCATCTGCCATATTGTACTACAAAATTTTCAGTGTGCTTCTCTCATCAAAGGGATATTACTGTAATTTTCTGATGTTATAAATAGAGTTTTAGAAAGATAATTCTGGTCAATCAGTAAATCAAGACGTTGGTGGTAGTGTACATTATTTATTTCTGCAATTGGTCTAAAATTTAATGGTTTAAAATAAAACGTATATTTTTTAACAGACCCTTGTTGGTAAGGGATCTGAGAATTCCTTAGATGGAAGGTTTGGCTCAGTGCCTTTCAGGAAGTTGCAGTAAAGTTGTCTTCTAGGGCTCCAGTCATCATTAAACTTGACTGGTGCTAGAGGATCTATTTTCAAAGCAAGGCAGTGCTTATTGTTGACAAGAGGCCTCTGTTGCTTACCCAGTTTACTTTTTATAAAGCTGCTTAAATATCCTCACAGCATCGCAGCTGCCTTCACCCAGAGTGAGTAATCCAGGAAAGAGCAAAGCCCAACCCAGCCTCAGAAGTGAAACATTGCCATTTTCACAATAGTGTACTAGTAAGACAAATCATCCCAGTTCAGTGTGGGGAAGAGAGCTATATAATGGTGTGAATACCAAGAGGCTGGAATAATTGGGAGTCATTGTGGAAGCTGGCTACCAATGATGACTTCAGTTCCTTTAGTGAAATGTTAAAAAATATATATGTGGATAAGAAGTGTAAACTAATGGGTTAGAGAATGTGATAGAATGAAAGTAATGGTTATTGTAGAAATATGTCTTTGATGGAATCTGCAAAATTGAAGGATATTTTATTGGGGAGAATGTTTGTCAAGCCATAATGGAAAGGAAGATTGTGAATATGCAAATTTTTTGATTTGGGCTTCTGGGGAAAACACACACACACAACAAAACAAACACACAAAAGCAAACAAAACTCTGCTAGTAGTTGACATAGGAGAAAAGTATTCTAAACAAGTGAACAATTATAAGTTTATTCATTTATTTACTCAGTTATTCAACAAATATTTACATATGGTATATTACGGAGTAAAATTAGGCTAGCCAATGGAGACATATAATTTAACAAAACAAAACAAGAATTGAACAAAACAAATATAGTCCTTGTCTTCATGGAGCTCACATGGCTCCTAAGAAGAGTAGTGATCACATCATCCATGCTTTATAAATGTACTATTTAAGGAAAAAATATAGCCATGATCTACTATCTTCTTTCAGAAGAGTTGTTTGCTTTCCTTTATAGCAGAACTCTCAAAAATGTTGTCTATACATACTTCATTTATTTTCTAACCAGTAACTTTCTTCAATTTATTTTAGTCAAATTTCTGTCTCCATCTATATCTGACTGAAAATGCTCTGGTCAAGTGACCAATAGCTTCCTTGTTGGCAAAGCCATTTATCTTAATCCACCTCTCAGCAACAGGAACACACTTCTGAGAACCCTTCTCTTAGCTTCTATCACACCACACCTTCCTGATGTTTCTTCTACTCACCGATTGCTTCCTTTCAATCCCTTTAACCTGGTTCTTCCTCCTCAGCTTGACCTTCAAATGGTAAATCACTCAAGGCCTTATAATAAAGTGCTCTTTTTGTCTCTATGTTCTCTCAATTGCCTCACCGAAGGCTTTCAGTACTACTAATTATTCCTAAAAATATCTTTGGTTTAGATATTTCCCTGTGATCTGTATTTGTATATGTAATGTCCTACTTGTTTGGTTCACATGAATGTCTAATAATCATCTTACACGTCAATGAAACCAAAACAGATGCAATGATTTTAATCCCTACCTTCATCCAACCTATTTTACCCTAGTCTTCCCTAATACAGTATGTGATACTGTTATGTATTAACTTCAAATGAGTAAGGAACTGGTGGGGCTAGTAGGGAGAGGTAGTTAGGGGGCTATGCTATCAGGCTCACAGAAATCCCAGAAATGTGGAGGTATGGAGAAACCAGAGATAAGGGAACAAACCAGACCACCCTGCCCTATGCTTGTAGAGTGGGTGTCTTTTTTTATGATAATCACCTGTGACCAACAAGGAATAACCAGACCCTAAAAAGTGAGTAAGCCATTGAAGATGTTATCACTAGTCCTTGCTGAATGGTGATATAGAGAGATTAAAAGGATTTAAATTCACTGGCTAGCTTAATATAAAAGATCAATCCTAAAGGCCCCCAGTGGCAACCCTGTCAGTACACCTCTCACTCCTGAGAGCTTTTTCCCCCCTGTATCCTTTCCTTAATAAACTTCTGTCCTATTGCTTTACTCACTCTCATTGTCCACAGATTCATTCTTCAACTGTGAGACAACTTCCTGCTTCACAAAGATCATAAGATTATACTCATATATTTGTTGACGCCATTCACAAGCCAATCTGATATATCAGAACGTCTAATCAGAAATTCAAGAAAATAGCCTAAACCTAACATTTCTCTCCATATCCCTCCTACCACCTTAATCAAAGCTATATAACTAAATAACCACCCACTGATTTCTCTGTTTCCTCCACTTTTACTGTCATAGAGAACAATTATCACTTACCAGCTAAAAACACTCCCATGGCTTCCAACCATTGTTCAGAACATACTCAAACTCATTACCAAGATCTACAGGTTCTGTATGATTTAACACCCACCTGCCTCTCTAATCTCATCTCTTATCTATCTTCTCTTATTGCTTTGGATCATAAACACAAAGCTCTCCCGTCCTTTTACTAGGTCAAACTTCAAGTTTAGATCTATTATACTTTTCTCCCATATATGTGCATGGGGTGACTCTTCATAATTCTGATTTTGTATCAAATGTACCTTTTCCAGAAAGGGACTCCCTAAATCAGTAATATATAAATCTAAAATATATATTTGTTTTTCCTATTTGCTTTTGATCATGAATCGTGTTTGTTTTCTTTATAACACTTATCACTATGGAAACACTTAGGTGTTTTTCCACTGTTATTTACTTGATTATTTTCTGCATAATCTGGACCACCCTTTATGCTCCATGAGGGCACTGCTTTTTCTGGTTTGTTTAGAACACTTAGCTATATCTAGCACATTGCAGAAGCTCAGTGAATTTGTATTGAATGACTGAAATGTTATTTTCATTACTCAACATTATTATAACATTTCTAGAATCAGAAGCTAGATCTTTTGCCTTTTGTATTTTCAAGAAGTACAGCACCAGGCATTTTAGACACTTAATAATAGTAATGAAATAGATTTTAACATTAGCCTAGTAGAGTAGTTGCTTTTAAGAATTAAGTTAAAACATCGCATATTAAATAATCAATGATTTGCATTTCATCAGTAAGACATAATATAAAATTTCCATAACTCAATAGGTAACATAATTAATCACTAGATTCTCAGCTTTGGAATCTGAAAACCCTGTATTTTAAAAATAATTCTCATTTTCTCTGATGGTATGACTTTAAAGTTTTCCTTAGTATTTCTAATATTCAGTTTATTTACCTATAAAGTAGAAATAATTATAATTGTAATTGTCTAACTCATTAGTTTCTGCTATATATTAAAAGAGATAATGCATATAAAGCATGTGGCAACATAGCTAACAGTACTTAGAAAATAAATATTATCATTATTACTAATATTTTGAAGCCTTTAAAATTTAATGTTTCAATGATCCATGATGGAGGAAAGCTTCTCTTTTATTTGTCATTGTTTACTAGTTTATGTACAGTATGTTGCAAATAAGGTAGAAGTCCTTTAGGGAAAATACAGAAAAAGATGCAGTAGCCTGTAGTATTTCCTTATTTCCTTCCTTCCCTCCTTCTATCCTCTCTCCTTTCCTTTCTTCCTTCCCCCATCTTTCCCTTCCTTTCTTTGTTCCTTTCTTGTTTAATGGGAGTTCCATAGGTTTTGATGCCCCAGAAACATAATGTTACAATACAATAGCGTTTTTAGTAATAATCAAAGGCTTAAGACAGAATTTCTAAAATTAAATGTGCTTGAGTTTTACCAACTAAATTTACTATGCCATCTTCTACAATAACTCTTGGATGAAACGGATACATGAGCACTTAAAGGCAACATCCTTTTTTTTTTTTTTAAAGATTTTTATTTATTTATTTGTCAGAAAGAGAGAGAGATCACAAGTAGGCAGAGAGGCAGGCAGAGAGAGTGGAGGAAGCTGAGAGTCCGATGCGGGGCTTGATCCCAGGACCCTGAGATCACGACCTGAGCTGAACACAGAGGCTTTAACCCACTGAGCCACCTAGGTGCCCTAAAGGCAACATCCTTGACAAAAATAGAGGACACAGAAGAGTTGCCTGCTATTCATCAGAATGATTTTCAGTGATAGAATGACAAATTATTTATGCTCATCATAATGAATAAATTAAAAGTCCCTAAACTTCACAGCTCTCATTTGTAAAATGAAAAGAAAAATAGTCCCTACCTTATAGAACTATTTTTAAGATTATAAAATATAATCAAACTAAACTATTTAGGACAGTACTACATAGGTTAATCATTAAATGTTATGTATTTTCATTATTGTTAATAATAGTTAAACAGTTAAGCATTGAACAATATACTTGTTTTTTTGATTATAAACTTCAAAGAGGAGGCTGATTTTATAGGATTTGATGGCGTATTAAATTATGTAACATAAATTACAAAACTGATGTGGGGACAAAATCACAATAAATAAATTATAGCTAAATGTAATATGCAGTTGGTAACATATTTTTCCTCAAAAATAAAACCCTATAGTAGAATTTTATTATGATTCTGTACATGAGGCAAAAGCATTATTGGAGTTTTGGTTAATTCTTCACTTTACCATGTAGATAATTTTCCCTTTCACTTGAAGAGAACCGGAAAATGTCAATCAATTTGCAAATGTATTTTAAGCACTCTCAAGATGTATGAAATAAAAGATGGAGTATTCTAGGCAATGATAATGAATGTCATGAGTCAAGATTCATAAGCAAAAAAGCATATAGTACTCTCGGACACATAGAAGAGAAGAAAGACCCAGACAGAGGAAACTGGCAGCAATTTGTACAAGGTGTTGTCTCTTGAGCTAAGGATTATGAACTTTATGTCTTATGTTAAAAGTAGGAACAAATCTGGGTTTAAAAAACTGTCCTCTAAAATTGGCCATATGTTGACTTTATGTTATGGAAAGAAGTTTCAAAACACTTATGAGGAAAGAGAATGTATTCTATAGTGAAAATAGACCCTAAAAACATTTTGATAAGAAAGCAAAAAAATACAGACATAGAAAGACTTTTCTTTAACAGTGTCCTTCAGCATAGTATGAAAAAGAATTTAAGCTATCATACAGCAATATTAAGTCAAGATAATTAATAACCTCAGAAAATGAAAATTTGAGAAAAAATTGAAATTATGATCAAACCACCCTTTCTGGGCCATTTCTCTCTTCGTCTTTTCTTTTGGTAGGATAGTCTCCCAGGTTTTAAGCAAAGATTGATAGTCTAAATTATCTCTGAGAAATAGCTCATATATATATATATATATATGGCTCATATATATCTATGTATATATATGTTTGGAATGAGGAAAAATGAGAGAATATAACAGATAGATGGATATATATATTGACATATGGATGATAAACATAATAGGTACTTACAAAAATATTTATGTATATATTTTGTATGTAATAAAACATGTATAACTGGGGTGATCACTTTTGTATAACAAAGTCCCAGATAACCTAACTTTCAAATTAAAACTATTCTAGTACACACATGCTAGATTTAAAAAAAAAAAAAAAAAAAAGGTATTTTTCTTAGGATATCTCTGAAATTTTTAAGAACCAGAGGGCTTAAAAAAGACCAACACTGTTCTATATAATTCATAGCAAAAGAAATATAAAATCGTTATAAGTATATTAGAATATTTTAGAGCTAACTGGTACATTGTTTTCATTAAATAAATTATGTTGACAAACTGAAATTGAAAATCAAATACATAGAAATGTATATTGATATTCTAATTTCCAAAGGCTCAAGTCTCCACCAATGTGATTTCCACGTATCAGCCTCCTCCAGGTGCCTACTATATTGTGTCATGTATGCAATAGGAACACATCTGTTACGTTTCCATGTTATCTGTTAATCACAATACTTGCTGCTGTTCTAGAGTGAACAGCCCTGAAGAAACTGGCTTTCTATTGACTTAGTTAATTTTCTGATTATCTATTTCTGTGTAACAAACTACCCAAAATTTAGTTGCTTTATAAAGCAAACATTTTATTATATAATCTGATTTGTAGAACACCTTAGAGCTTAGTTTGCCAATTTCTCTTTTCTGTGAGGTGTTCACTGGGGTCACTCCGTGGTATGAAGCTTGGTGTCTAGACTTGTCTAGAGAATATAAGATCATTTCACTCTTATGCCTGGCATCCTGGTAGGAAAATGCAAAGGCTAGCATCAGACCCTTCTCCTTCTCTATTAATGGCCATGTCTCTCCACATAGTTTCTCCAGCACCATAGTAAGACTAATATGATGACTCAAGTCTTCAAGGGACAAACATAAAAGCTTCTAGTCTTTTTTAGGGCCTGAATAGGCATAACATCATTTTCATCCCATTCTTTGGTCAAAATAATTATAGGCCAGACCAACTGGAAGGTTGGAGAAAATAGTTACCACTCTTGATGGGTGGAATGTCATAGAATTTGCATCCATTTTTAATAGGCCACAGGTACCCGCAGCTATGATAATTCATTCCAGTAGCATTCCTATGGCCTTATAAGCCCATACTTAGAGAAGCACACATTCATATATGTCCTCAAAATTAAAAAGTAGTATAGAAAAATACAACAATCAGAATTTATGCTCGAATAGAAATACTTCTCTCAGGGAAGTATAATATGTAGATATGCAAATCTTATCCTGGCAATATCTGTCCTGTTAGCATGTTAGCATAGAATACAGTTCAGCGCTCGAGAACCATTATAAAGCACAACATGAATACAAATAGCTTCAATTCAGAAAAGTGTGTGTATATGCCTAAAGGTAAACCCAAATATTTTTAGTTTGTTTATGTTTCTCCCCAAATTAAATAATTTTGATCCCAAAGATAAAACGAAGTTTCTACATTAGAAGATGTAAAATGTTTTTAATTTTTAAAGTATAGTTCTCCCAACTTCTTTTTTTTTTTTTTTTTAAAGATTTATTTAGAGAGAAAGAACATGTATATAGGTGGTGGGAGAGGCAAAGGGAGACAATCTCAAGCAGACTCCCCGCTGAACATGGAGCCCCATGCAAGGCTTCATCTCAAGATCCATGAGATCATGACCTGAGCCAAAACCAAGAGTCAGACACTTAACTGACTGAACCATCAAGGCGGCCTCTTCCAACTTCTAATCATCTAAGTTCCAAACAGTAAGGTCTAGCCTCAGAGAGCATACATATTACATAGAATTAATCAGAAATGTTGATATTTTCTGATAAAAATAAATGCTACATTTTCCTTAATGAGAACTTGGTAATAACCTATCCGTTTGTGCTATTTATTTAATAGAAAATACATAAGAAAGACCAATAATCATGTTTGGTTCCATCTTCAAAAACTTCAAATTATATTTGAGGGCAAGAAAAAAAGGAAAGAAGGAAGAAAAGAGAAAGGGAAAAAAGGATGAGGGAGAGAGAGAAGGAGGAAGACAACAAAGTAAGGCAGCCAGTGTTGTACTACATAGAATTCTATTAAAATCTGTTACAAATTGTATTTCAGAGATAAGATATCTTCAGATATTACAATGGACAATACAGATTTAATAAAACCTTAAGATTTGAGCTAGCTTCAAAGAATCTGTATAATTTAAATATGTTGGGCGTGGAGGAAGGATGGGAACAAAATTAACCCAGACTGGGAAAGTTGACAGCAAAGACAAACGTTAACAGGAAGTATATGGTGAAGAGAGAGGCATGAAGATGTAATGATAGATTTGTTCTAGTAAGTAATAAAATGTAAGGTTGAATTGAGAAGATGCAATCATTTTGTGGAGATCCACAACATAAAACTGAGAAGAAAAGAGAATCTCAGATAGATGTTCTTGTAAAGAAGTTATGTGATGACTGAAATATCAAAAATATTACATTGTACCTATAGTCAACAGTAAATAAAAATATATTGAGAGTAGATCCTAAACATCCTTAACACAGAAAAAAGAACCATTAAAAAAAAAAAAGGAATATTGAAAATAACTTGGAAGAGAATTATCAAAACAAAAAAGTCTTTTTACGAGGCTGCTATTTAGGGGTGCCTGTGTGGCTCAGCCAGTTGAGCCTTAACTCTTGCTTTTAGTTTAGGGGTCATGATCTTGTGGTCGTGGGATCTAGCCCCATGTGGGACCGCGCAGGATTCCGCTCAGGATTCTCCCTCTCCCTCTGCTCCTCCCCTAACCCTCCTACCCCTAAAAAAGAGGCTGCTACTTAATGTCACTGTGAGATTACAAGAGAAAGGTTAAATCTATGGCACATTTTGAAGGAAGGATCATCAATATTTGGTAACTACAGCTGACCCTTGAACAACATGGGTGTTAAAAGCACTGACCCTCCACCTAGTCAAAAGTCCACATATAACTTTTAACTCCTCAAAAACTTGACTAATAGCATATTGTTGACTAGAAGCCTTACTAATAACATAAACAGTCAACACATACTTTGTACGTTATATGCATCATGTACTCTATTCTTATAGTAAAGTCAGCTAAGGAAAAGAAAATGTAATTTAAAAAAATCATAAGGAAAAAACAAATAATTATAAGGAAAATGCATTTTATAGTACTGTAAAAAAAAATAATCTGAGTATATGTAGACCCATGAAGTTCAAACTTGTGTTGCTCAAGGGTTAATAGTACTTTAAAATTGGAGTAAAAGGTGCTTTTTTTCCTACTTTTTATTACTCTTTATTTGCTTTTAAATAGACAAATATCTGCTGAAAACACTACACTTATCTGAAATATATAATTTGCATGAAATTTCCACTATTCCAATAATGTTTCCTCAAAAATAACAAAATAAAAATAAACATTACATTCATTTTCTTTCTAAAATGGCAGAGTAGGTTTTTTTAAGTACCCATAATTAGGCAACCAGTAGGAAGGGAAATAAGCATTTGAGTATGTTTAATGTGAAGATGAAAATTTAAATTTGCCAGATACATGTTAATGACTTCCTATTTCCATTTTTTGATTAGTGTTTAATATTTTATTAAATTGTCACGTATTTGACTTTGCTCTATTACTTTGTGAAAAAATAATATCAAAAATGAAATGAAATCTTTTGGTAACTATAAATATCATTTTTGATTTTATAGGTTATAGTAGAGCAGTGTATCAAACATTTATATAGGAGAACAAAAATAAACTTCCAAGGAGCCACAATGTGCTAATAACCTCATTCTTAGGGGAAATACTACGTGATTATTTTCCACTACTCTCAGTGATTGCTGTACTAGAATGTACAGTCTAACTCATTTACCCAGTATCCCAAGAAGAGCTATATTCTTTTGTTGCTTCTTTTTGATGGGGACTTAACTCTGCATGTCTGACACTGAGCTGAATAACCCCTGTTGGGATTTGAAAATCCTTTCACAATAGGCAGAATTTTACTTTGCATAGGCTGGGAGAAGAGTAAGGAGATTTAAAATTTGTAGATTTAGAAAAGAAGAAATTGAAAAATTGATAAGGGTATCCATTACCATTATTTTTTGTTCACTATTCTAGTTCAGTGGCAACAACCAACATGCTCATTACTAAATTCATAAATGAGATTATAACAATAGTATAGTTAAAAGACATTTTAAGAAGAAATTTAATCACCAATGAATTAATTGAGCTTATAATTCAATTTCCACTTACTTATTTCAAAAATTAAATTACAAGGAGAGTCCAAACTAATGCCAAATCTTGTATTATTTTTCATACACTGTCAATTTACATACCTTCATTCTGGATGTGCTAACAAATGTTAGCGATCTTTATCCCCCTTCCATAATTTATAAAGTCAATTTTTCCTTCTAATTTATGGATAAGCCAAAAACTATATCTACATTTTTTAGCAGAAAAAAGAAAACTTCTCTTCCCTTTTCTTCCTGTTGCATCAGTAAATTTTTCCCCATTAGAACAATCATCTGTACCACACTATTATCCCTCACTTCTTTCTATGGTGTGCCTACAAAGAAATGCATCCCATCATGGCACAACTCACTAGACTTGACAACTCACTAGACTTCTCAGTTACTAATGTGATTAGCCCTATCAATCTGGAGCTTCTTTAGTTTCATTAGTGAAACTTCTACATAGAAGAGGTCCATTTATACTTTATGAAATATTTCTATTGAAAATTGAAAAAAGTTATTTCCAAAAAGACAAATTGAGAATTAGAATCAGATTAAAGTTATTGTTAAGTACTATTTTGCCAGTCATGTTTTACTCCTATCTGAAAATGTCACTTAACTTTCAAATACCAACCTTTACAAATCTTATTCTAGTTATTTACTATCATCTCAGTGAAATTTTGACGCCAGATATTTTAATGATATGATGATAATTGAAACCCAATGTACACAAATATAATAATAATACTCTAAATACCAGAGCATGACACAATGGAAATAGGGATATTTCTATTTTTGTGCAATGTAAAATATGAACAGGAAATGTATTCTATGGAAATGTAGAAGTGTTACCTTGCCTTATTGAACATGCATGGAAAGATTAGCACATCGTTTGCTATGCAAAGGAATTCATCTATAGCATAGAAAAAGACAAAACAATGTGTGTTCAACTCATCTCAAAACTAGTCACAGTCTGAACACAAAGTGAGGACAGGTGCATTCACAATCCCTGGAAAGCAAACAGCTGCACCACAGGCAAGGTCAAGGACAGGGGAATAACCATGCACCTGGCAATGAATATTACATTGGACACTACTTCCTCCTTTTAGTAGCATTAGAAATACCAAAATTTTGGATGATATTCATTTTAATGAAAAAAGTCCTTTTTTTAATAGTTATTAAATTTATAGCATGATATTGTTTTCCTTCCAGGCAGAAGCAAAAGAACGTATTTATTAGCCAGAAAATCACTTAGTGAGTTAGATAATATCAATTGCATATGCTTAGTTACTGGGAATTTCAAGAGTTAGCAATGATTATAATTTGAAATCTTCCTATTTACTCTATGGTTTAATTTTGGCTCTGGTGCCAATAGTAAAGGATTGAAATATATTTACTTCCAAAATTTAAGCTTTCAAAGAGAAGAAGAAAGGGAGTGATAAGTAATAAATAAAACAAAAGCTGATGAGGAAATGCATTAGAATTACAGTCATTTAGTCTTTTAAAAATTTGCAATTTGTGGTAATTAGACATAAGATAGGCCAAATATTCTTTTGGCATTTATATGAAATAAAGCTTTAAAGAAAAAAATGAAACTAAACGTATTATATAGATATATCTGCATGTATTTATGTGTATATGTGGGCGTATTTGTGTGTGTATGAGAGAACGAGCGTATATATATTTTTCTCAGATGTCCCCAAAATAGTGAAATAAAAGATGTAAAATGAAATAAAAAATAAAAGGCGCAAAATAAAAAAGAGGCTGAAACTATGGTATTTGAATAAAGTCTTCAAGGAGGCGTACAATTCCATCAGACAAAAAAAGTAAGAAATAATCTGTAGAACTCTGCCTCTTGTCATCTAGAGGAATATTTTAAAACATAGAACAGCTATTCCAACATCTAGTTTGTAGAAATACAGAACAAAATTATAACTAATTTGATAGCTTACACAACTATGATTCAAAATAGTTTTGGCAGGTTGGCATACTAAATCGGAAGAATGACAGGATATTAGAGAAATACATATTTAAGCTCTGCATTTAAATTACAGTAGTGCTAATGGGAAACTTGCTATTTAATTTTATCATTGTATTACTTTGATAAAAAGTTAAAGTTAACTAAAATCTGATTCTACAGAGAGTAATACTGGTTTTTTCTTCATTTAAAGGACTATCATGTATAATAGGAATATGTTTATACCTTATGTCTCCTAAACATTGAAAATAAGGGCACTTGATAGAAATGGTACACAGTCAGATTGTGGATCTCTACAACTTTTTATCAAAGCAATATAATAATGAAATTAAATAGTGAACTTCCCATTATCACTTGCATAGAGTCAGATACTCTTTTTTTTTTTTTTTAGGATGTATGTTCTTAACATCGTATAAGGAAATTAATTTTACAGACACTAAATTGTACAGTTCCATGAAGGCAAAAACTACTTTGGATTTTCTTGTTTGCTTTTTCTTTGTTTTTTATTACTATTGAATCTCTCATGCCTAAAATAGTATCTGAAACTTGATAAATGTTGATTTTAAAAAATGAATGAATGAGATAAAAAAGTAGTTTGAATTCAATTACTTTTGGACCTTGCACAATTTTATATATTATATATTTGATTTATGCTTATAAGATAATTGGATGCTCTTAAAAAGGCCTTCCAAATATAATATCCTATGAGTTTCAGTTCTATTTTATGACATCAAATGGAATAATCAGAAAAAAATAAAATCCCATATGAATAAAGATTACATGTAAGATACTATATAAGTAAAGACTAATTTCAGTTATTACAGTTTTGGAAAAGTACATACTGAGAGTTGTTAAACACTAGACAATAGTTAACTTAGCCTTTGGTGAATTGATTCAGCTCTTTAACAGTAATTACTTTTATTTTCAATCCTCTCTTATTAGACAGTTTGATTTGAAGAATTTCAGATATAATACTTTTTTTAATGACACAAGAAAGCAGCTATGATTCATTTGAAATAGGAAATTCCAAAAAACAAAATAGATTGGTAAGAATTACGTAAGTTAATATAAAAAGACTAAAAGAAGATAATTTTAGACCTTTGTTTAATAGATGACAACCTCTTAAATATCCATAGGACCTTACCACATAAAAAAACCCCATTATTTTATGCTTTGTAAGAACCACTCATTTTCACTGCTTTCTCACTTAAGTAGAAATTTGCATTAAAAGTACAGTAGGATTGATAACTATAAAATCTCTTTTCATTCTTCAATTTTTCCCTTTGTAACTGGGCAGTTGAGGGTTTATGGAGGCTGTTCTGACCCAGTTACAATTTTCTTGCTTTCAAACCACATTTTTTTTCTGTTTATCTTTTAATTGCTGTACCCTTCCCTTACTTACCTAAGTTTTTTCTGTCATTCATTCATTTGGTTAAATCTTACTGGATGCAAATAAAGTAAAATAAATATACCAGTCTTTAGGAATGAAAAATAACTAAGGTATAGTTTCTGAATTCAGACAAGTTTGGGATACAGAAAATAAAATCAGTGTTTAATAGAGACCTTGTTATATAGCATTGGATGTTTTAGAAGTATGAAATCTGAAACCAGAAGAAAGACATCTAATATTTTTTTAAATATCTTTTTTTTTTTTTTTGAAGAGGTTTTGAGAAAATAAGAATAAGACTGAGAGAGTAGAAATGATAGTTCTGGAAAATAGAAGAGGGTATTTAAGAAATAAGCGGCTTAGGGTGCCTGGGTGGCTCAGTGGGTTAAGCCTCTGCCTTTGCCTCAGGTCATGATCTCAGGGTCCTGGGACTGAGCCCTGCATCTGGCTCTCTGCTTAGCAGGGAGCCTGCTTCCCCCTCTCTCTCTGCCTGTCTCTCTGCCTACTTGTGATCTCTCTTTCTCTGTCAAATAAATAAATAAAATCGTAAAAAAAAGAAAGAAAGAAAGAAAGAAGAACCTCAAGAAAGCAGTGGAGTTTTTGTACGTTTTTTTTGTTTTGTTTTTTGTGGGGTTTTTTTTGCATAACTACTTGTAGGTATTACAGGCATGAAATGAGGCTGAAAGTGGGTGAGGGAATAAAGTGGGAATGAGGTGTTTCTGTTCTGGGATTTTACCTTAATTCTGAAGAATATGGGGAGCCATTAAAGGTTGAAACAAAAAACCCAATGTACCAAGATTTATGTTTTAGAGGAAGAAAACTCTGACTAAACACTTAAAATTACATAAACACATACATGGAGGAAAGGTTTCTTACCTAGAGATTAGTAAGAAACTGTTCTTGTAACCTAGAGACAGAGAGAAAGAAGAAGGCAGGTAGGGATGATCAGAGACAGAGAGGAGAACGAAGAGATTGAAAAATATTCAAGTTGCAGTATCAATAAAACACAGACATGAATAGGGTATGATAGGAGAGATAATAAAAGGAAATTCAAATATATTACTTGGCACCTAAGCAACTTAGTAGAGAATGATGTCATTCAGCAACAGAGAATACAAGAGCTTGTTGGCTGTTAAACAAGGGTAGGAGGCTAGATTTTTTGGGTTCAATATGAGATTGTAAAATTGACAATTTTGACAATTGTAAAATTGACATCAGGTAACTGATGTCTAGTGAGCAGTTGGCTATAATTTTCTGAAAACTTGAAGAGAAATTTAGTATGCTTATAAAATGTGAGTATCGTCAGGACTTAATTTTGGGGGGAAATTATAACCATGGATGAGTTAGCCTAGAGAGGATAATTTTAATTAAGGGAGGGGAGAGAAACAGACGAAGAAAGGGAAACCAAAGTGAGTATCATAAGGATGGCATGCAAAGGCAACATAGCTCATGAAAACTGAGCTAGCAAAAATAAAGAGTGATTGAAAAAATATATCTATATGCAATAATATGCATAATATCCATATTTAAGGGGACAAAGCAAAATTATGTTGTGAGGGTTAACAGAAATGGGAGATTACTGATAGCACTAAGTGACTGAGAAACAGGAGGAAAGTCATGACTCCTACACATATAGGATTATATGTTTTAAATAACTATACTAGCAAAAAAAGACGAAAGCAGAAGTGTGTGTACAGGATATTTTGTTTGAAAATAGAAGGAATTCCTGGATGATAGTCTTAATTTGTTAGAGGGCAGCGGTGGAGGCAAGAGAGAATAAGAGAGAGAGTGTGTGAAGAAACAAAGAAGACCTGCTAAAAGTGAGCTTGGTGTGATTACAAAAAATTGGCTGGATAAAAAGTTGCTGACCAGAACTTCTAAACAGATTGGGAAGAAGTAGTGAATGACAACTGAAACTGGGAATAAGTGTTGCTTATTTAAATGCTTATGTGTTTTTTGGGGCATCTGGTTGGCTCAGCCGGTAGAGTGTGAGACTCTTGTTCTCAAGGTGGTGAGTTTGAGCCCTCACGTTGGCTGTAGAAATTACATAATTAAAAAAAAAGTTAAATAAATGCGTGTTTTCCTCAATTAGGGATTAAGTGTTGGGGCAGAAACTTGACAGCAGAAAGCTGGATTTACACAGGTAGAAAGAACACTGCAAGTGTAGAGTATGGGGACATGTTGGATTAATGATGAGAGTAATTACAGATGTGTTAGGAAAGACTTAAAATCAGGAATGGATTGATTCACTGGGAAAAAAGAAAAATATTACTGACAATCTCATAGGAGTAAAGAACTACTTTACGATGACTAAAAATACCTGGAATTTTTAAAGAAAGAGTATCAATTTAGAGCTTCTACATGCTCTACATTGCATTGGTCAGCAAGTATATCCAATTTTCTTCAAGATATCTCTAACACTTATCACTTCTTTACTGTTTGTACTCTAACTTTTTATTCAATTTTCTGAAAATTACCAAGGTTTTCAGGGGACTTTATTGACCCTTTCCTCTAACGCTGAGTCCACTTCTTCCTCTTTCAGGGATGAATACAAGGTTAGCATGTATGATAAATTACTGGGCTGCCAGTGACCTTATCAAGACAGATTTTTATGTGAGTGTCACTACCATAACTTTTTTCTTAATGGAAGATTTGAGCCACCGTTCCTTTCATGTTAACACCTCCACCTGTATATTGTACTCACATTTTATTGGTCTCTAGGGACCTTCTTCCATTTTATGTTGATAACATCATCACAGAAGTCTTTTATACTCTAAAGTGCTGCTTCTACCTTATATGCTTACAGGGATTTTTTTTTCCTAAAAATGAACTCCAAATCCAATTGCAATAGGCCAAATGGATTCATCTGCAGTTATGACCTTACAGTATATTTTATATTATGCACCAGAGTATTTCACTGTTCTTTATAACAAGTTTCTAATCCTTCCTTGCTCTGCTCATTCTATAGTAATCAATAGATATTTAAGTATAGTGTTACAATCTGTTTTCCACACAAATACGAGGAAGTAAAGTACACTTGAGTAAATAAGCTTTCTAAGGGAATGGTGACTCCTTATTAACAAGGTTTCTTTGTGAGGTCACTATATATCAAGGCTCTTACGTCACACATAAGTGCTTTAGAAGTTGAAATTGAACTGGGACGGGTTCAGATTTTTTAGTTATCCTTCTATAAATTTTTTCTAGCCTGAAAGCGTACTTCTACAAGCCTAAACATCATTTCAGTGATGAAAAAGGATATTAACTATGGTTACCATAAAACTATCTTATGCTGGTTATTAAAGTTTTTTGAAATCATTTTAGGGAAAAATTACTTTGCTAGTACATACACATTTTAACAATATAAGCCTTGATGACCTGTGAAAAATGACAAAACTTTGTGCTGGGCACAGATTAGAGTCTGGAAAGAAGCATGATGGGGTGCCAAAGTCTCTGGATTGAGTCTTGTCCCAACTGCCTTAACTAATTTTGTGACACTGAGAACTTCAGTTCTGTGGTTCTCTGTTTCTCTAATTGAAGAATGAATGAATTTTAAAATATGGATTTTAAAATAATTCCTGTTCTCAACTTCTATCGTGCCATTACTTTTCCATCTTTCAAACTGGAAGTCTATTCAGATGATAAAGGGCAAGGACAGTTTTCAGTTAGGAATTACTTTTTGATTTTGTATACAAAGCATAGCTACCATTTCTGGTCCTAGGGGACCAAAAGGAAAATTTGACCTTCTACATTCTCTGTTTAGATTACATTCAAAATTGTATTATCTGGATTGAATAACAGTGGGCCTTCTGAAAGGCACATTCATGATCCACAGAAAGTGGAATCTATAAAAAAAAAAAACTATCAAATATAGACTACTTAACATACATAGGACCCAATGCTTTGCAAACAATAATAACAAAACATAGGTTAAGTGACGGTTCATACACATATATGCCTAAACATTTGCAATGTTACATGTTTCCAAGAAATGTCAGTAATGTCTAAATATTTTAAAAAGCCATGTCTTGGAAATAAATTATCCTATTATAGAGGCAGGATGCAAATTTGTCGTTCCTTTTCCATGCTTTCAGTCTATTTTTTTTCCTAGTAGCAGCACCAATTTATTTTTTTGCAAGACTATGAAATTAAATTTTCACTTTCTGAAACATTTTGAGTGAACATGAACCTCTTCATATCGGTAAGGAAACCGTTAAAGCAGCAAAGAAGACCACTGCTTATGAGCTGAGCCAAGTCATTAAAATTACCAATGCTAGAGAATAAATACTGCCATTTTTCCAGTTTGGATTTTAACTATTTACTGTATTCTTATAATAATGTAAGCTAGAGAAAGGAAAATATTAAGAAAATCGTAAGGAAACTACATTTATAATACTGTACCACTTTTATCAAAAAAAAAAAAAAACAAAAAAAACCATGTATTGTGGACCCAGGCAGTTCACACCCATGAAGCTCAAGGGTAACCTGAAGCATCAAGTAATTTTTCTGCACCTGTTAGGCAGGAAGGTAGGCATGAGCAACAGGAGGAGGGACTTTAAACATCTTGACAGAGAGCCCCAACTGAGAACCACTCAGGGACCATCCCATTCCACCCATCTAATAGATGGTCTATGGTTACAACATGCCAGCAGAGGAAGTAATAAGTTTGTTGTGCTTGTTGCACTTGTGCAGAAAGTAACCACTTGTTCTTATTTGACTATGTCTCTAGAAATAATATTGTGGTGTCCTCCTGTATTCAGGTATTTTGAATACATCTGGGAAAAGGACATGGCTAATTGACTAATTTTGATATAATCCAGGCCTGTAACTCAAGTGCTGTGACCCTAGGACCCACTCAAAAGAAAAAATTGATGTAAGCCCACACCCCAGAGCTTTTGGGGCTTTTGTTTCCCTTGATTGACCATGCTTCTCCCTTGGAGTATACGTTAATAAAACTTAGCTCTGCTTTACTTTGGTTTTGCTGTCCTGTAATTCTTTACTATGGCAGCAAAAAAACAGGCTTCTTTCCTTTTCCAGCTCAATCTCAGTAACCTATGTAATAACAGTGACATGTAGAACAAATTTAAAAGATGTCTGATTAAAACAAAAGGCTCCTTGTATTCCTGTTATTACAAAATAAATGGCAATTCCAAGAATCAGATATATTCCATGAATAAGAGAGGATACAAAAGAGAACTGGTGGTGTGGTTGGGTATATTCAAAGTAAGAACAAATTAACAAGGAATTTCAAAGTCAGGAAAATCTTACTAGAAACATTCTAATTATAACTCCTCTCAGTATTTATAATGAAGATACACCCACAGACTCTATACAACTGTTAATATATTTTTCTGAAAAATACAGAACTTATTTTCTTCCCCTCAACTTCTTATATCATGCAAAAAAAAAAAAAAATGCCAACTGATTTCCCACTACAGAGCTTTTGTATATGTTGTCCCTCTACTTAAAATTCATTTCCTACTCATCTCAGTCCCCCTCATTTCTTATATAACTAGCTTGACTCGATTGTTCGTGGTTCACATTAAATCATTTCCACCAGTCTAGACATTTGCCCTTATTTTTCACTGTTTCAGCACACTATTTGTTTTCTTCATATTTATGAAAGATATCATTTGTTTGTCTTTTTACCTATAATCAATTCATTTTTCTATTAAACTGTTTAATTTTGTGTTTCTCTATACTAGATCATGGAGTCTCTTTGGAGTTCTGTTCGATAATGATATAGTCAGCATTTAGGACAGAATCTAGTTATCTAGTAGGCTCTCAATAAGTATTAACTGAATAAACAAAAAAAGTGAATTTCATTTTACATAGTATGCTATCTTATTCATCACAGATGTAAATTTATCTTTTTATAGGCAGAAGAGCAGTTTGACTCATTGTAACATACTCGTAAAATCCCCATTTGCTTTTATAGAACTACTCACCAAGGAATATTTGAAATCAAAATATCCCCACCAAACTTGTGTTTGTATCTTGCCTTTGTTCTGTGCACTGTGATTTGTTTACCCTTAGTTCACTGTCTTCAGGCCCCCTTCAAAGAACTGAGAAGAGATGAAAATAATATATATTTCACAATGACATGAACATGTTTGCCTTTAAAAATCATATGTTTATATGTCTACTTAATTTTACAAAAATTAGATCAAGAAGATTTGTCTTCTTAAACCTCAAAGTATCATTACAAAATCTGTGACATTATTGATTTTCCTCAGTAGGTTTTCCTTACTTCGTGCTAAATTTTAATTATTTAATTTCTGTAATTGAAAAAAAATTCAATTTTAAGTAATTAATTAAAAATCAACAAATTTGATGTGTTGCTTTTCATTTATGTTACTGATGAAAAATAATATTTACATCATTGTTAGCATAAATTAAATCATTATAGGCACAAAAACTAAGTTAATAACAAAATAACTCAGGCAATTTTTTAAAATATTTTTTTTAAGATTTTATTTATTTATTTGTTAGAGAGAACACACACAAGCAGGGGTAGCAGCAGGCAGAGGGAGAAGCAGGCTCTCTGCTGAGCAAGGAGCTTGATATGGGACTTGATCCCAGGACCCTAGGATCATGACCTGAGCTGAAGACAGAGGCTTAACCAACTGAGCTACCCTGGTGTTCCAGGAAATATTTTTAATGATACAGAATAACTGTCACTCTGAAGACTAACAAAACTTTCATCACAGAATATATTCAAAATTTTATAGATAAATCCCATTTAGTTTTTCTACATTTATTTACCTCCACAATCATATTTTTCCTGCATTGTATAACATTATTTTAATATTCTACATGAAACACTGGTTTTACAGCCATTCCTATCAGTATTATTTTTTCCAGAAGAAAACCATAGCTCAATCAGATTTAAAATAAATGGCATAGTTAATAGACAGAAACCTAGACATAATGACGAGATGGAGGAAATCTCTGCAAAAGAAAGATCAAGAAGAAACCATAGCCAAGGAGTTATTCAAAACAGATATAAGCAATGTATCTGAACAAGAATTTAGTACAACAGTCATAAGAATACTAGTTGGACTTGAAAAAAAGAATAGAAGGCACCAGAGAAACCCTTGCTGCAAAGATAAAAGACCTAAAAACGAGTGAGGCTGAAATAGAAAATGCTATAACTGAGATGCGAAACCAACTAAATGAGGATGGAAGAAGCACAGGAATGAATAAGTAATATAGAAGGTAAAATTATGGAAAATAATGAAACTGAAAAGAAGAGGGAAAGAAAACTATTAGTTCATAGATAGAAACTTAGGGAACTCAGAGATTCCACAAAGCACAGTAATATCCAATATCATAAGAGTCTCAGAAGAGCAGGAAAAAGGAGCAGAAATTTTATTTGAACAAATTATAGCTGAGAATTACCCTAATCTGGGTAAGGAAACAGGTATTCAAGTCCAAGAGACAAAGAGAATTCTCCTTAAAATAAACAAAACAGGTCAACACCAAGACATAGCATAGTAAAACTTGCAAAATGCAAAGTTAGAGAATTCTGAAAGCAGCTAAGGACAAAATGTCCTTAACCTACAGTGTAGACATAAAAGGTTGTCTATCCACTGAAACTTGGCAGGCCAGAAGAGAGTAGGATGATATATTTAATGTGCTAAATGGAAAAAATATGCAACCAAGAATATTTTATCCAGGGAGACTGTCATTCAGGATAGGAAAGATAAAGAGTTTCCAAGACAAACTAAAGGAGTTCATGAGGTGTAAACCAGCTGTGCAAGAAATAACAAATGGGACCCTTTGAGCAGGAAAAGGAGACCAAAAGCAACAAAAACTAGAAAGGAACACAGACAATTTATAGGCACAGTGACTTTACAGGTAATATAATGGCACTAAATTCATATCTATCAATAATTACTCTATAAATGGACAAAATGCTCTAATCAAAAGACATAGGGTATCAAGATGTATAAAGAAACAAGACCCATCAATATGCTTACAAGAGACTCATTTTAGACCCAAATGCACCTCCAGATTGAGAGTGAGGAAATGGAGAACCATTTATCATGCTAATGGAAATCAAAAGAAAGCTGGAGCAGCCATACTTAAACTAGATTTTAAGCTAACATTTGTAATAAGAAGTAAAGAAGGGCATTATATCATCATAAAGAAGTCTGTCCAACAAGAAGATCTAACAATTTTAAATATTTATATCCCCAACTTGGGAGCAGCCAAATATATAAATGAATTAATAAAAAACTTAAAAGATACAGATTGATAATAATACAATAATAGTAGGGGACTTTAACACCCCACTTATAGCAATGGACAGATCATCTAAGCAGAAGATCAACAAGGAAGCAATGGCTTTGAATGACATGCTAGACCACATGGGCTTAACAGATATATTTAGAGCATTTCATTCTGAAGCAGCAAAATACACATTCTTTTTGAGTGCACATGGAACATTGCCAAAATAGATCACATACTAGTCATAAATCAGGTCTCAATATGTACGAAAAGATTGAGATCATACCATGCATATTTTCAGACCACAACTCTATGAAACTTGAAGTCAACCACAAGAAAAAAACTTGGAAGACCACCAATACATGGAGGTTAAAGAACATCCAACTAAAGAATGAATGAGTTAACCAGGAAGTTAAAGAAGAAAAATAATACGTAGAAGCAAATGAAAATGAAACATGACAGTCCAAAACCTTTGGGATGCAGCAAAAAATGGTCATAAGAGGGAAATATATGGCAATACAGGCCTTCCTCAAGAAGCAAGAAAAGTCTAAAGACACAACCTAACTTTACACCTAAAGGAGCTGAAAAAAGAACAGGAAATAAAGCCTAAAACCAGCAGAAGGAAAATAATAAAGATTAAAACAGAAATAGAAATAAATGATATGGAAATTAAAAAAAAAAAAGTAGAAAGATCAACAAAACTAGGAGCTGGTTCTTTGAAAGAATTAACAAAATTGATAAGGTTTAGGTTAAATGCATCATATTTTCTTTTTTTCTTAAATCACTTTATTAAAGTATGAAATTACAAAAAAGTAGTACATGTTTCATGTATACTACTTTGTTAGTTTGGAGGTAAGAATGCACCATCATTACCACAAGCAATGACATAAACATATCCATCACCTCCAAAAGTTTCCACTTGCCCTGTTCAAATAAATAAATAAGTAAATAAATAAATATATGTATTGCATTTTCTTAGGGTAAAACTTGAGGTACATTTTCATTTTGCTTCAATTTGGACTCTTATTTATGCAGCTTTTGTTTTTCTGGAGTCTAACTACTTTCGACTTTTTCAAGTTGGCAGAAGATACATGAAATACCCTTATAACATTGATGATATACAGCTTCTTTATCATAGTACTTTGTTAATGTTCTTTGTAATACTGACTGCTTTCTAAAGGGCTTGCCTATTTGTTCCTCGAATGTTTTTCAGTGTGAATTCCTATTCAGTCTTCATTTCCTTGATTCCTTTTTCATTCTGCTGAGCATGTGTTAAGCAATCTCTTTCTGAAAATGACAGGTATAACAGATACTTTAAGACCTTATATGTCTAGAAAAATCTTTGCCTTTTGGTTTTAATTTTTGCGAGTTATATAATTCTGGGTTCAAAATCAATTTCTGTCACAGTTCTGGGGAAATGTCTCTTTTATTGCATACTATGCAATATTTTCAATGAGAAGTCTGGCATTGCCTATTTTTGCTGTTGTTACTGTTTGTGTGCTTTTACTTTTTAAAGCTTACGTAATCTTCTCTTTACCCATGTGACTTGAAAATCTGCTGCCTATGTTTAGGAAAAGGTATTTGAACATTTATTTCGTGAGTCATTTAGTGGATACATTTAATCTAATGGTTCACATTATTTGAATTCTGAACATTTGTACCTAATATTTCCCTTATTATTCTCTGTTTTTATTCTTTCTGATAATTGGGCCTACTTGGCTTGATACTTTACATCTATCAATTTTCTGTGATAAATTTCTTACCATTTATTTTTGCTGTGGTTCAGGAAAATTCTCTCAGTGTTACCCTACAAAACTTTAAAATAAAAAAAAAAATTAGTCTCACAATTTTAACTTAGAGGATAATTGCAAAAATAATAGTGTCACTCTATCTTTCACCTAGTTTTCCCATATGAGTATTTATCTTACATGATAGAGGACAGTTATCAAACTAATAAACTAATTTTGGACAGTGATATTAATTAAACACTGGCATTTGTTCAAATTTTGCCTTTTTTCCTCGCACTAATAGACCTCTGTTACAGGATCCAATTCAGGATCTCATCTTGTATTTACTTGTAATATCTCCTTATTCTCCTCCAATCTTTGAAAGTACCTCAGTTTTTTATTTCAAGACCTTGAACAGTATTTGTACAGTGTCTCTCAGTCTTTGTCTGGAATTTGCTCATGAGTATATTGAGGTTATACATTTTGAGAAAGGGTACCATAGAAGTGATAGCCCTTTTCCAGTGTACCCTGTATTATATTGGTAAGTGATACTGTTGTTACGTTACCTTGGTGAAGGGTGTGTCTATCCGAATTCTACATAGTATAGTCACTATTATTCCTTTTATAATTAATAACTTGGGGAAAATATTTTGAAAATATGAATATAACCTCTGTGCCTAAACATTCACTATTTTTATCATGTATTCAGGATCTTGCCTGCACCAATTGTTACTGTAGTGTTCTAGTGAGGATCTTCTATATATCTTACTCCTTCTACATCTTTTCTTCTATAAGGAAGTGATGTCCTTTCCTCCCATTTATTTGGTCAGTTATTTATTTATAGCTGCATGAACTCGTGGATATTTATTTTATTTAGAGGTTATAATCCTATTCTGCCATTCCTTATTTTGTTACTCGTTGTCCTAGTTTTGTCCTTTGGGATCTCTTTCAAGTTGGCTCCAGTATTCTTTTAACATGCCCCCATATATTTTTTATTAAGTAACTTTGGTCTCTGATACCAGTAGATGCCGTAGGTTTATCTTGTATTCTTCTTGCCACAGACCTAAAGTCAACAACTTCTTCAAGGAGCCCTGGATCTTTTTGTTGGAAAATTGTATTTAGAAACTAAGATATGTGCTTATTGCTGCTGCTTCTATACTCTCTCAGTGCAGATATAGGAATACATATTTACCAATTCCTGCATACACACACATCTATAATTATGTGTGCATGTATATATGTATGTAATCTGTCATCATTGTCTTCTATCATATTTCTGTACCAATACTTTCGTCAGCAGTACAAGGTTTGTTTTAGTATTTCTCATTTAGTTATTTATAACTTTTTCTCCAATAGTAAGAAACCTTGCTTTCATTATATACAAACTATTTATTTGTTGAGCCCTATTTAAAAACAAAGTATTTTTATATTTGCTAAGCCTTATCCAAGGGAGAACCACATTTATCAACCAGAATGGAGTATTGGATACATTTCTTTATATATATTTATACACACAATATCCAGGCAAAACACTGGTTTCCACAGTTATTTAGAATAGCTTCTTTTTTCCCCCATTATCATCAATATGGTTATGTGACTCAATTGTAATTCAGTTATTTTGTCACTTCATCTATCTTACCCTCCAGATTTTTATTTAATTTATATATATTAAAAATCACTCTTTGTAGTGTATGATTCCATGGGTTTTGACAAATTCATAGAGTTCTATATTCACCACTACTTTTATCCAGTACAGTTCCGTCATCTCAATTATATCTTCATATCAACTTCTCCCTCCCAAATCCCAATGCATAGCACCAAGTGATTTTACAACCTTATAGTTTTGTCTTTTCCAGAATACTATAGATTAATAGAATCATACAATATGTAATATTTGATGTCTAATTTCATTCATTTAGCCTAATACAAAAGGGTATTTACAAATTCTGTGATCTTCCAGGGGCTTTATAGTGCCAAACACATTACACTTGGCCTAAATCAACTCATCAACTCTTCTGGCTGAATTCTTACCAATGTCTGGCATATCTTCCCTAGATAAATATGTAATCTCACCTCCTCTCTCCCAGCAGGTGCCTGTCTTTCCTTAGCTCTAAGGCCAGTTCTTTGCTCTACAACTACCGCTCTCCAATTGGTTTGAAAAAAGTCATGAATTTGAAAGTTAATCTGTCTCTTTTACTTTACAGAGGTGAGAGTGACAATCCTTTTAGTTGTCTATCTCAGAGCAGAAGCCAGATGTCTTACTAAAATATTTCTGATTTCCAGAAATCCTTCTTTTCACTGACGTGTTTTGTTTTGTTTTTGCCTTTGACCTTTGAATAACAATTTGATGGTGCTTTAAGGATGTGCTATCACTCTTTTTTTTTTTATTTACTTGAGAGAGAGAGAGAGAGAGCACAGAGAGAGAAGAAGCAGACCCCCCCCACCCCCCACCGAGCAGGGAGCCTGATGAGAGGCTCAGTCCCAGCACCCTGGGATCATGACCTGAGCCAAAGGCAGACACTAACCAACTGAGCCACCCAGGTGCTCCAGGATGTGCTGTCACTCTTAATTATAGAGAATAAACTGAGGGGTGATGGAGAGAGGTGGGTGGGGATGGGCTAGATGGGTGATGGGTATTAAAGA
>CM052895.1:53936910-54008910 GCA_028534135.1 Potos flavus
AAAAAAAAAAAAAAGAAAAGAAATCTTATCATTTGCAATGATTGCAATGATTGCCATTTGCAATGGATAGAACTAGAGGGTATTATGTTAAGCAAAATAAGTCAAACAGACAAAGACAGTTACCATATGATCTCATTCATATGTGGAATTTAAGAAACAAAACAGTGGACTGTAGGGAAAGAGAGGAAAGAATAAAACAAGATGAGATTAGAGTAGGAAACAAACCATGAGAGACTCTTAATCATAGGAAACAAACTGAGGGTGGCTGAAGGTGAGAGGTGTGTGGGGTTGGGGTACTACGTGATGGACATTAAGGAGGGCATGGGATGTAATGAGCACTGGGTATTATATATGACTGATGAATCACTGACCTCTACCTCTGAAACCAATAATAAATTATATGTTAATTAATTGAATTTAAATTAAAAATAAAATAAAATAAAATGTCCTTTAATCAGAATTATAAACTACAGGACCACTTCTTAAGGCTCTCCAGGCTGTACACTTTATAATTATAGGTAGCATCTTTCATAGAGTTAAAATTTATTTCATAGAGATAAAATGGTCCTTTCCATCTTTTGGAGTCTAAGCTATGCAGAATTACATTTGGAGCCCAGTAAACCGTATATGTGGTAATTACTCAATGTGTATATGTTTTGGCTCTGAGGCAAAAAATTAGTTAAATTTTGACCCACATTAAATGAGTGATAAAAATTTTGAGAGTGGGAAAAGAGGAGGGAGAGCTTCTTTATTTTGTGTGTTTTTGTCTCAGTTAAAATCTTTATTTGGAAGATGACATCTTCCTTAATATGCTTTTAGAGTTTATTGCTAACTTAGCCAGAAAAATTAATGATTCAGGACAAAGGACTTGTAGTTATTTAGGAAATAAGTGTCTCATAAGAGACTTGGTAATATGACAAATGTCTTGAAATGGCACTGGTACCACTCAGGATAGTAGTAGACATGTGCATTAAGGTGTTATGAGACACACGTGAAATAATTATGCATTTGCCTTTGACATGATTGTGAAAGTACTATGACATGGAAGTGTTACATTTTATTTTCTTTGACTATTACCTTTATGGTTGCTTACTATGGGTCAGTGGTAGACCAATGTGTTGATTGTTAGGAGACAGAAGTTAATAAAGAGGCAGTCAGCTAACATTGCCATTTTTTGAGTTTCCACTTGGATAGTCAGATGCTCAAATGTCATTTAGGTATCAGGGTATACACCAAAGAAGCATTAGTTTAATTTCTGTTTGGACTCTGTGAAATTTAGACTCTGTGAAAAATTGTCTGTGACCATAATCTTAATTCTCATTGCTGAAAATCAAGCTTGAACTTATTTCCTTCTGAAAAAAATGTTACCAGTAGTCTTTGCGTTAAATAATTTTTTAGACAGGGGCATTGTTTTGCAAAGAGAATTTAGCTCCTGTTTATTGGAATATATATACATACATACTGAAATATATATATATATATATATATATATATATATATATATACACACACACACACATTATTTTCTTGGTAAGAGTGGATTTCCTCTCCTATCCCTAATTCTAACACTCTTAGACTGCAAGGAAAATTAACTTTAACCAATTCCTTAAAAGTAAAAGAGCTAAAGCTTCCTTCTGGTTCATTGTGTTCTTCTGTTTTCTTGAATTTTTTTGAACCTTTAAAGACTTGTGTTATGGTAATTTTATAATTCAGTCTGGTTTAATTGGCTCACTTAAAAATGAAGGTATGCATTTTAAATGTGTGACAAGGCTCTTATCAGTGAAGCTTGTATTTAATAATGATTAGTGTGGAGGCAGAAATACTGAAAATAGTGCTTTTGGCCTTTGGCTCTCTATTACAAGTGCAATATACACTAATGGCCCAGTAAGTGTTTGTCTCTTTCAGAGATGAATCTGAGCATAAATTCCATTTAAAATGTGAACAAGGGCATAGAAAGCTATTTTGAAAGTGGAGATGTTGAGAAATAAGCTTGTCAGCTGTTCTCCTGGCCACCCGTTTGAGATTCCCATTGTATCTATTATATAAGCTACCTACATATGGTTTTTATTTTTCAAGTACCAGTGATCCATTCCATGAGAGCCTGAAAGTTACTAAAAGTGGGTTTTATCGGTGACTGTAAAAAGACTGTTTTATTGGATATAAACATAAATCAGCCTGGACTAGACATCAGTTTAAGGAGTTAAAAGTTAACAATGTTGGTAACTTTCAGAATGTATCACATTTAGTCTGGAGCTTTATTCCAAACTTCCCCTTATAATTATGAGTTATGCCATTTAAACTCTACAGAAAAGTGTTAATTGCCCAGAGAAGAAGAAAGAAAATTAACCAATCAAATATGGCTGATTAATAGTTTTCTCCAAAGGTTTTCCTAGTAGAAAAAATCCTTACACATTATATTTCTAGATTAGTCATCCATGGATAGCCATAATATATTTATGTGGGAAAACACTATAGGCTCTATTTAACTTATTCTTTTAGGTTCATTAGACCTTTCTCATATTAAAAGAGACCTGGTATTTTTATACAGCTACTCCCATTAGCCAATTTTAAGAGGAATAATCATTCATATAAGTGAATTCTCTAATAATATTTACAGTATGTATTAGGGTTCTCATGAGAATTAGAACCGAGAGGAAATATATGTTAATATATGTACACTTGTATTAATATTTTTATATTGATAAATATATGTTATATATAATATATTTAAAAAGTGGGTTTTGTTGTTGGTTTGTTAGAGAGAACCAGAGAACATGAGTGAGGAGGAGGGGCAGATGGAGAGGGAGAGAGAGAATCATAAGCAGTCTCCACACTCAGTGCAGAGCCCAACACAGGGCTTGATCTCACAACCCTGAGATCATGACGTGAGCCAAAATCAATAGTTGGATGCTAAGCCAACTGAGCCACCCAGGTGCCTCTAAAGAGGTTTTTAATGAGGACTTGGCTCACACAATGATGGAGTCTCAGAAGTCACACAATCTGCTATCTATAAACCAAGGACCTAGGAAAATCAGTGGTGTAGTTCCACTCTCAGTCTAAAGGCCTGAGAACCAAGAAAACTGCTGGTGTATATTCTAGTCCAGGTCCAAAGGACAGAGAATAGGAGAGGCTGATAGTGTAACTTTCAGTCTGAGCACAGAAGAAGATGGATATCCCAGCTCTCACTCAAGCAGAAAAAGTGAGTTCTCCCCTCCTTCTCCTCTTTATCTGTTCAGGCCTTCAATGGGTTAGATGATGCCCACACACACAGGGGATGACCATCTGTTTTAATTATTCCACCAATTCAAATGCTAGTTTCCTCCAAAAGTAAGTATTTGGATATCCTATGACCAGTCAAGTTGATACATAAAATTAATCATCACACATGCTCATTTTGCAGTTTTTGTGAGGATCAGATGGAATAATGAACATGTGATACTTTCTATACTCTAATATTAAAAATATTCTAAATATTATCATTTTTATAATCATCAGCCCTTATAGCCATAATAATGTCATTTTTCATTGCATAAAATCAAACAAATTAAAAAATTGAAAAATATATATTAGAAAGGAGAAAAATAAAGAATAATTGTATATACCAGGAGATGCATGCAGTCAAAATATTTACTTCCTTTTTTTAATTGACTTTCTTTTTAAGAGCCCAGAGGTACATCAGATTTTTTCCTTCTTTCTTTGTACATCGATAATATAGTTATGTGTTTATACATATCAACATTTAAATTAGATTATGAATTACTTGATGATTCTTAGATCATTAAGAGAATTAATCATCAAGAATTACTTGATCTGGGGCGCCTGGGTGGCTCAGTGGGTTAAAGCCTCTGCCTTCAACTCAGGTCATGATCTCAGGGTCCTGGGATCGAGCCCCGCATCGGGCTCTCTGCTCAGGGGGGAGCCTGCTTCCCTCTCTCTCTTTGCCTGCCTCTCTGCTTATTTGTGATCGCTCTCTCTCTGTCAAATAAATAAAATCTTTAAAAAAAAAAAAAAAAGAATTACTTGATCTAATTCTTAGATATTGTGTCATTTATTTTTATACTCAGTGTATGCCAGTCTAATGATATGATATTGGTTTGTTAAATAAGTTGTATTGGTTACTGCTAAGACACAGAATAGCACAGAATGAACGTTTGTTTCAGTTAGAAAAAGGTGAGTTCTCTGAGAAGACACTTAGATGAAGTGCTGCTTCCTTCAAGGCCAGTGTTGTACTGCCTGAGTTCATTGTTTGGGGAGTAGGATGAAATTTAATTTCACATTTCTTAGTAGGTCATCTCTTTGTCTAGATTGGTGTAGAGCAGACATACATGGTAATACTGGTCATTACTTTACCATTTCCTCAACGACCATCTAGTTACGTAGCAATGTAGGTAGTGCATCTATTAGGCCATGAAAAAGAAGTCAACTTGTCTTTTATGTCCTACTCATCAATGTTGTTTAATCACATAATAAACTTAGTATAAATTATAACCATCCATGGATTAATCCTGGTTTATACTAGTTGCATAGTTATCGTAAACATATGTATTCATTATAAAAATTACCAAGGTAAGCCAATACAGAAGGAATCAAGCTGCATTCATTACCACTATCAGAAATGGAACTCAAAACATTTCCCATTTTCTTAAGCAGAGTTAGTTGCGCCTTAGTGGGCTACAAGTTTCTGAGTCAGGGGATAATCAAAACCACAAGATAAACATGGATTCCCTTATCGAAGAGCATCAATATTACTTAATGTTTCAAGGAGGAAAGTTCTGTGCTGTCATAAGATTTCATCAAACACAATTAATGCAAAATTATCCATCAATATGTATGGGTTGCCAGAGAAAACAATATTATATGATTTGTACTTATGAGATATAGTGCTTAAAAAGTTAGTATTTTTTCTGTATTTTGGGTCTCTGGTGGCATTATGTTACAATTTAATCCTAGCGAACAAGTCTGTTACTGCTGATGTAATGGTGCTAATGCCAGAGGCTATGGAGAGAGTCTTAGTCCAACCAGAGCAACAAACTAGAATGTCTCGCTTCTTTTGGGTAGTCAGCATGCCCCAAATATCACAACTCATTCTTAGAAACAAACTTTTTAAGAGAGCTTGACACCATATAAAACTGTGTGGGCTTTCTCTCCCTTCTCTCTCCTTTCTCGTCCTTCTTTCCATCCTCCCCATCCTCTCTTGCCACCCCACCACCCCCTCCTCTCTCTCTCTCTTACATACACACACACTCCATTTTCATACAAATCTACAATCTATTTTATTTTTTTCCTGAAATTTGGTAACTAAAAATAGGAAGTTTGAAATATGAACATGATGAAATAAAAATTACAAAATATACAAGAGATTCAGAATAACCTGAAATCATCCATATTTGTCATAGATGTTTTCCCTGAACCTTTAGATAAGAATCAATTTGCAAATTCTAAATATTACAAATGAATCTCTAGTAGACATGATCAATCAATCTGAGAATCTATTCATTAATTTTTTGATTTTGAGGTAAGATTCACATACAGTTGTAAAAGGAATAAAAGAGATTCCATGCACCATTTACCATGTTTCCTCCAAAGGTATCATCTTGCAAAACTATGGTTTAATGTCACAACCAGGATATTGCCATTGATACAGTAAAAATATAGAACATTTTCATTACCACAATGATCCCTCATGTTGCACTTTTATAGCCACACACACACACACACACACACACACACACACACACTTCCCTCTAGTCCCCAGCCCCTTCTTAATCACTGGCAGTCATTTATGTAATTTTGTCATTTCAAGAGTGTTATACAAAGAGAATCAAACAGTAAGTAACTTTTGGGACTGGATTTTTCACTCAACATAAATCTCTGGAGGACTATTCAGATTGTTTCATGCATTGATAGTTTATTCCTTTTTTTTCCAAATCCAGTGAAATATCCTTTTATTTTTTTTAATTTTTATTTATTTTTTAAGTATAGTTGACATACAATGTTATATTAGTTTCAGGAGTACAACATATTGATTGGACAATTCTAAACATTACTCAGTGCTCACTATAGTAAGTTAGTCACTGTCAACATATTCCATTATTATTATATTATTGACTACATTCCCTAGTCTGTACTTTATAGTTCATTCATTTTTACTTCTGAGTTGCAGTCCATGGTATAGTTGTTCTTCAGCTTATTTAACCACTCACCCTTTGAAGTAGTCCGGGTTGTTTCTAGAGAGAACAAGCTTTTGTTGGAGTAATTTTATTAACACTGTTGGTGTTTCTTTTGCTAGTTTCTTCTGCTCCATTTAAGGATAAATAAGGCAAAAAGAAAACTGAGAGAACGTACCACTGTGTCATTCATTGATATTCTGCCTTCTTCTCTGTACCTTTCAGAGTCTTATGTTTGTTATATACATAATGTCTAAAGATTTTAGTTGTACTTAATGAGAGAAATAGGAAACAGTATGTTTACTCTGTCTTCTGGAAGTGCACATTAAGGAAAGGAATTTTGACCAATCACAATTAAAAATCAATCCAATACCTCTTTGAAGCTTACTTCAAATACAACATAAAATTCAAGCAATGAGCACAAAAAAGCACTATCAGCTCCTACTCCATTCCAAAGGGTGGACTTGTGTTGCTTACCATGTATTGATCATGATGTAAATGTAGTGAACTAGAAAACAAAAAGTGGATTTTCCTATTTAAATACTTATTTTTAAAATACAAATTTGGTAATCAACAGAATGTAACTTTAAAGGCTTCCATCCCAATTCAGTTGTAGATTATTTTTGCTGGGCATGGGAATGGTATTTATGATTAAGAGTTTCAGGGATGCCTGGGTGGCTCAGTCAGTGAAGCATCTGACTTCAACTCAGGTCATGATCTCTGGGTCCTGGGTTGGAGCCCTGTGTTGTGCCCCGCATCAAGCCTCAGTCTGGCTCTGCACCTAGCCAGAAGCCTCTCCCTCTACCCCACCTCTGCTTGTGTTCTCTCTCTATCTCTCAAATAAATAAATAAAATCTTAAAAAAAAAAAAAGTTTCAAGCTTAAGATTGAGTTTTCTTTTTTTTTTTATGGAGAAATAAAAATAGCTTATTAAAATTCCAAACATAGTAAAGGATGAATTCACTACTTTCCTTCATAATATTAAAAACAGTTTATAATTAATTTCATTTAACAGGTATTTTTAATTACCTGTCACAACTTCAAGACAAAATTATGATTGCTTTCATGTCACTTGACATTACTAAGTGCAAAGAATTGGATGAAGTTTTTTTGTTAAAAACACTATGTGGAAAAAAAAAAAAACACTATGTGGGTAAAATTTTTTTGTTAAAAACTTTGGGTAAAATTTGCAGTAGTATAATTTAGTAATAATAAGAATATAAGATCACGTCTCTTCATGAAAGAAGACACTTGCTAACTATTTCAGAATATAAAAGAGACTGACCAGTAATAACTGAGACCCTTAAAATTTGCCATATCATTTCAGCTATGTGAGTTGAATTTTCAGCACGAAATTACATTTAGCAGAATTTTCCCCAGGAGCAACCAGCAAGATTTCCCCACGTGCTATTTAATAAAATTAATATGATTATGTATAGTAGAGACAACAAGATTTATATGAACTTTTGGATACTTCGATTACATTCTGTACATTTTGACAAATGTTTGGTGTTCTGTGCTTTCAAATATCCTACTTTCTACCATTAGAAGTTGTTCATGGAAAAGTTAGAGAAAGAAATTTGTTGGATTATCAGTATCATTAACTTTATTTATGGAATTTAGCATTATTATAAATGCAGTCCCATTTTAAGTTTTGTTGAGTATTGTAGACCATATCACTTTTCAATTTTTACACTGCTATAGCACATTCTCATAAGCATACTTTATCACTGATTTGCCATATTTAAAATTCAAATTATCGTATCATGTTGCTGGGAAAAATATGTGAGACCATATGGATATGCAGATTACCGATTTTTTGGCACTGGATGTGAATATAACATTGGGAGAAGCAACAGGGATGCATTGCACCTTCAAAAACTCTTGAGTGTCTAGTCTTGTATTTAATCTTTTGTTGCACAAAGTTTTGCTAATTCCCATCAGTGTTGTTGACACTAGATAAACTAGAGAGGAAACACTGCTTCTAAACACTGTTTTCTTCATTTGCATGTGATTTTTATCGCCATATTAACATTATAAGGTGAGGACTCTGGCACCTGAGCAACTGCTAATGGCTCATCTGTTATTTAGCCTTTACTCAAAAGTTAACTAACTCTCTTGCAGCTGTAGCTTCTCTCTGGGTACCCTATTCACACTGCTGATAGAATAACAAAATATTCTGTTTTAAAAAAAAATACACATTTATATTTAAAATTTTATGTATATTTAAAAATATACATTTTTATCTGCTCACCTTCTCTCTCTTTCTTTCTCTCCTTTTTTGTCTCTTCATATAAATCCGTATCCTAGTTCCTAAATTTGTTCATTTAAGCCATTTTGTTTTTATTAACTAACCTTATTTTCTTGTTACCTTCTAAATAAATAACTTGTTCTTCTAAACACTGCTGTTTACTCAACAATGAACGGATAAGTCAACAGATGAAAAAGTATTTCACTTCAAAACAGTAGTGATTTCTATATTTGCCTGTTTCTTTTACTTGAACAAAGTAAAAGTGTTAAGGATGTTGATCACTTGAACTATTGTAATTGCTAGTAACAAGTGAATTCATACAGCTCATATCTATCAACTAAACTCAGAAGACCACATAAATAACGGTTCCCTCTGAGACTGTATCCTTAATCTGACATAATTTCTCCTGCTCTGTAGCTGAACTGTAGCCCAGGGGAGGACCCCACACATCATTGAGAGAGCTATTAGTAGCCCATGATCATAGCTATTAGGCTGCATATGGAAGCTAGGAAATGCTGCTTTTGAGATTATGACATCTCTCTGGAGAAAATCTATATTGTTATAATTTTTATAGCTCCACACAATGGTATTATTACATGACTTAAAACAGTTACACTTTATTTGAATAGAACATTAAATTAACACATTGAATTGCTGTAGAATTCTTATGAAGGTATGTCTGACATCCACATTAATTCTAAATGAATTCATTATGATTAGTGCTATTACAATGAATACAAATGAGATAACAATGAATACAATGATGCTAAAAACAAAAATGTTCACATTAAAATGTAGTAACGGACACAAATACTGTTGTATAGTGTCCCCACTTTCTTTTGTAACTTTATAATTTTGTGCCAATCCCCTAAATCCTAATAGCAAAATTTTAGCAATAGTAAAGTTTATTAGCAATAGCAAAAGATTAATAATGGATGAAACATTTTCTTTAAGGTAATGATGTGAAGACTTTCTTCACTCTAGATATCCCAGACTTTTCTGAGCCTTCTAATTAAACTAGGAAAATCCTTCAATTATTTTGGAGCTAAGACATATCCTAACATCAGATTACCATTCTGCAGCCACGCAACTGGCAGCAGATATGGTTGGATAGATGAACACCGCTGTTTACTTTGTCACTCCTCAAAGTGCTGCTGTTCCTAAAGCTCTCCTGCATTAAAATCTCAATTCAGTATCCAGTCTGTGTTGCCTTGTATGCTGATTCCCAGAACTGTATTCCACGCATGTACTTGTTTAAGAGCAACATGCCCCAAAATGCCAGTTCCCAGATGGCTGTATGTATTAACTAAAAACAGAAATCAGTGAATCAAAATGTTCTTGATATTCTCCACAGGTCCCTTTCCTGAAAGCTTACAAAATCAATGAGCAAGTTTATTTTCTCAGTAATGGAATCAAAATTAATGAATGAATAATATTAAACATTATAAAATAATAGCTGTGAAAAATGCCTAGGGAAAATAACATTTCTTCATTCATCATGTTAATATTCATTGAAATCCACTGTGTACAGATCCTGTGGGCTGGAATATACTTGTTGACAAGGCCAGCCACCTCCTACTCATGGAACTTATGGCATAGTACAGGTCCTATTGACCTCTCAGTCATTCTTTATTCAGTTCAAATAACACTTTTTATTATAAGTAAAGTAACTGCATGTCCTCTTTGCTATCTTTAAGTCTTTCAACATGGCTTTATTGATTTATGATTTATATAATATCAGCAATTTCTTAATCATATGAGTTCATGTCCAAAGACATTGTAATTGGAGAGAAATTATATGTGATAAGTAGTCAAAGAGGACAGTGTTATCCAATATTGGCAACCTCATGACTGTTAATTTTTATATTTATATCTTGTTACTTAAGATTTTTTTTCTGCTGTTCTTTGCCCTAAATGCTTCCAACTTAGTACTTAAGTACTTAAGCAACATAGGTTGAGATGAGGCCTTGTTCAGCTTAGTTTCATTGTTTTTTCACTCAGGATAAAAATTGTGTGGGAAGGATTGGAGGCATGACATTTTAGGTCCCCAAAGATACGCTACGCCAAATACTTTTATAAAATGAGGGATGCCTGGGTACCTCAGTTGGTTGAGTGGCTGCCTTCAGCTCAGGTCATGATCCCAGGGTCCTAGGATCAAGCCCTGTATCAGGCTCCTTGCTCAACAGGGAGCCTGCTTCTCCCTCTGTCTGCCACTCCCCTTGCTTGTGTTCTCTCTCTCTCTGACAAATAAATTAATAAAATGAAATGAAAAATGTTTTAGTGGTCACACTAATATTACTCACTCTCAAATGGTAATGGTATGTCAGCATCTTATGTTTTGTAGTTTCAAACAGCTGTCTCTCTACTCATTCCTCCAGCCCCCATCTCAGCAAGTTCATTTCACACATAATCAAGACTATTAGTTATGCTCACTGGGGAAAAAAATCTAAATTTGTACATTAGCCTTTCATTTGCCTTTAAAAAATCACATATTCCCTCCAAAAACCTTCAGTACCTGTAATCTTGATCCTATCTTTGCATTTTCTGGGACTTTGCTTGAGAAGTAACCTTTATCCTGTACCCAGTCTCTCTTTCAACTCTGACATTCTAGAATTAGGATTATCAATAAGTGAGAAATAGGTACACAGAGAGACAGATAGGTAATAAATAAACATAGCAGGATAGCAAAAAGGATACGTGCATTTTAGGCTGGATTTTTTTAAATTTTTTTCTGTTATTACCAAGTTGAAAAAAATGTATAACAATATAGAAAGTAACAAATATGTAGATGTAGATCTCACCAACTTTGTAGATCTTACCAATTTTGAATTTAGTATATCTGTTCAGTTTATGTTGGTTTCCTACAGACAGACCATGTTGACAATTAATAAACCAATCCAGTACAGTATTATTTCTGAAATATGCCATTGACTATATGATAAGGTTCATAACAATTATTTTTATGTTTTATATTAGGGAAGTTGCATTTAGGTTTTTTCTAACTACAGAGGCAAGAAAAATCACTGTACTGTGAAAAAAGTACCCAAGAGAATCAACTGTAGGACTTCAGACATCTTGTTTAATGTATCCCCTCCAAAAAACTGTAAATAATGTGTGATATCTTAGTCACATCACCACTGAGACTTTAAAATGGAAATAACTCGGGTGCCTGGGTGGCTGAGTCGGTTAAACCTCTGCCTTTGGCTCAGGTCCTGATCCCAGGGCCTTGCATCAGGCTCCCTGCTCAGTGGGGATTCTGCTTCTCCTTCTCCTTCTGCTGCTCTCTCATGTTCTCTCTCTCTCAAAATAAATGAAAACTTAAAAAATTTAAAACAATAAAATGGAAATAACCGCTTTGTTGATCATTCCAGATTCTCAGTAGATCTATAGAATAAGTAAAAAATTTAAAATAAATTTTAAAAGCTTATTGATGAATTAGAAATGCCAGTAAACTGGAAATGCCAATAAACTGGTTGTCTTATTTTTTTATTATTTATTATTTATTCATTTGAAAGAGAGACAGAGAGAGCACAAGCAGGAGAAGAGGGAGAAGCAGGCTCCCACTGAGCTGGGAGCTGGATATGGGGCTCCATCCCAGGATCTGGAGATCATGATCTGAGCCAAAGGCAGATGCTTAACCATCTAAGCCACCCAGGTGCCCCTAAACTGGTTGTCTTAATTAAAATTTGCTCCAAAATGCTTCCCACTGTGTTCTTGAAAATACATTTATCCTGGAGAACCTGTGTGGCTCAGTCAGTTAAGCGTCTGCCTTCAGCTTAGGTCATGATCCCAGGGTCCTGGGATCAAGCCCCACATTGGGCTCCCTGCTCAGCTGGGAGCCTGCTTCTCCCTCTCCCTCTCCCTCTGCCTGCTGCTCCCACTGCTTGTGCTCTCTCTCTCTCTCACTCTCTCTCTGTCAATAAATAAATAAAATCTTAAAAAAAAAATAACATTTATCCTTACAACTCTAAAATTCACTACTAGATAATTGCTAAACTATATATTCTCTATATATTAACTCATATATTTTATATGATCATACATATTACATATATATAGACCTCTTTGTAGATTATATGATGTGATTCTCAACCTTTTGTCTTTCTACACTCCTGGCTTTAATAGAACTAGTTGCTTCTTAGTGTCATGATAAAAGAATGTTCCATTCAAAGCCAAATAGCCAAGTAAAACTACCTGCACAGCAGGGATTCCAATGTTTGATATCAGTTGATAAGATACATTAGTTTCATATTCATTAGCAAAGTTGACCAGTTTAGAAGATATGTTCACAAGAGAAGATATTTAATTCCCCAAATTGTTTTCATACATGAAGGTCTGTGATATGAAAGATACTTCTTTGTGATTTTATAAAAGATGATGACTGTTTATGACTCTGTACTTGTTTGAAAAAGAAAGGTAGGGTGATGAATCTGAAAATCACAAGGGAAAAAGGGGAGAGAGAACTCAGAGTGCTTCTGTTCTCTAGCAGAACGAAGGAGGAGATTTTAGCTTTAATCAAGAGAAAGGCTAAAGACATAGTGGCATAGGCCATTTTTCATGAAGAAGCTTATGAGACATAAAGAATAAATGGAGTTCTTGGCAGTTTATTGTGGAAAGTACTGGTAGCAATGGCAGATCAAGGTGCTCCTTCAAATAGCTTATAATAAAGAGATCTATGAAGGAACCATATTGAAATATGAAGAGTTTTTCAAAATGGCTGAAAAGGAAATATAAATACAGTTGAAGGGGATTGGATAATTGAGTAGAAGCTGAAGTTTTACAGCTATGAATCAGTTTTTATCCATTTTCTTTTTCACATCTATGGACATACGTATAGTTACTATTTAAATTCTATTTCTAAGTTTCTGAATATTAAATGGTGGTTAAAATATTGCAGTAGAATATTGTAATAAAAATAGTAATATGGCATTTGATTGTATTTTTGGTAGTCCACTTAGAATCTTAGCATATATAGTTATAAATGGTTGATATTTCATTTAAGTTCCGTTTTTAGTATCAAATCTAGTTTTAGTATCATACCTAGAGTTATATTACAATTATTAAATGACTGGGCTCCAGAGTCAGACTACCTATGTTAAAATCCCAACTTAAATACCAAATGTAAAACAACAACCATTATTCACAATTTTTCTGTGCCTAGAATTCCTTATCTATAAGACATTGATTATAATGGTATTTTAGTATAAATATTCTTAATACTTTAGTAATTAGTACTATTATTTAGTACAGAGTTGTTGTGGGGAAAAATAAGAGATATATAAGAGGTTAATAAAATACCTTAAAATATTAATTGCTCAGAAAATATTATAACTAACCACATAGGTTATGCTTTGAGTTAAATAAAAAAGGATATTTTCTACTTTTTTGTTATTCTAGAGCAACAAAGTTTTATACAGCACTTAATTTCTTAAGGTATTACGTAAGTTAGTAGCAAAAATTTATGATGCTAGTAAGAGAAGCTTCCCAGCCTCAAGAAAGTCTAAAACTAGCTGTTTCTTTTTATTGAAGAGATAAGGAAATTGGTATGTAAATAGCATCTTATGACATATGACAGAAACTTTTAAAAATATCATAGTATAGAGAAACATCATGAATTCAAAAAATAAAACCCTAAAGCTGCAATTATAATAAAACTAAATTCTGTTTCCTTCTTATTAATACAAATTAGATTATTTTTGAATCAGATGGAATATCTGATAAATGGAAATATTTTTATGACCACCATTGAATATCCAATATGAAAACAGAAAAGATTCAGCTCCTTTTACCATCAACTGGATAAGCAATTCTATCAACCTCCCTCTCTATCATCATTCTAATTTTCTGATTAGCATATTCAAGCAAATACTTGAAATTATAGTGTTTAAGTGTAGCAGCAAATACATACACATACTGGTTTACCTGGGTATCAAAATATCACTGAAGGATCTAGGAGTGGCAAAAGAGCATAATGTAATTAGAACTTTGACCCAGAATCGTCTATGAACACACACAATAGGTATGGCTCCTCATTCCTGAGTGTATAATTAAAATAATGTCCCAGAATATCTGACAAAATCTTGTAGATTGAAAGCTATAATCATAGAAAGAGCCAATGGGGAAATGCCTGGAACATTTTCTTCCTCAAGTGTAAAATCATAGATTGTATTAGAATAAACACTAGAAAGCACAGGAATCTTTATTCCTTTCACAGCTCCATTGAATTATGCATTTTTGCCAGAAACAAAAAATACAGATGGATAATAGTCCATTTGCAGGGACTCTTCTAAATGTGGTCTCTTTACTGAAGTAAAAGGATATTCTGTTATCTGCTATACAGATATTCATCTGGTAAATATTTTTTATTCTCTATCATGATAAGCAAAAGATACCATAGCTTTGATCTGACAAGAACTTTAGTTTATATTGACTGTCTTGCCTCCTGGGATTTATAAAGTATCTGGCTTGGAACCACAATTAAATCCATCAAGAAAATTGACCATCTCACCATCCTCATGACTGAATGCTAATTTTCTACATTAATGGTATCATTTATATTGGTCTGAGGAGCAAGAAATAGCTATACACCTTGGTGAGATTCATGCTTTTCAGAATATGTGAAATAAATCCCAGAGATAGTCGGAGTCCTGTCATCTCAATAATGATTATGCACTATAATAGTTTGGGGTATGTCAAGATACCATTTCAGAGTAATGGTTATTAGAAACTATACCCCCTACCATTAAGAATGTAGTACAGTCCTTGATGAATTTCTTATACTTGATTGTACTTCTCTGATTTTTCTACTGGGTGATACAGAACTTCTGACTTTGAACAATTCCAGGACAAAGGAAAAAAAAATATTTCCAACTTTTTAGGCTACATGCAAAACCATTCTCTCACTTGGACATTTTGATAATTGAAATTGTGATACACTCTAATAGGGAACTTACTGTGGAGGTCTTAGAGCAAAGATATTTCCTCTCTGGAAAATATCAATTCTCCTTTTGACAAACAGACTTTGGTTTTTTTTGTTTTTTTGTTTTTTTCTTTTTTTAGATTTTATTTATTTGACAGAGAGATGACAAGTAGACAGAGAGGCAGGCAGAGAGGGCGGGGGGAAGCAGGCTCCCTGCTGAGCAGAGAGCCCGATGTGGGGCTCGATCCCAGGACCCTGAGATCATGACCTGAGCAGAAGGCAGAGGCTTTAACCCACTGAGCCACCCAGGCGCCCCCATACTTTGGGTTTTTACTGCATGTTTGGTAGAGACTAAAATTATAGAACACCAGGTGAAAATCAAAATAAAGATGATCTCAAAAAATAAAGCAAAATAAAGACAGTCTCAGTTATTTTGTCACCTAGCCATAAAGTCTTTTATGGCTCCTTCATTAATTGGACTTGGTATCTAGCAGATCACACCAAGTAAACTTTGAAAATACATGTAAGTTAAAGTAAGTAGAGTGTTCATAGTCTAAGAATGCCAAACTTAGCTAACTTTCTAATTGCTCAATAATCTCACACCAGTCATTAGAAATCTAATGTAGAATTTAAGTGTCTTTTTTAAAATAGAAGAGAAAACAAAGGAGTTCACATAGGTGTCTTCAAGCAGTACATCTCATTTTTATGAGATGCTTTAAACAGAGATAAGCTTAAAGTGAGGATCTATACTAATTATGTTTGGCAAGATATCCCAGACTTAGAAGTATTATTGTAAGTGACTGGGAGATTTTGGAAAAAAAGGTATGTGATAGGATAGATTTTTTAGTTTTTTCAGAATCTGAAAATACTGGGTTTTCATAAAAATGCTCGTCAAAAGCCCTCTATTGTGGAAGATTTAATAACAAGTTGGAAAAGATGACCTACTTCATAACAGATTATACCAGTCTCTGAAGGAATAGATAAATGGGATCATGAAAATTATGACTATAGTGGTACTATGGAGGCAAGTGATGGGTTCAACAAAATGAATTTTACCTCACAGAAGTTGTTGTCCTTACCATTACTGCAAATTGTCTAATTTCAACAGCAATGATTAGTCCTGAGTACCTCATCTAGTATTATGTTTCTAGGTGAGTAGACAAACAGCAGCTTATACATTAGTAATCCTTTTCCTCACAGAGGGAGGGATATTTTATTTTTACTCAAAGTCTAGATTTCATTTTGCTTTCCTTGACTCTAAAACTTCTACCAAAACCATCAAATGCTATTAAAAGTATATCTCGTGGGGGCTCCTGGGTGGCTCAGTCAGTTAAGCAGCTGCCTTTGGCTTCGGTCATTATCCCAGGGTTCTGGAATCGAGCCCCATGTTGGGCTCCCTGCTCAGCGGAGAGTTTGCTTCTCCCTCTCTCTCTGCCTACTTGTGCTCTCTCTCTACCTCTCTATCAAATAAATAAAATCTTTAAAAAAAAAAAAGCATATCTTTTTTTAATTTTTTTTTTTTAATTTGACAGAGAGAGAGAGATCACAAGCAGGCAGAGAGGTAGGCAGAAGGAGAGGGGGAAGAAGGCTCCCTGCTGAGCAGAGAGCCCAATGTGGGGCTCGATCCCAGGACCCCGAGATCATGACCTGAGCCGAAGGCAGAGGCTTTAACCCACTGAGCCACCCAGGTGCCTCCAAAAAAACATATCTTGTTTCCACACAACATATAAAATAAACTTTTTGTTTCTATGAAGAAGAAGCTAGCTTTGAAGCAAAAGAGAAGACATACATTAATACAGAATTCACTGTGAATTATCTCCCATGGCATCAGCCCAGATCACCAATCTGGTTTTACAGCACAGAGGAATGGCTTATTAAAAATATATATTTTAGACAGTGTGGTCAATTAGATAGAGCATATATTCTGATATAAACTCTAGTATAAAATACTAAGGATTAATGAATAAAATAAAACAAAATCCTTCTACATACATAGCTGGGCTCACAAGTAATTGAGACATATTGTCAGTAGCCTACAAAAAAAAAAAAAAAAAAAAAGAGGGAGAGTGGAATTTGTAAGCCAAAGTGATAAACTGAGATGAATAGTACAGCTACCCTGAGTATAGTTGACAGTTTTGGTACCCAGGATGCTAATGTTTTAGTGGTAAATGTAGCAACAATAGGCAAGGCCTTGGAAACATGGAAGGTGGGAAGTTAAAATTGAGTAACCAAATATAGCCCAGATCCTTGAAAGGCTACCCATCTCAATGAAAGAGGAACAACAAAACAACAACAACAAAGATCCCCCATCCTCTAGATACCGATTGATAAAAGACTCCAACATATTTATAAATTTTGGGTTCCTACCATCCTCAAAATAGATTACAGAAGGAGTTGAGTTTGTAAGATGGCCCAGATTTTGCTTTTTTTCTTAATAAAACAATATGCGCTCCACTTTCTTACCTCCCGAGAAAACCTGCCAGAATTCTTATGATTCATCTCATTCCTAGTTATAGCAGTAATGAAGTTCCTTCCTTTCATGTTCAGTGTGGATTCACATCTATATAACTGCTATCTGAAAAATGACAGAAACTTCTGCCAGTCCAGGTTGGCAAGGAAGTTTTCCCATCCAGAAGAGAGGTAGCAACTATCAGAACACCGTTTGGATAACTGTCTTCAACCTCCTTCTGGGTACTTGGCCTGCAACTCTCTCCCTAATTCTTTCCCGTTATCATGCAATAAAGTGGAGGACTTTTTATTTTCTAGTTGACCATAAAATTTGGTGAAAATATCCTCTACTAATTGCCATGGTCTCACCTCAGATCATCTCATGGGATTACGGTACTTCTTCAAAGCCACGTCTCTGTCTCCTTCCCTTTCTTTTTTTTTCCAAATTTTTATTTAAATTCTAGCTAGTTACCATACTAGTTAACGAGTTAACTAGTTACCATACTAACAATACTAGTTTCAGGAGTAGAATTCAGTGATTCATAGCTTACATATAACACTCAGTGCTCAATACAACAAATGTCTTCTTTAATGCCCATCACCCATTTAGCCCATTCCCCACCTACCTATATTCACCAACCCTCAGTTTGTTCTCTGTCATTAAAAGTCTTTTATGGTTTGTTGCCTCTCTCTCTATTCTTTCCCCTTCCCATATGTTCATCTGTTTGTTTCCTAAATTCTACATATGAATGAAATCATATGGTATTTGTCTTTCTCTGACTTATCTCACTTAGCATGATACACTCTAACTCCATCCACATAGTTGCAAATGTAAGATTTCATTCTGTTTTATGGCTGAGTAATAGTCCATTGTATATATATATACCACCTCTTCTTTATCCATTCATCAGTCAATGGACATTTGGGCTCTTTCCATAATTTGGCTATTGTTGATAATACTGCTACAAAGATCGGGGTGCATGTACTCCATCAAATCTGTATTTTTGTATCCTTTGGGTAAATACCTCATAGTGCTATTGCTGGATCATAGGGTAGTTCTATTATTAACTTTTTGAGGAACTTCCATACTGTTTTCCAGAGTGGCTGCACCATTTTGCATTCCCAACAGTGCAAGAGTATTCCCCTTTCAGAAATGTGCATTCTTGTCAACACCTGTTATTTCTTATGTTACTTTTAGCCATTCTGACAGGTCCTTCCCATTCTTGTTACCAAAACTGTCAATACCTGAGAAGGTTCTCAGATTTTATCATACTTTCAAGCTCATAAATTAACCTGCCAGTTTCATAGATGCTGCCAAAAACAAGGAATTCCAAAGTCAGGGAGGAAGGATTGTACTATTCGCAGCACATTAGCAGCATGAACTTTCGCATATTTGATTCAGTTTCCCTTAGCCCCATATCCCACTAAGGTGATGTATATGGACCCAGAAGCATGCCAGCATACTCAGTGGGCAGCATTACAGGAAATGAACCCTGCGTTTAAGGACCTCCATCTTTTTATAATGGGCAATTAGTGTTTCTACCCTGTACTCTGGAAAGAGACATTGTTTCCATCTTCTAAAGGTACCTACTATACACTGTTGAAAAGATATTCTGGGACAAACACACTTAGTGTCTCTGGTTCCAAAACACACAGAAACCCAAAAACCCGTAGATAATTATCCCCTAACATGTAGGAAATGAAAATATGCACATATAAAACAAAATAAAAATGTATAAGGTATGAATATGCATATAGAAAAGTAACATTTTCATATCTGGGCCCTGCTTGATACTCTACACCCCCCGTCCATTTAGAGACATGTTTTATCTAGGTGCAGACTTATTTGCAATGTGTGGTGCATATGTGCTGCTTCTAAGTTAATCACCAAGGTGAATTTTCCCCTTTTATTTTTTTCCCTGCATATACTCATTGAGTGAAGTTATGTTTTACAGAATTTAAACTGGGGCACCTCTGACTTCGGCTCAGGTTGTGATCTCAGGGTCCTGACATCAAGCCCCACATGGGGCTCCCAGCTCAGCAGGGAGTCTGCTTCTCCTTCTCCCTCTGCTCTTCCCCCTACTCATTTTCCCACGTGCTCTCTCCCTCTCTCAAATAAATAACATCTTTCAAAAAATAATTTAAACTGTTTGCCAAGTTATCTGTCCAGTGCAATGAAAAGATATGTTTTCAATAATTTAGCTTTAGTACAAATTCTTCAAAGTGTAAGTAGATAAATTAGAGAATTAGAATTTTTTCATCCTTCTCTTTGTTCTGCAGATGAGTATTAAGAGAAGCGAAGAGTAATGGCTGTATTCTTATCCAAAGTCAAATGTTTCATAAGCCCCAGGATTCCCTTTATAACTTAAAGAATAGTGTCTTTCTAAAATAAGTTGTGCCACATTGTATCTCTATTTTCCATTTTCATAAGGATGGGCCTCTTGCTGTGAATTCAACTCAAACACAAGTTGTATGTGGGACACTTGAGCACAGTCACATTGCTAAGGATCAGTTTCACAGTTCGAATTAATTTTTTTTAATGAAAATGAAATATATACACAATGACTATCATTTTTTGGAAGTAAATGTGAATTTTCAGCAGGAGGACAAAAGGATATTGTTTTTAAAAATTTAGTAGCTTTTTTGCACAAAATGAACTAATAATTTTACATTTGATTCAGGTAAAGTCTACTACCTTTTATAACTAATCAAGTATTGTTAACATTGTTTGTTATTTATGTATGAATTATGTAATTATATCCCCAAATATAGTTTACCTTTTATTCATTTGATTTTTCATTTGATTTGATTTACTCTTTTCCAAATTATTTTTTTTTTCTGAAATACGTAAAATATTTTCACTATTTAACATAGCACCTTTTAATTTATTCATTTCTTTCTTTTAATTTAAATTCAATTAGCCAACATAAAGTACAACATTAGTTTTACATGTAGAGGTCAATAATTCATCACGTACTTGTAACACCCAGTGCTCATCACATCACATGCCCATCACCCAAGTACCCCACCACAAACCCATCTCCCCTCCAGCAACCTTCAGTTTGTTTCCTATAGTTAAGAGTCTCACATGGTTTGTTTTCCTCTCTGATTACTTCTCATTCAGTTTTCCCTCCCTTCCCCTGTGATCCTCTGTGCTGTTTCTTATATTCCACCTATGGGTAAAACCTTATAATAATTGCCGTTCTCTGATTGACTTATTTCGCTCAGCATAATATCCTCCAGTTCCATCTATGTGGATGTAATGGTAAGTATTCATCCTTTCTGATGGCTAATATTCCATTGTATATATATATAGATAGATATAGATACAGATATACAGAGAGAGATATAGATGTTTATAGATATATATAGATATGTGGGTATATATATTCCACATCTTCTTTATCCATTCTTCTGTCAATGGACATCTCAGCTCTTTCCATAGTTTGGCTATTGTGGACATTGCTGTTATGTACATTGGGGTTCATGTGCCTCTTTGGATCATTACATTTGTGTCTTTGGGGTAAATACCTAGTGGTGCAAATGCTGGGTCATAGAGTAGCTCTATTTTAAATTTCTTGCAGAACCCCCATACTGTTATCCAGAAGGGCTGTACCAGCTTACATTCTTACAATGTAAGAGGATTTCTCTTTCTCCGCATCCTCACCAACATTTGTTGTTTCCTGTCTTGTAATTTTAGCCATTCTGACTGGTGCGAGGTGAGATCTCATTTGGTGGTTTTGATTTGTATTTCCGTGATACCAAGGATATTGAGCATTTTTTCATGTGTCCATTGGCCATTTGAATGTCCTCTTTGGAGAAATGTCTGTTTATGTCTTCTGTCCATTTCTTAACTGGATTATTTGTTTTTTGGGTGTGGAGTTTGGTAAGTTCTTTATCGATCTTGGATACTAGCCCTGATATGTCATTTGCAAATATCTTCTCCCATTCTGTAGGTTGCCTCTTAGTTTTGTTGACTGTTTCCTTTGCTGTGCAGAACCTTTTTATCTTGATGAAGTCCCAATAGTTCATTTTTGCTTTTGTTACCCTTGCATTTGGAGACATATCTAGAAAGAATTTGCTGCAGCTGAGATTGAAGAAGTTGCTGCCTGTGTTCTCCTCTAGGATTTTGATGAAATCCTGATTCACGTTTAGGTCTTTCATCCATTTTGAGTTTATCTTTGCGTATGGTGTAAGAAAATGGTCCAGTTTCACTCTTCTGCATGTGGCTGTTCAATTTTCCCAACATCATTTTTTGAAGACACTGTCCTTTTTCCACTGGATATTCTTTCCTGCTTTGTCAAAGGTAAGTTGACCATAGAGTTGAGGGTCCATTTCTGGGCTCTCTATTTTGTTCCATGTCTGTTTTTGTGCCAGTACCATACTACCTTGATGATTACAACTATGTAATACAGCTTGAAATCTGGCACTGTGATACTACCAGCTTTGATTTTGTTTCTCAACATTCCTCTGACTATTTAGGGTCTTTTCTGGTTCCATGCAAATTTTAGGATTATTTGTTCCAGCTCTATGAAAAATGTTTATGGTATATTGATAAGTATTGTATTGTACATTGTATTGAATGTGTAGATTGCTCTGGGTAGCATAGACATTTTAACAATATTTGTTGTTCTAATCCATGAGCATAGAATGTTTTCCCCTATCTTTCTGTCTTCTTCATTTTTTTTCATAAGTGTTCCATAGTTTTTAGAGTACAGACAGATACTTCACTTCTTTTGTTAGGTTTATTCCTAGGTATCTTATGGGTTTGGTACAACTGTAAATGGGATTGATTCCTTCATTTCTCTTTCTTCCATCTCATTGCTAGTGTATAAAAATGCAACTGATTTCTGTTCATTAATTTCATATCCTGCCACATTGCTGAATTCCTCTACAAGTTCTACCAATTTGGGGGTGGATTCTTTTGGGTTTTCCACATAATGTATCATGTCATCTGCAAAGAGTGAGAGTTTTACTTTTTCTTTGCCAATTTGAATGCCTTTTATTTATTTTTGTTGTCTGATTGCTGACACTAGGACTTCGAGTACTGTGTTGAACAGCAATGGTGAGAATGGGCATCCCTGTAGTGTTCTGACTTTAGGGGAAAAACTCTCATTGTTTCCCCATTGAGAATGATATTCACTGTGGACTTTTCATATATGGCTTTTATGATATTGAGAAATGTTCCCTCTATCCCTACACTGAGGAGATTTTTAATCAAAAAAGATGCTGCCTTTTGTCAAATGTTTTTTTCTGCATCAATTGTGAGGATCATATGGTTCTTGTCCTTTCTTTTGTTAATGTGAGGTATCATGTTGATTGATTTGTGGATGTTGAACCACCCTTGCAGTCCAGGAATAAATCCCAATTTGTCATGGTGAATAATCCTTTTAATGTACTATTGGATCCTATTGGCTAGTATCTTGGTGAGAATTTTGGCATCCAAGTTTGTCAGGGATATTGATCTCTTAATTCTCCTTTTGGGTGTGGTCTTTGGTTATGGGATCAAGGTAATGCTGGCCTCATAGAATGAGTTTGGAAGTTTCCCTTCCATTTCTATTTTTTGAAACAGCTTCAGTAGAATGGGTATTATTTCTTCTTTTAATGTTTGGTAAAAGGGCACCTGAGTGGCTCATCTGGTTGAACATCTGCCTTCAGCTCAGGTCATGATCCCAGGCTCCTGGGATCAAGCCCCAGGTTGGGATCCCTGGACCATGGGGAGCATGCTTCTCCCTTTCATTCTGAAGCCCCCCCTGCTTGTTCTCTCTCTCTCTCTCTCTCTCTCTCTCTGTCGAATAAAAAAAAAAATCTTAAAAAAAAAAAAGAATGTTTGGTAGTATCCCCCTGGGAAGCCATTTGGCCCTAGACTCTTGTTTGTTGGGAGATTTTTGATTACTGCTTCAATTTCCTTGCTGGTTATGTGTCTGTTCAGGTTTTTAGTTTCTTTCTGTTTCAGTTTTGGTAGTTTATAAATTTCCGGGAATGCATCCATTTCTTCCAGATTACCTAATTTGTTGGCACATAGTTACTCATAATATGTCCTTAAAATTGTTTGTTATTTCCTTGGGGTTGGTTGTGAGCCCTCCTCTTTTTTTTTTTTTTTTTTTTTTTTAGATTTTATTTATTTATTTGACAAAGAGAGATCACAAGTAGGCAGAGAGGCAGGCAGAGAGAGAGAGAGGAGGAAGCAGGCTCCCTGCCGAGCAGAGAGCTAGTTCCGGGCTGGATCCAGGACCCTGAGATCATGACCTGAGCCAAAGGCAGAGGCTTTAGCCCACTGAGCCACCCAGGCACCCCAAGTTCTCCTCTTTCATTTATGATTTTATTAATTTGGGTCCTTTCTCTTTTATTTTGGATAACAGTGCCTAGGGGTTTATTGATCTTATTAATTCTTTCAGAGAACCAGCTTCTAGCTTCATTGATCTGTCCTACTGTTCTTTTGATTTCTATTTTGTTGATTTCTGCTCTAATCTTTATTATTGCTTGTCTCCTGCTTTTGCTGTTCTTTCTCCAGCTCCTTTAGGTGTAAGGTTAGCTTGTTTATTTGAAACTTTTCTAGTTTCTTGAGAAAGGCTTGTAATGCTATGTACTTCCCTCTTAGGACCACCTTTCCTGTATCCCAAAGGTTTTGAACAGTTGTGTTTTTATATTTTCATAGGAGAAGGAAGAGAAAAATGAAAAGACAAAACCAGAGAGGGAGACAAACCACAAGAGACTCTTAATCTCAGGAAACAAACTGAGGGTTGCTGGAGTGGAGGGGGCTGGGAGAGATGGGGTGGCTGGGTGATGGACATTGGGGAGGGTATGTGTTGTGGTGAGCACTGTGTATTGTGTAAGACTTGATGAATCACAGACCTGTGCCCCTGAAACAAATAATACATTATTAAAAAATAAAATAAAATTGAATGCAATGAGAGGAAGCCAAAAATGAAGAATATATCTATAAAATGTAAATGTAAAAATGAAAATTTAAGAAAGACTTAAAAACAAAGAGTTGATAAAATAAGAAATTAGGGGCACCTGGGTGGCTCAGTTGGTTAGGTGTGTGCCTTGGGCTCTGATCATGATCCCAGGCTCCTGGGATTGAGCCCTGCATTGGGCTCCCTGCTCAGTGGGAAGTCTCTCCCTACCCTCCACTTGTGCTCTCTCTTGCTTTCTCTCTCTTAAACAAATAAATAAAATTTTAAAATAAAAAACTAGTTTAAAAGGAAAATAAAAGGAAAAAAAATTTAATTGAAAGACTAAAGACTCATGAGAAAAAAACCTCTAATTCTATATACTATTTTCCCCTAGCATAGGAGTTTTTAAATTCTGTGTTATCTATAAACTTGATATTAGCCTGATGTTTCCTGCTGGTCTTCTCGGGGAGGGACCTGTTGCACTGATTCTCAGGTGTCCTTGCCTGGGCAGAGTTGCACAGCCCCTTGCGAAGGGGCCTGGCTCAGTGTAAGTTGCTTCAGGTTGCTCTATTTGGCTTTTGTTCCCTGAAGGTTTTTCCATACGGCTTTAGAGGATGGAAAAAATAAATGGTGGCACCCCAGTCTCCAGTACCAATGCTGAATGATCTCAGCCCCCACTCTTTAGTACACCCTCAGGGAAAAGCAGTCAATCAAATTTGTGTGTACCAAACTCTGCAGATTCCTGTGGTGCACACCCGCACCAATCTTCCTGGGGGAGGGAGGAGGGTTGCAGTGGTTCCATTCCTTGCTGGGCCCCTGCTTTGAGAGCAGTCACTGAATTGTGCCACCATCCAGAGCTTATGGCGATACCCAGCCAGGAGCCCACACCCAGGCTCACTGATTGTAGCCTGCTTCCCTGCTCCAATGCTTGGGAACTCTGTGCACTCAGGCTCTCCTGTTCTTTCTGTGGCCCTGGGGATCCTGAGACCATACTGTCCCATCTAGGATTCTGCCCAGCTTCGCCACCTGAGCATCTTTCATGCAGGGCCATTCCTCACAGGAGCAGACTTCTAAAAGTTCTGATTTTGTGGTCTGCTTCTATATAACTTTCTGGTAGCCAGCTTATGGAGGCTTCTTCCCTCCACCATTCATCTTCCAATGTAACCCCTCAGATTCACTGCTCCACAACACTACCTTGCGAAAAGTGGTTGCTTTCCTATTTGTAGAATTGCAGCAATTCTTTTCTTAGATCTCAGGTTGAATTCATAGGTGTTCAAAATGATTTGATAGATATCTAGCTGAATTCAAGGGACCAGATGAAAAGAGGATTTCCTACTCTTCTGCCATCTTCCCGGAAACTTCTAATTTACTCATTTCTAACTACTACACACATTAAAAATGAAACTTTCAAGATTCCTTTAAATTTTAAGTAATTATTTCATTTTCACTGGTGAGGCAGGCAATAAAACCTCATCTTTCTCTCAAGGTCAAAAATAAATAAGAATCAAAGTAACAGGTAGATGGAGATTGAAATGTTAGATTTAAGGATAAAATTTATTAGAGAATATGGTTTTAAATGCATGGTAAATGAGACTTTTATTTATACAGAGGTGCTTTCTGGTCACCTGAAGAACTGAACAACTGCGGGATTTTCCCATAGGATGAGAATCGGCCCTGTTCTTCTTACCATACAGTGGAGTGTTGACCAGGCTTTGCCCTTTCTGTGAACCAATAGACTTAAAAATAAGAAGTGCAGAAAGACTTACCTGAACCACATCAGTTCCTTATTAGAAATTTACTAACAGGGGAGGAGTAAATTAGTAGTGGAAAAACCTATTATTCTGGACTTTCTCCCTTAGAAACATGAGTTCAGAGGAAAAGAGACTCACTTAGCAGTAAAGTTCTTAGCAATTCCACCTAAATGAAAGAAAACTAGTTAAGATATCAAAAGATATATATTTACACTTGAGTTTTGCAACTAACCAGCTTTGTGGCTTTGCCAAATCATAACTCCTTATGTTAACTATTCATCTTGTAAAACAGACATAATAATACATGTTCTACCAAATTATAGCACATGTCCTACTGGTTTATTAGTAAAATAAAGTTATATATGTTCACTCACACAGAAGTGCTTTGGTTTCTTGCATATAGGTCTTGTCTAGGATGCAAGCTGCCAATGTTGCATAGAAATAACCATTTAAGGGGTGCCTGGGTGGCTCAGTGGGTTAAAGCCTCTGCCTTCGGCTCAGGTCACGATCTCAGGGTCCTGGGATCGAGCCCCGCATTGGGCTCTCTGCTCAGCAGGGAGCCTGCTTCCCCCTCTCTCTCTGCCTGCCTCTCTGCGTACTTGCGATCTCTCTCTCTGTCAAATAAATAAATAAAATCCTTAAAAAAAAAAGAAGAAAGAACCATTTAAAATTGAAAATAAACTGGGTAAGGAGAATAGCTGAGTGAAATGTTCATAATTCAAAGCAATTTTAGATTTGAGCACACATGAAGGAAGAGTTGAGATCTTTTCCCTTGAATTCTTGATATTAAGAGTAATGATTCTCACTGGTATATAATTTTCCCATAAGGAAATTAAATTTACTATATATGTTTACTGTAATGGTAACCATTGGAAACATGAGATTCTATTTCTCCATTAAAAAAGAAAGAAAAGAAGAAACCGTGCCATTTGCAACAATATGGATGGACCTTGAGGGCATTATGCTAAGTGGAATCAGTTAGACAGAGAAAGACAAATGATGTATGATCTAACTTACATATGGAATTTAAAAGAAAAAGCCAAACTCATAGAAACTAAGAGCAGATTGGTGGTTTCCATAGGCAGGGGATTGGGAATCAGGGAATTGGTCAAAAGGTATAAACTCCCAGTTATACATGAATAAGTTCTAATGTTTTTATTAATGTACCACATGAGGACTACAGTTAACAATATTGCATTGTGTATTTGAAAGTTGCTGTGGGAGTACATTTTAAAGTTCTCATTATAATTGTCAGACATAGTGGCTGACCTTATTTTAGGGGAAATCTACCTGCTTCAGTTTACAATATTGCAGGTAAAGAAACTTCTCTGTTTTCCATTTACCCCAGTATATAAGAAAGTTCACTTAGGAAGATTGGAAGAAAAGAACCTTGCTTCTTTCTCCTTTTCTTATTTATTCTCTTCTAAGAGAAGAGGAAAATGTTGCTAGTCAAAAGGGTAAGAACTATTGACCTGTTGTGGTTTAGATCTTTCCTCAAACAAAGCCTGACAAGGATTTGAGTGCAGGGAGTTTACTTGAGAGGTGTTCTCAGGACACAGAAGTTAGATAATAAGAAATGTTAACACTGGGAGAGAAAGCTAATAAGGTTTATATTAATAAGCTGGTGGCAGCTGTGGGGAACCAAGCCTTGAGCCTGCAGAGAAATCTCTGAAGAATTGTGTAAAATACACTTCATAAATTGTTCTACTAGAGGACAGAAAAGATGGCATTTATCCTTTAGGACTTGCTCCCAGAGGGTTTCTCCCCACAGTTCTATGGTGGGCCTTACATGTAGTCCCAAGGCAGCAAAGCAGAGACTCTTTAGTGTTGGTTGCTGCCAGTAAGCACAGAACTGTCAACCACATTTGTACTAAAATCAGGCCAAGGGAATATGTTCTGGTACACTGTAGGTTTTTACTACAGGGCATCGTTTTTACAAGGGATCTAAGTAATGACCGTATTGAAAAACAAGAACAATTTCCCTTGCTTTTCTTTTATTCCATGTTTTCTGCCTGCATTCCAGTTGAACTTTAATTCAAGATAGGTTTTAGGGAATGAATGGGAGGCCTTTGTCTAAGCCATGCTTTCCAACATGTTTTCCTAATGGTCTGAGTTTGGGAAGTTATCAAGAAATTAGCTAGTCATTGGGGTGCCTGGGTGGCTCAGTCAGTTAAGCATCTGCCTTCAGCTCTGGTTATGATCTCAGGGTCCTGGGATCGAGTCCCGCATCAGGCTTCCTGCTCAACAGGGAATCTGTTTCTCCCTCTGCCTCTCCCCCACCCCCTTACCCCATACTCATTCCTCTCTCTCTTTCAAATAAATAAATAAAATATATTTTTTAAAGATTTTATTTATTTATTTGACACATAGAGAGAGATCACAAGTAGGCAGAGAGGTAGGCAGAGAAAGAGGGGGAAGCAGGCTCCCTGCTGAGCAGAGAGCCCTATGCGGGACTCGATCCCAGGACCCTGAGATCATGACCTGAGCTGAAGGCAGAGGCTTTAACTCACTGAGCCATCCAGGCACCCCTAAAATATTTTTTTAAAAAAGAAATTAGCTAGTCATTAATAAAGATGGTATTAGGATCTCATTTTCACACTAATCCTTGTGTTTCCTGTATAGGTTGGAACCCAAAGGGAAAAGAAAAGGAGATGAGATTTAGCTCCCCAAACTTCCATAGTAATGATTCTTTGTCTGCAAAGCAATGAATCTCACCCTTATGCATCTGATAAACTCTATTATATAGTAATTTTGTAAACTTGAAGAGTCAGAGAATTTAAACCTTAGTTTTCTCATTAATAAAATTGGAATTATATATATATATATATGTATATAGTTGTATATATTCTAAATTATAATACTAATGTGAGGTATAAGATATTCGTATTCATATATATGTATGTATGTGTGTGTATGTATATATGTATATTCATATATATGAATCAGGTTTATGGTAAATATCCAAAAAGCAATAACTTTAAAAAGGTAGAATGTTATCTCTCTCTAATATAAATGTCAGCAAATCAGTACTTCAGGGCACCTATGGCAGGTGTGATCCATAAAGTGCTCTCATGTTTCTTTCTTATTCTTACATTACACTGGCTTCCATTCACAAGAACATTTTATGGGCTAAGAGGAGTTGTCCAAATTAAAACATCATAAATATACTCTGTGCAGAGAGAGAGAAAAAAAAAACAAAGAAGGAGGGGCAAAGGCTCACGCTGGCTGTTGTATAAGAAAGATTCACATTATACTATTTCCATCACATTGTGCAAAATTTTGTCACTTGGTCATACCTCAGCTGTAAATGAGGCTGGGAAATGTAGTTCTTATTTTGGGCAACAGTGTTTCTGACAACATTTACAAGTTCTATTAAAATGGAAGAAAGAAAGACTAGATAATTGAGCTACCACAATGAACCTGATAATACTGATATGAGGAACAAATGGGTGAATAACTTAACATAGGGCCTGTCACAAAGAAGCAATTTAATGTAGCTTATTTTAATAGTCATCATTATCTTCATCATTGTCAATTATTAAAAGGGTTTGTTTTTGCAATTTTATGAGTATGCTGAAATTAGAGTCTTGTATCTATGACACGTTGCTATCAAAGAAAAATACAAAAAAGAAGTATGTTGATTAAATAGTTTATACATTCAGTCTCACATTATTTTTTCTGATTACTAATGTGTTTGTGTATATGTCTTATTTTTTTAAATATTAGGTAAGATGTTAAAATATTCTCCCAGCTCTTCTTTCTACATATAAAATTCCCATCAACCCTGTTAAGCTAAGATATATTTTAGAAACATGCACATTACTATTCTGTTCAGATTTGTTACTATATGGATATTTTTACAACTAAGGTAAATTTTTATCAATTCATAATTTTTCACTTTTATGAGATTTATTCTATCATAAGTTCTTTGTTTAAACTTTTGAAATATTTTCTAAAATTTTTTATCTGATTTCAGAAATAAGTGTCCTATTCTTTATATTTGAAGAATAAATTAATTGGTAATGATAGTAATTACACACATAGATAACATTTCAAGTGCGGATAGGTGGCATTAGGAAATTGGACCCTAGTAAGCTCTAAAATCTAAAAAAGAAATATAGATATTTTTTAAATCCCTAAGATTAACATTTAAATAGCATGATGTTAGAAAAATACTTTAGAAAAGGTCTTTGAGTTCTATTCTTTTGGGGCCTTTAAACTTCTCTAGTTTTCTACTATATTAAAAATAGTAATGTTTGTGAAATAACCAAAAGAGTTTGCAAAGCCTTGAATTAATTTTTTCATTCAACATAAGGCAATCTTTTTAGCAGGCTGACAGCATTTGTGTGCATAATCATATGTAAGCTGTGATGAATGTTTAAACTAGAAACTGGTCTTTTGAGTCTGAACTGGAAAAAACATATTCAAGGAGTTTTTGTGAAGAAAGAGGGGTTCTGCTAGAAGTTTCTTTTTCTTTTCTTTTTTTACATTTTATTTATTTATTTGAGAGAGAGAGAGCACAAGCAGGAGGGAGGAGGAGGAGAAGCAGGTTCCCTGCTGAGCAAGGAGCCCGTTGCAGGACTCAATACCAGGACCCTGGGATCATAACCTGAGCAGAAGGCAGATGCTTAACCCACTGAGCCACCCAGGTGCCCCCTGCTAGCTGTTTCTAAAACAAAAATTTTATAAACCAATAAAAAGAAAAAAGCATTCTTGAGACTTATGTACTATTAATTCATGAGTCTTCCATATAGTCACCAAAGAGATATTTCCAGATTATTACATGCATATATGAAAATTTATTCCTTACCCTTACCCTCATATTCTCTTTTATGGATGTTCTTGATATAAATATTAAGCTAAATTTACCTTCATAAAATTTGGGATTGTCGAACGTGTTAAGTGACACTCAGAGTGTCACAGACTGCAATACCCACAGGCAGCTTGGTTATTGACATCTGGAGCAATCTTGAAAGAAAAATATCAAACTCTTCTCCTACTCCCTCAGTTAAAATAAATAATGTTATGATTACTGGTTTCTTTCTATACCAGACATTGTGCCAGGGGTTATATAGACTAGATCTCAATTCAATGTCTATGACTCATTCAGTCTCCTTTCCCCCTCCTCAGCCAAATCCTGAAGTCAGTCACCTTTTCTCTGCAACCTCTTCATCTCTGCCCAATCACAGCTAACTCACTGTGATCTGATTGACAACTTAAGGACAGAACAGAAATAGTTGTGTTTTATTTTTTTAAATTTTATTTATTGATTTGAGATAGAACAAGAGTGAGAGAGAGAGCACAAGCACGGGGAGCAGTAGGCAGAGGGAGAAGCAGAGTCCCTGCTGAGCAGGGAGCCTGATGTGGGGCTCTATCCCTGGACCCTGGGATCATGACCTGAGCCAAAGGCAGAAGTTTAACTGACCAAGCCACTCAGGCGCTCCCAGAAATAGTTTTTTTGCAGTTACAAAAACATCCTAGTTGCAAAAGTAAATGGGGAAAATTTTGGTCCTTTACTGGCTCTTTTTGATGCATATGACACGGTTGATCCCTTATACTTATAATTCTCTGCGGACTTGATTTTTCTGTATGCTGTGGATCTCCTTGCCATCTTTATACTTTCTTTGCCTGCCTGTTAGACTCCTAATCTCCTTTAAATGAAATATTTGTGTTTTCCAAGAGCATCTATTCTACAAGCATGATATGAATCATTTCTTCTAGTCATTATTTTAATTATTTTTCATATCCTTGTCATTTCTAAATTTATCCCAGATCACACCTCTCCCTTGAGTTTCAGAATTGAATATCTAATTCTCTCCCATGTTATTTTTCAAAAGCTTCTACTTTGGGGCACCTGAGTGGCTCAGTGGGTTAAGCCTCTGCCTTCGGCTCAGGTCATGATCTCAGGGTCCTGGGATCGAGCCCCACATCGGGCTCTCCGCTCAGCGGGGAGCCTGCTTCCCCCTCTCCTTCTGCTTGCCTCTCTGCCTACTTGTGATCTCTTTCTCTCTGTCAAATAAATAAAGTCTTTAAAAAATAAAAAAAAATTAAAAAAAGCTTCTACTTTAAAACTTAATGTATTGGCAAAAAAATAAAAATACTAATAGAATCAAGCATTGGTAGATGAGGAGCGCTGCAACTCAAATATGCTGGTGGAAATATAATATGCTACAACTTTGGAAAACTTCTGGCATATTGTTATAAATTTACACGTATACCTTTAATTAATGACCTTAATTAATTAAATGACCTTGTGATTACTATTCTAAATTTTTACCCAAGAGCACAAAGATGTCCACACAAAGATTTATACATGGGTATACGAAACAGCTTTACTTGTAATCCAAAAGCTGGAAACACCTCAAATATATACCAGTAGATAAATGAATTAACAAATTGTAGTATATCTACACAATGGAATGCTGCTAAGTCATAAAGAAGGAACACACAATTGATACACTCAAATATATGACTGAATATCGAATACATACGATAAGAGAAAAACAGACACAAATAGTGCAGAATGAATGATTGCTTCATAAGAAATTCTCAAAATTATAAATCTCATCTATAATAACAGAATATAGATCAGTACTTACCTGCTGCTAGAAGTTGAGGGAAATTGACTGTAAACTGGCATGAGGAAACTTTTAAAATAGCTAAATTTCACTATATGTTATTATGTCTCAATAAAAATGATTTAAAAATTGAATTCATTGGCCTCCCATCCCACACCAATTATTTTTCATTTTCCATAGAATTCTCATGATAACTCCACAATTTACATAGTCATCCAAGATAAATGCTTCCTAAATCCATTCTGTCTTTCATTCTCTGTCCAATCGTCAAACTCTTCCATCTATGCCATATAAGTATTTCCTAGATGTGTCAAACCCTATGTCTTCACTTCCTTTCTTCTACAAGACACTTCTCTCTCAAGGTACACACTCATTTGGTTCATATGGAACTGACGCTTACCCATTACTCATCACATTTTAGACAGAGCCTATTATAATGCTTTATCAAATTGGCCAGATGATGTAGTTCTAGTTGCAGAAATTAAAACTATAGTTACCACTTCTTTCCCTTTCTTATTGGAATTATTCAAAAGACGCATTCCCTTTTCACTAGGATCATCCCCAGATAGGGTAATGTAACTCTAGAACTTGTGAAAAATGTTAAGGGTCAATTAAAAAAATATAATTTCTTCCCTCCTCTTTCAGAATTAAATGAGAAACAAGACATTGGATACATTGAAGTAAAGATCAGTATTCTAAATTTATTACTGATTAGCCTGTTTGGAGAATGTGACTTCAGCACTACAGTCAAATAGGCTTGTAGATCTAATCCCAATTAGAGTTACCTGCCCAGGCATTGGCACCTTTGTACAACTAAGTTGCAGGCCTTCCATGAAAGACCAGAGACTGCCACAGTGAAATAATGACAAAATAAGAAAAACTAGAGTGAACCTTTTCTATGATAGACAGATATGAAAGAGAGGGTTACTGAGTTAGGCATATTCAGTTCCTTCTGGGGAACATTTATAAAGTAAGTCCCTCTTCCTCTGAGGAAAAAGTTGATAGAATGTGGAGATAATAAGGAAGTATTCCTAACATATGTCACCCCACTGGGGATTGGAGAGAATATATTAAAATATGAAGTATGGGGAATAAATGCCCCAGCCCAGCCCCAGTTCCTATTCCCTATGACCCTCTTCCTGGCATGCAACAGAAGGGAATAACCCATGTGGGAAAGAAGACAACGTAGAGAAAAGATTACCAGAGAAATTGTGCAAAAAAGACAAATTCTCAATGGTATTGCTTGAACATCTGAATCCAGACTGAGTGGTCCTTTATGTTACAGTTCCCTGGCTCCCACACAAAGAGGATGGGATGGCCTCTAATACTGTAGATGAGAGAAGAGTATATGTTGGATATCTTCCACACAAGGACACACCTGTTTGTCTTCTAATACACAACCGTAACTGCCAGCCCAGGTGCCTGTACACTCCTCTGTGTCCCATTGACAAGTGTCGGTTTGAAGTACTGCACATTCACCACTTTAATGCATGACTTCATGGCATGCTAGGAGTTCAAGCTGAGCTGGTTGAGGACTGCTGAAGGCCCTGTGATGGTATGGAAGGAGCTTACCTGCGGGATAAGAACAGGGACACTGTACAATTTGGAGAACCAAGGGTTGAAGATAGTTTTTGCTGAGGGGAAAGGATTCCAATTTTCCACTGTTTTTAAGATATAAAATATTTTTACTTAATATGTATTTTTTAAATTTTAAAATATAACTTAATAACTTAATAAGTAAACAAATATCAGGTGCTTATTAATAACTAGTGAAAAACATCAGTAGGAAAAATCATCAATCCAGTATACATATCAATGAAGTTTGAAGAACACTGCCACTGTAGAGCTAAATTAAATCTCCGCACCACTATCTCCTCCCTTTTTTACATGAGATTAATAAGCTACTTATTACTACTAATAAGATAATTTTGGCTCTATTGCCTGCAAACTATTAAGCTGAATTTATATTTTCAACCTCGCAACCTAGGGTTATATCTCTGCATGTCATAATGGCTTTAAAATAAAATGAAGCCTAAATATCATTGATATATTCATAGGTTGATACACACAGTTCACCAGAGTGCATATATAAATCTCTCAATTTTATCATCTTTATTTCCTTTTCTAAAAATATTGGTAGACTCATATTATCTTATGGGGTCCTATGACAATTAAATGATTAATGAGCTAATTTGAGAATAATCCTTATTACAGTATCAAACAGATGGCAATCAGTACAAAGTGTTTGTCAAATAAAATTAAGATTTATAAAATTTCTTCCTCTCTCAGACACATACGCACTTTCGGATTAATATTTTTGAAGAAAAATTAATACTGTTTATCATCTCCCTGTTCAGTAATCACTGCTCTTTCCACTAGAATAAGATCAAATACCTTAACTGCAAGGCTGCACACAAGTTGCCTTATCAAAATGTTTATCCAAATCCATAGTGCATATGGAGAGAAACTCTCTAAACACAATAATGGTGCATTCATTTTTCACACAATATTTGCCAAACTTATTTTCCTTCCACAGTTTTACATGCTGGTTTCTTCCTGAAAGTTATTCTCTAGTATCTTCTATCAAAATTCTGCTCTTCATGCAAGACTTACTTTGATTTTAACATCCTTCATGAACAATATTTTGATTGAACAAACTTGGGTGATTACTCAGTACTTTGGCTAATATATTTGTACATATGTGTATATTTGCCTTTTCTCCTCAAATAGTGAATCACAGTACTTTTACTTTAGGGTCTATTCTCATGTTGTATTTTCTGAATTGAATGCAGTGCCCTTTATAGAAAGGTTTTCAAAGAATTTTGATGATGATACTACCACCAATGCTTCACATTTGGCAGCTTCAGGATCTCCATGGCCACTGTGAATGATGAAGTTTAGGTAAAAAAAAAAAAGAAATATTCTTTGAATATTGAATTTAGTATGAGATTTACTAAGTGTGATTTAAAATAGACTTTAACAGAATTGAGAGAATAAAAATTAAGGACAAACCAAATAGAGAAAAGTGATAAATAATGTAACAGTGTTTTGGGGCACCTGGGTGACTCAGTTAAGCATCTGACTTTTGATTTCAGCTCAGGTTATGATCTCAGGGTCCTGGGATGGAGCCCTGAGTCAGGCTCTGTGCTTAGGATTCTCTCTCTCCCTCTCCATCTGCCCCTCCTCGTGCTCACTCTCTCCCTCTAAAATAAATAAATAAATCTTTAAAAAAAAAATAATGTGGGGCGCCTGGGTGGCTCAGTGGGTTAAAGCCTCTGCCTTTGGCTCAGGTCATGATCTCAGGGTCCTGGGATCGAGCCCCGCATCAGGCTCTCTGCTCGGCGGGGAGCCTGCTTCCCCCTCTCTCTGCCTGCCTCTCTGACTACTTGTGATCTCTTTCTCTCCATCAAATAAATAAATAAAATCTTTAAAAAAAATTAAAAAGAAAAAGAAAAAAGAAAAAATAATGTAACAGTGTTTCTAAACCTACATCTAGTATAGAGAAGAAAGCATACTAAAGATTACCCTGAATATTTGATCTAATGAACATATATAAAATCATGCACCAAATATTGAGAGAATACATGTTATTTCAAGCAAAAATGTAATAGTTTTAACACATTGCCGTATCCTGTACCAGATCACTAATCACATTGCAGTGAAACCAAAATACCAGAACCAGGCAAGCCACATACTCAATAGATCGGGAATGAACTTAACCAGCAAAATGATGCCACTTTTTTTTGGAGTAAACACTTAATGTGGTATTACAGGGATGGCATTAAAAATCAGTGGAGAGGGCAACCCTATCAGAACCCCTCTCACTCTTGAGAGCTTTTTCTGTGTCTTCACTTAGTAAACTTCTATCTCTTTACTCAAAAAAAAAAAAAAAAAAATCAGTGGAGAAAGGATAGACCCTTTGATAAATTGTACTGGTGAAAGTAGATGCCATCTGGATAGAAGAAAATGGATTTCCCATCTCATTCAAAAAATAGTATCCAGATGGATTAAAGATGAAAACGTAAACAGCAAAACTTTAACAGCTTACTAGAATATAGAGCACAATGTATTTCTGACCCTTATAAGGAAGGATTTCTTAACCAAGGATTAAATGCATAAATAAGAAAGGAAGACATTGATTTATTCCAAAATATTAAAAATTAAAATTTATGGAAATTTAGGGAGAACTTTTTGCAATAGATTCCTATGTAGAATTCATTTAAATTAATTTATTAAAAATTAAACAAACAAAATTTTCAGTTCAATATGTAAAGACAAGGAACTCGATGGAACATGGATAAAGAATATACAAACAAGTCAAGAAGCGGAGGCATAATGGTTAATAAATATATGAAATATATATACACGTGTGCTCAAACTCAATAGTAATAAGGATAAGGAAAGCTTAAGTGATGAGTTCCCATTTCACATCTATCAGACTGACAAACATGTAAAGTCCATTAATATTAGCTATAAGTGAGAGTGTAAGTGAATGGCATCCCTTATGCACTGCTCATAGAAGTAAAAATTGGAATGACTGGGGCACCTGGGTGGCTCAGTTGGTTAAGCATTGGCCTTCGGCTCAAGTCCTGATCTGAGGGTTCTGGGATTGAGTCCCATGTCAGGCTCCCTGCTCCGCAGGGGAGTCTGCTACTCCCTCTCCCCCTTCCCCCACTCACTCTCGCAATCTCTCTCTCTCTCTCTCTCTATCTTTCTCTCTCTTGCTCTCACTCTTTCAAATAAACAAATAAAATCTTTTTAAAAATATTGAAAAATTGGAATGATCACTTAGAAAAGCAATATTTAGAAGAGTTAAATATGTGCATTTTATTTATCTAGCAAGTCTAATCCTGCATTTTAGTGTAACTCTCATACACGTGTACAGGAGACAAATGTAAATCTTTTATCGCAGTATCATTTGTACTAGGAAAAACTTGGAAAAAATTTAAATTTCTTTTAGTAAAGTAAAAAACTCTGGTATATTCATATAGTAGTATTCTATAAAACATTTAACAAGAATGAAGAACATCTATAAGTATCAAGATGGCTGATCTCAAAGACAGAATGCTGAGTGAAAGTAGCAAATTGCAAAAGAATATTTACAGTATGATAGCAATTATATAAATTTTATAAACACATAGAATAGTACTATATATTTTAGGAGACATAAATAGGTAGTGAAAAATACAGTCAGGCATAGGGACAATAAATAGCTTTCTGGAAAATGGTTCAAACAGAGGAGAAAAGATAAGGCGGATGCTTTAACTAGTTCCATAATATTTTATAGTTTATTTAAAAATTGGCAAATATGATATAAAAATTACATTTTATGTCTAAATATGGGGCATATGTAGTCTATTATATTAAAAGTAATGAAACTTTACAAAAAGTTTAAAAATGATTTCATAATTTACCAATTTAGAAGCTGAGTATAAAAGACATTAATTTAGAATATTTCTTTTTTTGCATTCACAGTAGTTCACAAAGATACTATCATTGAAACATTCAGTAAATATTTTTAGGTTTCCTGTGTAACCAAATCGGTCAAGCTTCTCTAGTGGGGAAAAGATAAATAATGCCTCCTCTCTTATGCTTAGTACATATTATATTAGATTTCTATAATAGTTATCCCTCCCAGGGAACCTCATATGACCGGAAATATTCTTAGATTAGTGGAATTATTAGTTCCATTACAGTAGTGACCTACCTTATATAATATCATGGATATATTTTTATCTTTGTGAGAAAGTTTTATGATATCAATTTAGTTATGTTCAGTAAGATATAATAATCATTATTATGCATTTATATGAAGAGATAAGGTACATCTTAATTTTTTTCCTGGAAGGGCTATTTATAAGAAAAATGCAATCACGCATTTGTAATAATTTTATAGAATTTAAGTTAAAATTGGGCAAATACAGTTAATTTATTTCACGAAAATACTTCAACAGTCTAACAAATACTTCAAAGCTATTTCTTATGTTTCAGACTCAATTCTAAGCACTTTATAAATATTAACTCCTATGAACTCATAACAATCCTATGATGTAGGTACTAAGACTATCCCTGTTTTACATGTATGGAAACTGAGGCACAGAAAGGTTGAGAAATTACCTGGTATCACAGAGCTCATAGTTGATGGGTTCAGCCATGAATCTGGCCTGTTAATCTGGCTCTGGACATGTTGCTCCTCCTATGAGGAGTGTTTTTTTCATTAGGCAGTGTTATTTTTAACATCTGTATGCATTAGTGCCAGTCTGAAATTGAATATATGATTTAAGGTGACCTCATTGGTGTCCTTGTAGATACACTTGGGCTTGTTTACACATGAACTAATAAAAGCACTGTAATTATCAGTACTAACATGTTTAAACAAGAAATTCAGTGACCCACTGCAAAGCTCCCCAATCACAGGGCTATTTTCCTTCTTGTTAAAGGAAGAGATGTACTCAATAGAAGAAACTTCTAACTATAACAGCACAAGGTCAATAATGGGGCCAGTCTCTCTACAACTGAAATAACTCACAATCCTCAATTAAAGCATACATTAACCATGTTCAACAGTAAAGACCAATCATATTTTGTTAGGTGTGTAGAGAGGTGACAACAATGTCTTCTCTCCCCAGTTTCTAGTCTTAATGCTTTCTCCCTCTTTAATAGGGATCAGCTCAATGGCAAAGACCTAGGTTGTGGAAATGACGGTACTAGATACTTCAGGTTGCCATTGTAGCAGATATATCACTGGGAGCCTCATTTTCAATAACTGCAATACTGAGTCAATCCACATTTGGCATGCTGATCCATTTAGTTTAATCCAGTAAGTATTAAATTGGCCACCCACTTTGTGAGAGGTTCTGGGCTAAGTGCTTTGGGAAATAAAAGATTTATACTGCTCTCACGATGCCATATTCTGGGGCCCTTCTTATTCGACCTCATTTCTTGCAACAGATTGTGACATATCTTTACTCCAGGTTGCCCATTCAGATTCTTCTATGCACAAACTTTAGGGAATCACTGAATTCTGTTTCAAGTTTTTGGTTTTGTTTTTGTTTATTTCTTTGTTTTTATCAACAACAAACCTTGCTCAGAATTATGTGAGTAGTCTACACAGGTGCTTCTGTTAAAACATTTACAACTATTCCTATTCTGAATGGGATGTAAATATAGTGAATCCAGTAATTCTATAGCTGAAGTTTCTTGGATAGAGTACTTAATTCTCAAGAACTCACACTTTGATTACATTTCAAACACATCATAAATATGTATGTGTAAGGAAAGGAATGGGAACATTAAGAGAATTGAAGGATGATGACCCAGCTGTTTGGGGTGCACCAGAATAATTATACAATAATAGCAACTCAGGGCGTATTTTGGAAAATCCCTAGGAAAATATTTATAAAATACCTATTAGAAAAAAAAGGCATAATAAATGTCTTAGTCAGCTTGGGTTGCCTGACAAATCTATACATGAGGGCACTTGGGTGGTTCAGTCATTAAGCATCTGCCTTCGGCTCAGGTCATGATCCTAGGGTCCTGGGATCGAGCCCCACAGTGGGCTCCCTGCTAGGCGGGAAGTCTGCTTCTGCTTCTCCCTCCCCCACTCCCCCTCCCTCTGATTGTGTTCCTCCTCTCGCTCTCTCTCTCTCTCTCTCTCTCTGTCAAATAAATAAATAAAATCTTTAAAAAACAAAAATGAAAACAAATACTATACATGAGGGGGCTAAAAAACAAAAAATTATTCCTCACAGTTTAGGAGGCTGGACCATTTGGGAGCATGGTCAAGGTGCCATCATGGTCAGTTCTTGGTAAGAGATGTCTTTCTCGCCTGCAGATTGTGGCCTTCTCACTATGTTCTCAACATAATGGAGGGAGCTCTGTGTTTCTTCCTCTTTTTATAAGGATATTAACCCTAATGGATTAGGGCCCTACCTTATGATCTCATTTAACCTTCATCACTTCCTCTCAGGTTCTATTTCCAAATATAGCCACACTGGGGATTAGGATTTCAACATATGAATTTGGGGAGATGCAAACATTTAGTCTGTAACAATAAATAAAAAGCTATTAAATGCAAGAAGGATTCTTTTATTTTTAGAGTTAAACATAACATTACTTTTTTTTAAATGTTAATGGATTATGTATTTATTGTGAGTGATTTCGGTTTTAGTTGCTAGTTATATTTGAGGGAAGATCAAAATCAGAAATTCCAGTAACCAGATGGCTCTCCTTTGGGCTAACTTATGCAAGTACTGTAATTCTGTGAGAAAAGCTTAATTTCTGAACTTTAAATACTAACTATTTTAGATGAACTAACAAGGTGAGCAAGAATATATTCCAAACCATCAATACTTCTAAATTTAGAATTACTTTAAAACAACATTACTGTCAAGATATGTAATGGAAAAACTGGAGCCATGGATTTATGAGGACAATTAACCAGATTTATCAGAATGGCAGATAAATGTCTTGGGAAACAGTATTCAATGCAACATTATAAAGATAGCGATGAAACACTAGTAGGAATTGAAACAGATAAAAGGAAATTATTAAAAAAAAAAAGTGTAGCGGAAAGTAAAGCTAAGAGATTTTCCTCTGACTAGTCCCTACTCTCTTTGTAATTTTTTTCCCATCAAAGATTCATTTTGTTCTCTGCTAAATCTTTCCTTTAGCTTTCTGCATTTAAACTAATAAAGTGTATGCAGATTGTTACACTATTTTAGAAGATAAAGCAAGAAAAAATGTCTCATGTTATACTTAATCTTACCTCAAATCAATCTTAATTCACAAATTTCTTAAATCACCTCTATCCAACAAAATTATAAAACTCTAATTTTCATGGTCATTTCTTTTTTCCTAATTCATAAAAATAATTATTAATGGTAGTCCTGTGCTTGCAAATTAAAGCCTTGATCTTGCTGTCTTATAAACCATTTGATTACTCTAATTCTCTCCTACATGCACAAGCAGGTGTCATTCACACTTTTTTTTCTATACAGTAACCTAGCAACTGCAAGTTGGAAGACCTTCTTTATAATATTGTTCTCTTAGTAATTTCAAAATGATGCTACCCTGTCAAATCCCAAAGAATAATGCTAGTACGCTATTCCTCCTTTTTAGAAATTTAGTTAGGTGATCTTCCTAACTAGTTAGGTACTTACATTTGAAGTCCAAAAATATCAAACCTACATTTTTAAAAACACCCAAAACAACAACAAAAACAGAAATCAAAGAATCAGATGGTTTGCAGTTTAGAGGACAATAATACCACTTCCTGGTTTCTTTTAAAGATGGGTAATGCGATCTATACATACTCAGACAATCAGATTAAATCAGTTATAGCTATTGTGTTATATACACAAAAATATAAACATAAGCATCAAGTAAGATTGATTTCCAAAAGCCACAAAAGAAAATGTGTTTTGAATTCAAGTTACTTCATCCTTAAGTATTAACTTACAAAGATTATTATTATAGAAGATGGTGAGAAAATCCAGTGGAAAGTGAAAGATTACCACATATATTGGCAAATTCTTTCATTAATTTCCTCAAAAACTAAGATTGCCTGAAATGAACTATGGGCCTCCCATATAAATTTGAATTTCAGAAAAGCAACAAATAATTTTAATATATGTTCTGTGCAATATTTCACACAGATTTTTACCAAAAATATTTGTTGCTTGCCTGACATTCATATTTAACTAGGTGATCCTATAGTTGTATTTGCTAAATCGGGTAACTATCACAAGGAGATTTGAGGAAGAACTATAAAATAAGTTAATTGGTTATCTTGCTTACATTAGAGACTAAATAAATGTTTGGCTAACAGACTGCGAGTATTTGAAATAACTTCTACCTTTTTTTTTAAATGAAGCATCACAATATTAGCTTGGTACTTTAACCAGAAAATAATGTATGAATAACTATGATTTATAAGTACATTTTAGAATTGTAATATCTGAACATCTTATTTACACATATTTTATGTTTATTGAATAAGTAATAGCTTGTCCTATGAGAATATTTAATATATGTAGCTTTTCTTTAAATTATGCTCATATTTGAGTAAAATAAAAATATAGTTAAAGAAAATGTCATGATGGATTAGAAAGGGAACACAGTGGAGACCTGCAGTGCTTTCAATTTGAAGGAGAAAGTGAGACTATGTCAGCAGGACTAGCTGCCCCAGTTGAAATGAGATGATGTAGTTGGATATTTAAGAAAGCACAGTAGTAGATTCAGGGTCACATCAGGGATTGAAATGAAGAAAGTCCTTATTGTCATTTTTATTTCACCAGTTGGAGTAACTTTTCAACTTGTGAAAAGTGGAGCACAGATCCTGGAAATTGAAATCCTTTCCTAAAGCACAGGCATGTGCAGGGCAATCAATGGCAATATCAGATTGAAGCTCATGCCTGTTAATCAATGTGACTTAACCCTGATTTGGGGGAAAATTATTTTGAGGATGAGAATATCAACCCTGTTCACTCCCCTGCATTTTTGCTGAGGGTGACAATTATTCCTATGCAAGAATAATATGCAAGAATAATGGTTGCCAGTGAGGGGGAGAGGGATGAGACCTGAGTGTAAGCCAGTTCTTCTGCAGCAAACATGCTGTCTGCAAACACTAAGCAAAACAGCAGTTGTCATACATTCTCAGATTCTAAGGCTGAATCAACAGCTTACTGGTAAAACTTCCATAAATTGCTTAGTCTGTCAGCTTCCTTTCTGTTAAGTGAAATGAATTCGAAGGTCTTTCCATCTCTTACCAACTCTGACTATGCCAACGATAAGGGCTCTTATGAAATAGAATATTTAACTGTCTTATATGAATTTCTTAGGTTTATGAGCATATAAGTACTGAAATTTCATTTCCTGGGACATTATATTGGATGAATATTTTCAAGTCCCTAACCTGTCTTTTTACACACTAAATTTCAGTCATTTATGCAAGTTGATTGCATCCCTGACATGGGTTTTACAAGAGGTTGGACACTTTAAAAATATTAACAGTATTTATCTGTCTTAGGAACAGAGGTCTCTTTCCATAGAGCTATGCTACAGTTAGATTTACAAGCATGCATTTCCATCCCTTGGATTCTTTTGAGTCACAACAGGGGATGAAACCATTTATGTAAGGATTCCATGCTATCCTCTTTCTAAAACTCTCAACTTAATGCTCTGTATTGGAATGGAAATAATAGCAAGTAAATAAAACTCCTGTTGGAGTGGTTTTGAGCTCAGGCAGACAGACAGACAGCTACATAGTAGCTATGTGAACTTGGCCAAGTCATCTTGCCTCCTTATGCCTGTATTTAACCAAAAGGATAATAATTTACCAATCTCATAGGATTGTTGTGAATGTAATTGTGAAAACAACACAGTCATAGAATAAATGTTCAATAAATTGTAGCTATTGTTGCTATCATGCTGCTACTACTATTAATATAATTATTTTTTATTAGAAAACTACTAGGAGCTTAATTTGAAGTCAGTTCTGCTTTTTTTTCAAGTTCCGTGAATCCTCTAACACATATATCAATAAAATTAGGCTTAAATAAATTTGTGAAAAGGAGAGTTTTCCACTTTATGGATATCCATGGACGATGTGTACAATATCCCTGAATGTAAGAGAGATAATGGAAGGTACAGTTTTTAAAAAGGATGAATGGGGAAAGCAAATTTATTTCTCTGTATCAGTGCCTATACCTGACAAGCAATATGCAGTCAATAAATTGATTATTTTTAAATAATATTAGATAACTTATACAATTTTTCTATGTAAGACAAACACCTGTATATACATAAGTGAGCTAAGCGTAGGATGTTAATGTAGAAAGCCAGGTTCATCATAGGGATAATGCTCTATTAAATAAACTCTCTATCTTCATTTTACCTCATGACATAATTTCAGTCTAGAAGGACACTTCTTCTAGCCCAGGAGAAAGTAATACTAAACACCAAGTGTTAAAAAGTACCAGCTGGAAGTATTGTTAATTTTAAAGTCAAATGCCCTGAAACACCTAAGAAATTTCAAATGTCTCCTGTACAGAGATTTCATGTTAACTGAAATTCCCTTATTAGACTCAATTCTCAGGAGCTTTCATTAAAGTTAGAGTATTAATATAGAACCATTAGCCACTGAGAATATAATGGGCTTTGAGGAGCAGGCAAAATTCAGCATGAGAAAGGAGACAGGTATAGAACACACGAATTGAAGGGGACAATAATAAATCGCATGAAAAAATTGGAATATGGAGTCATAGAGAAAGGGGAAATGAAGAGAGAATAAGAAAATACATGTGTGCTTAATTCGAACTAAAACCTAATGTCAAAGACTTCTAAGGCATTTTATAGAGAAGAACTTAATGGGAGAATGGATAATTTTGAGATCCATTTAAAATTTAAAAAACTCCTAACTCAAAAACTTTTTCTTTTGTCTCTTCCAACCTATATGTATTTGATATTTTCTCAAGTTTATTGCATTGGCTAAGACCTCTGGTACAGTGTTGAATAAATAAGTGAGTTTGGACATCCTTGCCCTACCTTATCTTAGACAATACCTTTCAGCCATCACCATGAAGTAACACATTAACTATACATTTTTTTAGATGTTTTCTACCATGTGAGGGAGTTTGCGTCTATTTGTAGTTTCTGAAGTTTTATCATAAATGATCTTGGATTTTATCTCATATATTCTATGTCTATTAGGATGATCAAATTGTATTTCAAAATGTTGTGTCAGTTAATGTGGTGGTTTATTTTGATTGATTTCCAAATGTCAAACAAACCTGCATTCCACTTGATTGTAGTAAATCATTCTTTTTATATATCACTAATTCAATTTGCTAATATTTTTAAAAGATTTTTTTCTAAATGTCCATGACAATAGCCATCCCCATAGTGTTTTGTTTATTTGTCCTCATAATACCTATTTGGTTTTCTTATCATGGTATTTCTGGCTTTGTAAAATAAGTGGGATATTGTTTCCTCCTTTTCTACTTTCTGGAAGTAAAAATGAATTATTGATTCTAATATTTGGTAGAAATAACCTCTGAGGCTTTTGGGGGCCCAGGGTTTTCTTTATTGGGGTGTTTTTTAACTCCAAATTGAATCTCATTAGTAAATATGAAGATATTCAAGTTATCTATTTTTGGTGAATTTTATTAGTTTGTATCTTTAAAGGACAATTTCCATTTCATCTAGGTTATCAAATATATCTGCATAAAGTTGTCATAATTTATTTAACTACTATAGCATCCAATTGGTAGCCTTGCCCACTCTTTTATTTATGATATTGATAATTTGTGTGCTGAATAATAATAAAAATATGACTCAGTAAAAGTTGTTATTAAAGAAATGCTTAGAGAAAAAATTAGACCTTCAAATGAAGAGGGGTTGCAAATCTAAATGAATCTTCAAACTTAAGTAGGAAGAAAATTAAGGGGCACCTGGTAGGCTCAGTCGTTAAGTGTCTGCCTTAAGCTCAGGTCATGATCCCAGGATCCTGGGATGGAGCCCCACATTGGGCTCCCTGCTCAGCAGGAAGCCTGGTTCTCCCTCTCCTACTCCACCTGCTTGTGTTCCCTCTCTCGCTGTGTCTCTCTCTGTCAAATAAGTAAATAAAATCTTAAAAAAAAAATAAATTAGGTAAGAGAATGAAAACATAGGTAATAGCAAAAATATTAATAAAATAAAATAAGGGGAAACCAACAGCCAAAAGTTTATTCTCTGAAGAGACTGCTAAATTAAGCACACCCCCAGTAAAACTGATCCTGTAAAAGAGAGAATATATGTTTATTTGAAAAAGGGAACCTCATATGAACACCACAGACATTTATGCTAATTTTAAAGAATTATAGTTATATAAACTATAGTTTCTGACCACAAGAAAATTAAATTAGAAGCTGTTGAAAAACAACTTGAAATTCTCCAAACCCTTGCATAAATTATGCAACACATTTCTAAATTAAACTATATGTGTACAGGAAATCGGAAAATAGGTTGATATGAAATAAAAAATTTTTTTGAAGATTTTATTTATTTATTTGACAGAGAGGAGAGAGATCACAAGTAGGCAGAGAGGCAGGCAGAGAGAGAGGGAGAAGCAGGCTCCCTACTGAGCAGAAAGCCCGATGCAGGGGTTCGATCCAAGGACCCTGAAATCATGACCTGAGCCAAAGGCAGAGGCTTTAACCCACTGAGCGACCCAGGTGCCCCGAAATGAAATAAAATTTTTAAAAACATACCAAATTTGTGCTCTGTAGCTAAAAACAGGGGTTGCAGATAAATTTATAGCATTAAGTGCTTAGGAAAAGAAGAAACATCTAAAATGAATTTTTAAACTTAACAGATTTTCATTTTCATTTTCTGATTAGAATCAAATTCAATATTTTCTTCTTTTTAGTGTCTCTGAAATGCAGAGACTTCTTTGCACTCCAGTAGTTAATAGTAATATTAATTGTCTATCATGTCTTCTCCCTGTAAATATGTATTTTTTAACTTCCCTGATCACCACCTTCTAGTATACATGAATGTTCAAAGGATTCTGATTTCCTCTACCAACCTTTCTTCCCTCATCATTTCCTCATTTTACTTAGTTTTTTTAACTCGTTTTTTTGGTAAGTTTTTATTTAAATTCTAGTTAGTTAACATATAGTGTCATATTGGTTTCAGGAGTAGAATTATTGATTCATCACTTACATATAACACCCAGTGCTTATCACAAGTGCCTTCCTTAATACCCATCTCCCATTTAGCCCATACCCCAACCACCTCCCTCCATTAACCCTCAGTTTTTTCTCTGTCATTAAAAGTCCTTTATGGTTTCCCTCCGTCTCTTTTTTATTTTTTCCCTTTCTCCTAGGTTCATCTGTTTCATTTCTTAAATTCCAGAAGAGAGTGAAATTATATGGCATTTGTTTTTCTCTGATTGATTCATTTCACTTAGCTTAATACACTCTAGCTTCCTCCAGATAGTTACAAATGGCAAGATCTCATTCTTTTTGATGGCTGAGTAATATTCTATTATCTATCTATCTATCTACCTATCCCACCTCTTCTTTATCCGTTCACCCGTTGTTGGATGTTTGGACTCTTTCCATAATTTGGCTATTGTTTCTATGCTTCTAAAAACATTAGGGTGCATGTATTCCTTCAAATCAGTATTTTTGTATCCTTTGGGCAAATACCTAATAGGCAATTGCTGTACCATAAGGTAGTTCTATTTTTAACTTTTTGAGGAAACTTCATACTTCTTTCCAGAGTGGCTGCACCAGTGTAAGAGGGTTCTCCTTCATCTGCACCCTCCCCAACATCTGTTGTTTCCTTGTTAATTTTAGCCATTCTGACAGGTATGAGGTGGTATCCCATTGTGGGTTTGATTTGTATTTCCCTAATGATGAGTGATGGTGAGCATCTTTCCATGGGTCTGTTGGCCATCTGTATGTGTTCTTTGGAAAAATGTCTATTCATGCCTTGCCCATTTATTAACTCATCTTTATTGATACTAAACAGTACCCTGGAGAAGGAGAAGAGTGAAACAGGAAACATTTCTTTTTTTTTTTTTTCTCCCAAATACTTTTATTTTATTTTTTAAGTGTTACAAGATTCATTGTTCATGTACCACACCCAGTGCTCCATGCAATACGTGCCCTCCTCAATACCCACCAACAGGCTCGCCCAACCCCCCACCCCTTCCCCTGCAAAACCTTCAGCTTGTTGCTCAGAGTCCACAGTCTCTCATGGTTCTAGATGTAATAGCTATTAGCCTCCTCTTGGAGTTGTTCACCACTGGCAAGAGTGAAATAGAGTCAGACTTTGCATTCAAATAGAACACTGGCCAGAGTACCATGGATAAGGGTACCTTTTCTTCTTTTTTGAACTTTTTCTTAAGCTTCACATCAACTCTGATCAATTACTTATTCAATGTTTTTTATTCATGCATATATTCACTTAGTCAAATAATGTTTTTGTATTTTTATGACCTATGTTTTGTTAGATGTAGGCAATGAAAGAATTCTCCATTCATCAATGGCATTGTTAAATGCCTGAAAAAATAATTAATTTTTATCCAAATAACTTATTTAAAAGCAAAGCAAATAAGTATGGCAATGCTGTCATATCCAAATGTAAAAAGCCAGTTCTGTCATAGTGTACATAAACAGCAGTACAGTATTTTCTCCCATGCATACTTATTTGTGAAAGAAAAAAATAAAGGAAAAAAAAACCCTTTTTTAAATAATCGTGATTATTTGTATCCTCCAACCTATCCATGTCAAGTTCATTGTAGGTGAGACTATTTTTTTCTTTTATTTACTCATAGTATCCTCTGATTACTCTTTCTACTTCACATATTGTTCATTTTTCCTTTTCATGTTATTTCCCTTAGACTATACTGGCCACTCTTAAAAAAAATAGAAAATACCTATAAGCATCTTCTGGTATCTTCTCTGACCTAATACAAGTAACTGAACAATAAAAATACCTTAATAAACAGTTCAGTTTGATTCTATAATGAGACATAGGGCAGAAAAAGAGAACAGAAAAAGCTAAATTGCTCTTGTGTTGTGTATTCTCCATAAATCATTTTTCCATCAAACATATCTAGTTATCTATAAAACAAAGTTTCTTCTTACAGATACTGACATTGCATATATTATGACTATGTATTGGTATTACTCAAATGGTTCAGCTTTATTGTGCTATGATCTAGTAGATGTTTGGAGTTTTTTTTTAGGTTAAATATTTTAGCACAATTATGTATCCAATGATAGTAAATGCCATCTCAAATGGTCCATTAAAAAAATCAGATACAATTAATATTTTGTTATATGATACAAAACTCATTCACAACTGAGAATGAGTTTTAAATTACTTGTATAGAAATTGAGATCGTTCATCATTACAAATAATTCCATCTGGCAGGGATTCATTGGACCCACTTCACACCATGACTCTTGATGAGTTGACTGTTCCTAACTGTGACATATCCTTTTATCTTAACTGGAAACCTCAGGAGGTAGACTGTGTTCATAATTGAAAACATAATTGAAAACAAAATTCACACAATGTCATTTAGAAAGTCAGAGTTATGATTTGCACATTTATTGTACTGAAGTAAAATTAATCATGTACCAGAAATATAATTGTCAAATTTAGTGGTATTTTAATAAGCCATGAACAATGACATGCAAGGAAAAAAAATACATAGTTGAAAATAAATTTCCTTTCTCAATACATTGCTTGCTTTATTCATAAAAAAGGATCTTGGTTTCTGAAAGTGATCTGAACTTTTCTCTGAATGTTGAATTTCATTATTTATATATCTGTGCTTGTGCAGTGTAGTCATTCAGAACACTGACTCTGAAACAGAATAAACAAACTGCTCTGGTTTGAATACTATATCTATCTCTTACTAAATTCATGACCTTGGACAAGGTTCTTAACATCTTCAGGTCTCAGTTTCCATATCAGCAGAATGGGGATAACATTATTAGCCATGAAAGAGTGATCTGAAGTACTAAAACCCCAAAGTAAATGGAACAATCTTTTGTCCTTTTCCAACCCCTTAGGGAAACTGTGGTCAATTACTTGTGTCCTTTGGTACTTATCTCCTTACTTCCAAATAATTTTATTTTTTCTGTCTTGATTTAATTAAGTCAGTATTATCTCTTTATTTCCTTTTGTGTTGTTTTCTAATCACACTCCCTTAGCACTTTCTTCTAAGTTGTTTTGGAGACATAAGCTCTATAGTTTATAATAAAGATATTTTGTATAATGTCTTCATCACTTACTAGTTATATGATCTTCAGCATGATATTTATTCTCTTTATCCTCAGATTTGAATGAGAATAATAATAGTACCTACCCTACAGCATGCTCATGAAAATTAAGTAAAACAACTTATATAAACTAATCAGTGCAGGGACTAATATGAGTGCTGAATTATTATTTTTATTACTGTAAGTCCTAGCCTCTTGAGTTCCAATTTCTGTCTTCACCCAGCTAGATGTCTATTTTTTACCTAATCTGCTCCATCCTAGTTCCTAAAATCCTATTTCTGACGAGACAAACCAAAAAATTACCAATAGCTCCAGGCCTTTCCAACCACATGCAACTCCAGGCCTTTCCAGCCACATCTGATTGGACTTAGCAATGGAGTCTTGTCTGGAATCCCACAACTTGAAATATTATAACAAAATCAGAGCTGCTATTCTGCTTTTCTGTCAGCACACCTGGTTTCCTGTGCTTTGTGGACAAATTCTGAGAATTTTTGGCTGTAAGTAATAAACCACCACCACCTCTCCCCACAAACACACTTCTTTGATAGCCTAGTTCTCTAAACTGAAAATTCTGCCTTAATTATTCATTCATGGGTCTGCCCCAGTTACCTCTATATAAGCCCAGTCTATCCTAAATTGAGATCTACCTCAACCATCTTTCCCTACAATAGATCCTACTTTCTACAACCATTTATGTGACTACTGTTTCATATGTATATATCTCCCAAAGTTAAGCTAAAGTGAGGCTAGACCAAGATACGCTTATTACCCTGTACTCACCAGGTTGGATTTGAGTCTTAGTTGGGCTTGACTGGGTTTGGGTATTAAGCTGGACTACATTTCAACAACATATTCCCTTCCCAGGGAAAGGTTTTAAGTTAGTCCAAATGATAAAATCTCTTTTCAAAGAGTAAATAATATAGTGTGTTCAAATATAGAAAATAACTACATTTGCTTTATATATTACACCTTTGATATTAGAAAAAATTGATGGCCTTGGATTCTACAAAGTCAGTTCAAAAACTAATAAAATTGCAAGATAGTAATATGAATAATAAAAATAATTTGCTGATTTATGAATAGGTGAAAAATCACTATTATCTAAATTTATTTTATTTTTTTATTATCTAAATTTTAAATAAGAATTTTATTTTCCTGCAGACTCTTTCCTTTGTATTTATGTTTTATGTCCTCTCCTTGTGTTTCATACCTCATTTACTTTTCTTTAGACCTCTTTCTGTCCTGTATTTTATTCATTCCATTTTACTTACGTTTCTCTCATTTACTGAGACCTCCGCACTGGTAATTATAGATATGTCTTGGCAAGAGGTGATTTGTTTTTCATTTCTTTGCTCTACTGTTTTCTTTCCTGAAAAATTCAGTTAACAAATATATACTCACATGAATATTCTGTCACAAAAGGAACCTAGGAGGAAGATGATATCGGTCATTTTCAATGGCCTTTTCTCCCAATCTCATGGCTCTGGGGCTCTCTAATGTTTCATGTTTCCTTTCCCAAAGATTAGTAGGTACTTTTGTATAATATTCATCTGGGAACCACTTCATCCTCTATGAATTTGTCACTATAGACCTAAATTAAGGCAGTTGGCATAAGTCACTGCTACAAATAGGTAGCTTGCAAAAGGGAGATCCAAATAACTGATGGTAAAGCAACAAATATTTCCCCCCCTACTTTTACCTGGTTTCTCATTATACACAATCCACAAATTTGGAATTCCTTTTTTTGTCATTTAATTTCCATTTGGGTTTCCTTTAAATTGTATCTGTTTTTTTTAAAAGCCACGTAAGTCTACATTAGTAAACTAAAGGTAAGAATTGATGCTAAGAATTTTGGTAAAAGTAAATTTAAATTTGATTATATTTCAATAAAATAAAAATATCCTTTGTGCTGAATCGTTATTATGATAGACTCTATGTTATAAAATATCTCTATAAATCTGGTCTAAATAATATTTCAATTATTATTTGACCTATCCATTAATTGTAATTTTTCCACAGACCCTGTGGTTATACCAAAATATGTGCATCTAACTCTAAACAAAGGAAGATTACATTAGAGTTGCCTGATAAATCTTGTCTTTGCATGATTTATCTTATTGCCTGATTTCTCCAACTTATCAATGAAACATAAGCAACGGTTTTAATTGTCCATAAAATTATATACCTAATCTGACTCATATTAATTTCTCTGGAGACAGCTCTTATTTCTGTTAACTCACAGGTTTTCAAGCTGTCCTTTTAAGCTCCCTTTGGCTTTTAAACCTTTAAAGACCTCGTTGCCACTCCGTAGAAATACTTCACCCCTCTCTGTAGGGAATATACAGACTTAAATCCGCTCGGTTCTCGGCTGAAATGTAGTTATATCAAAAAATCCATCATTGACCCTGCAGACTAGGATAGATCTGGGCTCTCAGAGCTCCCTTTCCTTCCCATTGTAGCATTTATCACAAGTGCAGTCAAGCACACATTAGCCTGGTTAGTTATTATTAACTGCATTACTATATACACAGTTCCTTTCCTTTCCATTTGTAGCATTTCCTTCCTTTCCCTTTCCTTTCCTTCCCATTGTAGCATTTATCACAAGTGCAGTCAAGCACACATTAGCATGGTTAGTTATTATTAACTGCATTACTATATACACAGTTCCATATCAATTGTTATGCTGTTCATTGCTGTTATTTCTAGTTCTTAGCACTTAAAATATATCCCAGCTCTGGCTTATATTAAGTGATTGGCAAATATTTGTTCAATTAATTAATACATCAACGAAAAGGCAGGTGGCAGTATAAGTAATACTGAAGTAAACATAAGATGCTCAAGACTATAGTCTTTTTCCATATATGTATAAAATAATAGGAAGTAAAAGACTGTTCAGAAATGTTAAAAAAAAACATAAAAAGCAAATATAGAAATATATGTTTTAAACCTGACACTCAAATTTAGCAGTATTTAGTACTATCAAGAAATTTATTTGTGATTTCATTCACTCTGAAACTCAGAATAACAGTCAAATCATTCTTCAGCTTTCTATTTCAAAGGGATATGCCATCAGTAAGTATACAAACTTTAAAAAAACACTTTCAGCTCTATCCTTAAAGAAAAGCTAGTGTTATTACATCATATAATTTATTATATTCCCATTAACACCATGGATTAATGCATTTCCAAGGTATTTCCTCAGTCTATAAACATATTTTTTCTTCTTAAGTACTTTTAAAATGCTAGGTTCATCTTTCTTTTAAATTTCAAAACCCCAAAAGGACAAACAAATATAATACCATACATCTATGTCAAAAGGAAGGGAGTTCCATAGATTTAGGATATAATTATTCACTGAGGATATAATATGAAACCCAAAATGAATTGCTTACTGAACCCTTTTAACATGGAAATCTGAAAACTCTTTTACACTAAACTCTTACTTATTCTTTCAACAAATATTAGTTTAACATATACCATAGTCTATACCATCATGTACTATACTCTATACTCACTTTTTAAAACTCTGAGTGTGTGTGTGTGTGAGAGACAGAGAGAGAACATATGCATACACAACACACAATAGGAAGTCACAGTCTAAGTGAGAAATAGAAGAATTAATCTTCTATTTTAATATAACTTGAAGTTTTTAAATGGTTTTTCTCCATGTATTAGTTTTGCCTCAATACAGGAGACTTTGCAAAACCATAGTGTAGGTGTCACCTGAATTGAGTCTTAACAGATGTGGAAGAATTATACTGTTACACTTGTTATACTTTGAGCATAATAGTAATACTGAAAAATGGAGAAAAACAAGATTAGAGAGAGACTGGGATTAGACCAGGAATTGCATTTCATACCAAGTACTTTAAATATTATTTTCTAGAAAACGGAAGCCATTGATGGAATTTTAGCAAGAAATTAACGGGAGAGTATTTTCAGCAATGTGGAGAATAGATGAAAGGAGGACTATACATAGATGACAATAGGAAGATCATTATATTCAAGCAAGAGATTATGAGGATGTGAATTAACATAGTGGTACTAGACATGCAGAGATTCAGATGGACAGAAAAGATTATATGTAAGTGTAATAGGAAGCAGTGGCCAGTTGGTTATGGAAGATAAAGGAATAGAAGTTCAGTTCCAAACTTAGGTGCCTGAGTAAATGAGGTTAACTGACCTAGAAAATGAGCAATGGATTTTACATTCAGATCAATGACGAATTCAAATTTAGCTGCCAGAGTTTGATTTGATTATGGATCATCTATATGGAGATTCAGAGTGGTACAAATAGAGAAAGGTTAGATATATAGATGTTGGTTTATATAGTTCAAGTGTTGGCTGTACTTTGCGGGTTGTATACATAGATAATTAAAATCTAGGCTACAGATGAAATTTTCAGAATTCATAATGGCTACAAAAAAGCAGAGGCTGGAAAGCAAAGAAAACATTTAGGAGCAGGAGAAGGAAAACAGAGTGAATAGTGTGGTCAGAATACAACATGGTCTCAGCATGGTATGGTCCAGAGAATAGGATTTTTGTTAGTTTAGGGATCTTCTTTGAAGTTAATGATGACTTTCCCAGGTTTCCAGAACATGATTGGATGGAACTGCTTCCAAGGTTTATCTGGTCACTCATTATTTACCTAAATCACTACTAATAAAGGAGCTGACTATATGATTTACACAAGCTGTCCATCTTTCTTTGAAAGTAGGCATGTCTTTCTATAACCAATATTTTTCTTTATTCCATAAGTCTCAAAGGCCCCTGATCTTATCCAGGACTTCCTAGCATCATAAAAATATAAACTAGATACTGTGTTCCCTCTACATGTATAGAATGTATACTTATAACATTCCTGAGGACATGGTGAACTTAGAAAAACATGTGTTGGATATGGGCATATAAAAACCTTTTAACATTTCTTGTGAGGCTGGTTTAGTGAACTCCTTTAGTTTTTGCTTTTCTGGAAGACTCTGTATTATTCCTTCAATTCTGATTGATAACTTTGTCAGGGAGAGTATTCTTGGAAGTTTTTTTTCTTTCAGCACTTGGAATATATTGTGCCACTCTGTTCTGGCCTGCAAAGTTTCCACTGAACAATCTGTTGTTAATTATATGGGAATTTCCTTGTATATTTTTTTCCTTGCTGGTTTTATGTTTCTCTCCATCTTTAATGTTTGACATTTTAATTATAATGTATCTTGATGTGGGTCTCTTTGGGTTCATCTTATTTGGAACTCTCTGGGTCTAGATGTTTGTTTCTTTCCCCAGGTTAGGAAATGATAAAAACTACTAAGTGTTAAAAAAAATATCCAAGTGATAAATATTTATATATTTATTTATTTTTATTATATATATATATATATATATATATATATATATATATATATATATATATATATATGACTGTTATCATGGGTGGATTAACTGCTATTTGTTAGAATACATTTATTTATTTATTATTTATTATTTAATTACTTAGATTACTTCAAAGTTAGACAATCTCTACACTTCACTGGCATGTTTAAGTTAACAAAACTTTCTGTTAGGGATGTCTGGGTGGTTCAGTCAGTTAAGTAGCTGCCTTCGGCTCAGGTGATGAGCCCAGGGCCCTGGGATCGAGTCCTACATCGGGCTCCTTGCTCAGCAGGGGGCCTGCTTCTCTCTCTGCCTGAAGCTCCCCCTGCTTTTGCGCTCACTCTCTCTCTCTCTCACTCTGTCTCTGGGAGATAAATAAATAAAATCTTTAAAAAAAAAACTTTTTGTTAACTACAGAAAAACAGTTATCTATGGGAAAGGAGAACAGGCAGGCAAGCTTTTGAGTACCTGCTCCACGCAGGAAAGACCTTTTTTCTGATGCTGGAGAAGGTGACACTGACACTCAAAGAATTCAGAACTTAGACATTACTAGAATCTAATGCCATGAGGACTTAGAAGACTTTGGGGTGTTTTTTTTGTTTATTTGTTTGTTTTTAAGTCTGTATGTGTGTGTGTGTGTGTGTTTACATAGAGATTTAATTAATGACCGTCTCTTTAATTAATGACTGTCTCTTCCAGAATACTATCAAAGGGGTCATACCTATAAGTCTATATACTTTTTTTGATTGATACATAGCAGCACCTGGGAGATAGTGAGCATTCAATAAATATTCTTTGAATGAATGAATAAATGATGAGTAAATGAAAAGTAATCACAGTGAAAAAAAAAGGTAATCAAAGGATTTCAAAACTAGAAGAGAGGTATAAATAAAGGGCTAAGGAAACATGGATAGAGAAGAATAATAAATTCTGACCAGAGTGTTGGACAACATACAGGAGGATGGAAGAATCAACATCTTAACTGAATCTTGAAGAATAGAGTTTTGACAAATGCTCCAGTGGGGTGGAGCTCAAAGGGATGGCCTTTCTAGCAGAGAAAATTCCAAAAGATCAGAGATAAGAAAGTAAGTATTTAATCTGGAGACTGAAGAGATTCTTTAGAATCAGAATGTAAAATGAATTGTACCATACTTTGGATTTTATCCTATATCCATGAACTTTAAATAAACAAAAAGAATAAGAATGAGAAGGAGGAGCAGAATGAAAGAATACTAAGAGTTTGCTAAAATTGTTAGAACTATTAAGTACTAATTTCAAAGTGGTCTGAAAATTTGCATTTTATCATTTAATTTTGCTCACTTGACTATTGTATGCATATTTGAGATTTTAACTTGTACATATTTGTATTTTCAAATTCAAAAATTTTCTAACTTTCCATGTTATATGTTCCAGTTCTAAAATAAGTCAATGCCGATTTGAAGGATAAAAGTCTGTACCATGTTTTAGAAACAAAGTTTAAAAAAAGCAAATAAATTTGACCACCTACAAAAACAAACCAGCTCACTTCTTAATATGACACTTCATACCAGAAGATATTAGATACAAGATATTAGGGCAACCTACTTAAGATACACACAAGCAAAAGAAATGTGAGCCAAGGATTTTATGTCCATTCAAAACTGATATAAAGGCCAAAGATAATCTTTTATGAACATGGGAGAACACAGGACCTATGAACATTTCCTAGAGAGTCTACTAGAGCTCAACCTCAGACCACCAGAAAAATCAAGGGACAAGTTTGAGTAATATGTCTAGTGGCAAAAATTGAACAAATTTATCTGTAGAACAAAGACTAAATCTTATGTATAAAGGTTTTATTTTATGTAAACACTATATATTTTCTGAAAAAAATCAATGTAAGAGCGACAGTGGTGAAAGGATAAGTAATATTCTCTCTCCCAGGCTTAATAGTGACATCAAATGTCCCTGGCCTCGACGTTATACTTATAGCTAGGGAAACATCTATATTTGGTGTTGGTCTTATTAATTAGCCAAAAAGTCCTCTATTTGGCCTTCATTTTGGTCGTAGCCTTTGGGAGGCTAATTTAATGTCATATCTGACATTCCTCAAATTGTACACGATCAAACAATTTGTGACCAAGTCACAGATCATCATATCTAGTCAGTATAAAAATGTGAAAAATACAGCACTAAGCATGTCATCTCACTTATTGTTTATCTTTCGAACCAGTGATTATGTAATTGAAAATATAATATGAATCAAAGTAACTGATATTAAATTGTATTTTAGTCCTTATATGTTTGGGCAACCAAAATTCATAATATTAAAAAATAAGCTTTGTGGAGTACACTTATTTATTTAAATGCATTTATACCCCAAGGAACTCAAGAAAATATCTTACTTGAAACTTTTCTCAAGTGCTAGTGTAAACAAGCAAGTGAATGCAAAAAAAGTATGTGCATGGGGGCACGTGGATGGCTCAGTCAGTTAAGTGTCTAACTCTTGGTTTTGGCTCACATCATGATCTCAAGGTCATGAGATAGAGCCCCACTTTGGGCCCCATGCTGAGTGTAGAGTCTGCTTAAGATTCTATCTCCCTCTGCCCCTCCCCCATGCTCATGTGTACCCACACTCTTTATCTCAAACAAAACAAAACAAAACAAAACTATGTGCACATATATAAATATATGTATATAGTATACAAACACACATGCACTCTTGAAAGCAATAATCTACTCCTGACTATAGTGTGAAAGCATCTTTTCTTTTTTTTCTTTTGTATTTTAATCTACTTGTGTGTTTATTCTTTTATTTTTTTGTTTAAATTCAATTAGTCAATGTATAGTACATCATTAGTTTTTGATATAATGCTCAATGATTCATTAGTTGCATGTAACCCCCAGTGCTCATCACATCTTTTCAAGTGATAGGAAGAACCTTTACTTTTTAGTATTACTTCAATAAATTTGCATAATCACTTTCAAATAAAACTTCTATCCAGGAGACAAGTCTTTACCTTATTAATGCTTTTGAAGAGAATAAAATTAAAGCTTAATGACTTGGTGGCAGTATTACCATTGTCAATTCCCTCTATTGGTAGATTTAAAAACAAAGTAAAAGCATTTGTCTTATTCACTGACCCATCAGCTGAGAGTAAGAGTCCCTTTTAGAAATGCAAATCTCATTTTTAATAAATCAGAGTAGCAATTTAATATTGTCATATTTTTAAAAATTAAGAGGTTATTGTTTCTCCCTTATAATAAAATTTGATTATTTTAAATTATATGAAATATAATAATTTATTATATTTACTTATATTATTCAGTTAATTCTTGTACCAATAAATTCATTCTATGATGCTCATATTCAACTGTTGCCCCAGTTTTAACCAGATATTGAGTTTAACTTTAGGTCATTTTGTAGTCAGCCACATATACCTATATCCACAACTCTTCATAAATCCAGTTAAGTATTACAGTAATCTCAAGAACTTTTCCATAAATCTTCTGAAAACTCCTAAAAACTCATATTCAAGTGAATTATTAAATCTATCTAATGTTCACAAATAGGAACCTTAACGTAGTTGACTGATTCTTCAATAATAATTCTCCTTCAAAGTGTGAATAATGTGGCTTCCACATTTTTAGTATTACATATAATAAACATCTCTGAGCACATTTTTTTCCCCTAGAAATAGAATATTTTCACAGGCTATATTTCTAGAAATGTAATTCATATTTGAAAAGGTATGAACATTTTTAAGGCTTGTGGTTCATCTTTCCGGGGCGCCAGGGGGGCTCAGTTGTTAAGCGTCTGCCTTCGGCTTGGGTCATGATATCAGGGTCCTGGGATCCAGTCCTGCATCAGGCTCCCTGCTCAGCGGGAAGCCTGCTCCCAGGAGTCTTCCTCCCCCACTCCCTCTCCACTGGCTTGTGTTCTCTCTCTCGCTGTCTCTCTTTCGCTGTCAAATAAATAAATAAAATCTTTAAAAAAAAGGCTTGTGGTATATATATCCAAGATTATACTCATTCATTCTCCCACCAGCAGTTCATGTAGGTAATGGTTACGTATTTAATAGAGCTGACCCTGCTATCAAGTGTTCTCTTTCAGCATGTGTACTACACAACCCTTTTATTTGAAGTAATTCTTTTAACTGGGTAATTGACAGTGGAATAGTCATAATAACGAGGTGGGTTTTTTTTCTTTTATTAATTTAAAATTTGTTCAGGCAAATGAATACTTAACAACTTTGCTGTGAACTCTGCAAAAAGGGTCATCTTTATCCATATCATGTATTAAACATTTGAATATCAATAATCACATTAATTTCACAGAATTCACTTTTCGAAATGTCCATATAACTTTCTTTTTCGTTAGTGTCTAGTTGGATTTCAGTTGGCAGATATAATAATATCTTTATAAGTGTATTACAAAAGAGGTTTTCTAGCTTATGCATTTTTCTAGATTATAAATGAATCATAAAATCCCCATAAAAAAATAAAAGAAAAAAAGAACTGTTACATTGTGCCACAATAACAAAACAAGAATGATCATGATGTTAGTAAAATACTTATTGTTGCCATTGTCTCGGATCATTGCAGAAGTAAGAAAGGAATAAAAAAGGAATAAAATAGCCTTTTATAATATATATATTGTATCATATATATATTGTTCCAGAGTAACAGGACTAATAGGATATAGATATAAATACAAATATAGATAGATATAAATTTATAGAGAGATTTATTTTAAGAAATGACTCATGCAGTTGTGGGTTCTAGCAAGTCCAAAATCCATAGGGCATGCTGGTGGTGTGGAAATGCAGGCAGGATTTTTATGTTACAGATATGAAACAGAATTCCTACTAACTAATCTGGGAAACCTCAGCTTTTGCTCTTAAGGCCTTCAACTGATGAGATGAAGCCAATCCACATTATTGAAACTCAATGATTATAAATGTTAACTGCATCTAAAAAATATCTTCATAGCAGCTGCTAGATTAATATTTGACTAAGCAGTTGTATACCATGGCCTATTCAAGTTGACACAGAAAATTTAATCAACTCAAGTATTATTTATTGATTGCTATAAATCATAGCCAAAAAATGGACAAAGTTTATTGGGTTACAAATATTTTGTAATGACTACACTTTTTCATGTAGACTAATTAATGTAGCTCTGAATAAATTTAAAAAACCTTATTTTTATGTATATTGTGCCTCTGGACACTGTAGATGATTCAAATAAAAAATGATTTATCACAGCATTATTAAATAATAAAATATTTTTCAAAATATAGATCTGTCAGAATGGAAAAACTTAGAGAAAAATAACATGTTATGTTTATACCTATAGTCATTCAACATTCAGGGTGGAAATACATATTCAAGATAATAACTTCTTCAGTATTAACTTAGTTATTACTTATATAGAAAGTATAAGTATATAAGTATAGAATGTATAAAGTATATAAGTATTACTTATATGGAAAATATTTATTTTAAATATTGAGGCCAAAAACTGCTTATCAGTAAAGAACATATATAACAAACAGATAAATGGAATGTTTTTTTGAGTGTTTCAGTGTTTTGTCTGAAGTCATCTCTAAAAGGACAAGGAGTGATAGTCAAGTATGAAAATACGAAAACCAGTAGTGTAGATCCTTTTCCTGGAGTGTGATAAAATGTCACCTGAACCAGTTTTGTAACCCTAAGCCCATTATAAGTTCCAACTTATCTACATAAGAAAAGAAGAGAAATTGCCTGTTGGATAACGGAAAGGAATTTGTTGAAAAGGAGGAATTTCCTGTCTTTTACAGGGAGTACTGTACTGTTGTTTTTCTGCTCATCTGTGTGGGGAAAGACAGATCGTACTTTCCTCCTCAAACTAAGTAACAGACCAAGCAAAGACCTCCTCGGAATCATGGGAGGTGCTTTTCAGAAAGAATACATCTTTTTTTCTAGATAGATTCTTGTAAACTACAGAAACTTGTTGACTACTATCAGATCAGAACCCACATGGTTTTTTTAAAGAGTTGAATCATACATGATGAAGCTGCCCTAGCCAGCTGAATTAGAGTGAGCTGCATTTCACCAACAATTTGGCAAGAGTGAAGGTTTTCCATGTTCAAATGTACAGAATAGGATATAGCTGGATTAGTCTCATCTTGCATGATCCTTCACAAAGTGACTGCTTATCAGGATGAGCAGACCCCTCAAGTACGATGCTGGAGCTAAGAAGCTGCGTTGTGTCAGGGAAAGGTGGCCAGACAGGGCAGTACCCATGTGTGGGTCAGAGACCCAAGGTGGGTGGAAGGAGTGGGGAAGGGGCAGGTGGGTATCCAAAGATTCTACAGAAAGAACCTGAGAGAGAAAGAACCACCTGTTGGACTCCTACTGTGGTGGAAGGCATTGAATAGCTTTCAGTGGTCAAGGGAGGACCACAAACAACTCCTGCTAATTATAATGGCTTTTGTCCCTTTAACTCTAAACAATACTTCTTCCTAATCCTGGAGGCAATAAAAACAAGTTGGTGAATGGAAGAGGAGAGGTAGAAAGGCAAGGTGGGTCAAAGAAAGATTATGCTCCTTATCCCACTGTGAAAACATAAAGCAGGCCTACTTACCAGAAAGGGAGAAGCTTTGGATTGGAAGAAATGTGGACATGCTTTATTATATAGAGAGAAAGCTGAGGGTAACAGGCAAATTAAAAAAATATATATATCTCTGATATAAAACATTCATGATAATTTCAACAAACCCATACATATTATGATTCTGCAGAAATATAAACAAAATAATGGGTGTATCTCGAATAGTATACTAGGTATATTTTATTCCACTGAACACTAAAATACTTAAAAACAGATTATGTTAGCCAGTAGCTCAACATGAAGCAAATTTTTGTTTCTTTCGCTGACAGTAACTTAATACAATCTCCTGTGGGCTGACTATAGATTTTCCTGTTGACCTATTCATGAGGAAACCCATCACATTTGAATATAATACGTACTGCGATAGAATTTAGATTTATTGCTTTGTAAGAATCTTAAAACTTAAAATATGAATAACTTATGTTTCCATCACAAAAGAATACTGTTAAACAAATATCACCATTGTTACTATATTAAATATTTATAGTGATGCATCATTCATACCTTTGCAAATATTTCATAATTATGTAAATATAAATGTATAATACATACCTTTACTCAGCAATGATTTTATATTTAACATAAGGTCATAATTTAACCATGTTTTATTGGAGAGAGGGTGTAAACTTTAGATTGATTCTCTCTAAAATCCGTGGCCTATTCAGTCTATTTCTGAAAATGTATTTAAGATAATTAGGAAAATTTAGTGATTTTACACAGACGTACATATAGATGAATACACACAAATTTGGACACTCTCACTTTTGATAGAAAAAACGAAGAGAGGATACTATTAAAATAACTCCAGGAAATTAGGCACAAACCAGGATGCAAACTTAAATAAATCTTCATCCTAGAGATATAGCACAATATATTAAAATTTCCTTAAGAGCAAAGGATTCATTATTAGTACTTCTTAAACTTCTAATGCAACCACTTATGTAATTTATATTTTGATGTCTTGCAGGATTATTAATAACTATCATTTGCCAAGGGACTGATTTTAATTAAGTACACAAAGAAAAATAAATGCAGAATAGAGAATAAAAAATAAATGTACAAATATGAAAATTTAGAATAGAAAAATTACAGATAATGATAAAATACCTTGAAATACCTAAATACTATTACAACATTTAGAAATACTGATATTTTCTTGGGGCACTTGGGTGGCTCAGTCAGTTAGATATCTGCCTTCAGCTCAGGTCATGATCCCAGGGTTCTGAGATAAAGGCCCATATCAGGTTCCCTGCTCAGTGGGGTGTCTGCTTATCCCTCTCTCTCTGCTCTATGTACCCCATCCACTCATGCTATCTCTCTCTTTCTCAAATAAATAAATAAAATCTTTAAAAAATGCTGATAATATTTTCTTGCACCCCAATATCTAAGTAAAAATATCTTCATTTACCCTTCAAAGTATTTCTCAAATTCTTCTAGCCTCTCTACCATCATATTACTCTCTTTTCTAATGCGTACATGCCTTTCACCATAGCCTTTCAACTGTTTTATCACTTGGAGAGTCCTCTTTTTAATATAGCCTGCACAGTTCTCTCTGGCTAATCTTCATAAAATGCTATTTCATCACATGGGTCATTGTTTTGTTCATCAACTATTTTTTTACTCCTATGCTCTGTGCTGCATAAAGCAAACGTGATCATGGCCTCACTGACATTTCAGGTTTACTGAGGAGATACAGTAAATAAATAATTACCCAAACAAATATATAATTACTAGTTCTGATAACTGCTATGAAGAAAATGGACAGAATGCCATGAGAGAAAGGGGACTATCTTGGATCAGGGAAGTTAAAAAGACTTGTTTGATAAACTGACATTTATAATAAAACTTGAAAAATGGGGAAAGAAAATCCAGTCAGTGAAGTGAAGGGTAGATCTTTGTGTGTGTAAGAACTTAGAGGGAAATGCTTGGTGCATTCTAAACTCCAGAATGGCTAGACTCCTGGACATAAAGTGAGAAGATGTTATGAGATGCATGGAGAGATGGGTAGAGACTTGATCATGTAGATCTGAGAGGCCATGTTAGAGATGTCCTATTTTATACTAAAGGCAATGGGCAGATAATAAAAGGTCTTGAGAATCAGTGCAAAGAATGCAGGAGAGGAGGGCTAGAAGATGAAATAAAATTTAGGAGTATATTGGGAGAAGTCTGGGTGGAAGATGATATGAATTAAGATTTTGAAAGACTTTGGTTAATAGCAGAATTGACAGAAATTATAAATGACTACAACAGTGACAAATCAAAACTTTTCTACTTGAATTTGAAAATGATTTCAGATACCAACCTACAGGTGAAGTTGATTCTTCCTCATACTACTACTCTAAGAAAACTGTATTATAAGTGTGGGCATAATTTTTCCACATCAAGTAAGTTCTCTGACTCTCTGTGGACACCAGTTGTATATCTTATAATTTAATTTAATTCTAATATATCTACCTGGAATTGGTGTCAGATTACACAGGCTGAGGGTTCAGCCCCATACGACTATGCCACATCATTTCAGATGCCAATCGAAAGTCAAGATTTTTGTCTATGTGTCTGACTAGCTATAAATGGAAGGTTCCCATGACCCCCTCCTAAGGTTTGATAATTTGCTAGAACAGCTTACATAGCTCAAGAAAATGGTTTGCTTATTAGATTACCAGTTTATTATAAAAAGCTACAACTCAAGAATAACCAATGAAATAGATGTATAGGTCAAAATGTGGAAGGAAGGGTTAGAATTTCCATGTGCTCACTGGGTGGGCCATCCTTCCAGTACTTTCAATGTGTTTACAACCCAGAAACCCCCTAAAATCCAGTAATTTAGGGTTTTTATGGAAGTTTTATTATGGAGGCATTATTTCTTAAATCATTGGCCATAGGTGATCCTCTGTCTTCAGCCCCTTTCCCCTTCCTGAAGGTTAAGGGGGTGGGACTGAAAATTGCTATCCTCTAATCATTACCACTTGACTGGTTCCCTTGAGGCTATTCAGGAGCCCCCAGCTACCAGTCATCTCATGAGCATACAGAAAGACATTTATTCATGGGAGAGTTCAAGGTTTTTAGGAGCTATGTGGCAAGAAACAAAAGGATGAAGCAGAAACCAAATATATATTTCATATTATGTCACAAGTCCATCATTATTTTTCATATTTTTTTACATTTAAATTTCAGTCAACTCAAGCAGATCTCCATACTGCCCCAAAAGTTTGCCTATTCTTCTTATCCAACCTAGAATATTTTTCTTTCTCCTTCATCTCCACCTCATAACAAAATCAATTCTTTACAGTCTAATTGGAGTCTTTATATCTTCTAGTTTTCCCCCCAGAAAATCTAAATACCGTGATTGCAATTAGCAAAGGTAGAAAGCATAACATTCTGTTATTTATTCATTCATTCATCCAGTCAACATAAAGATTGCCAACATTAAAATAATTTCAATTATTCAAATCTAATAAGAAATGTGATAGAATCTTCCCTATGAGACATATCAAACATAAATGAGGAAAGGCAGCATTTAAAATAGTTAAAACTCTTTTATATTCCAAAACTTCTATGAAATTTATATTTTTTTATTTTAATAAATCAGAAATATTCATTGAATATACACTATAATCAGTAGTGCAAGATATGATTCAAAGAAATAACTGAAAATTCAAATTCATTCAATATCTCAATTAGAATCTGCACTGTATATATTTAGAATATTGACCCAGGTACTTGAGAAATACTTAATATGGTGGACTTGAATTAACTGTGAATTTGATGGACAGAAAAAAATTGTTATCATTTTTTTTAAGATTTTACTTTTTGAGAGCAATTTTATGTTCACAGCAAAACTGAGAAGGTAGAAAGATCCCATATACTCCTTGCCCTCACACATGCATACATTCACCCATTATCAGCATCCCTCACCAGAATGGCACATTTGTTACAATTAATGAATCTATACTGACACTTCATAATCATCCAAAGTCCATAGTTTATATTTGGATTCACCCTTGTTGTTGTAAATTCTGTGGTTTTACGCAAATGTATAATGACTTGTAACCATCGTTACGTAATCATAAAAAAAATATTTTCACTTCACGATCCTCTGTGCTCCGTTTATTCATCTTTTCTCGATCCCCCGGCCTCTGACAACCACTGATCATTTTATTGTCTCTATACTTTTTTTACCTTTTCCAGAATGTCATATTTTTGGAATCAGAATATGTAACCTTTCAGATTGACTTTTTTCACTTAGAAATATGCATTTAAGGTTGCTTCATATCTTTTCATGGCTTGATAGCTCATTTTTTTCTTATTGCTAAATAACATCTTTGACTGGTTGTATCACAGTTTATCCATTCACCTACCAAAGGACATCTTGGTTGTTTGCAAGTTTGGGAAATTATGAATCAAACTACTAAAACCATCTGTGTGCAAACTTTTGTGTGAACGTAAGTTTTCAGCTCCTTTGAGTAAATATCAAGGAGTGTGATTTCTGGGTCATATGTCAAAGTGTGTTTTGTTTTGTAAGAAACAGCCATACCGTCTTCTAAAATGGCTGTACCATTTTGTATTCTCACCATTAATGTATGAGAGTTCTAATTGCTCCACAACATCAATAGCATTTTCTGTTGTCAGTGTTCCAAATTTTAGCCATTCTAATAAGTGTGTAGTAGTAATGTCATTGCTGTTTTAATTTCCATGTTTCTGATAACCTATGTGTACATCGTTCTTTTATATGCTTATTTAGTCATCTCTGTATCTTCTTTAGTAAGGTGTTAGTTAAGATCTTTGACCCATTTCTAAATTGGTTTATTTTCTTATTTTGAGTTTTGAGACTTTTTCGTATAGTTTGGATAACAGTCCTTTATCATATATATCTTTTGCAAATATTTTCTCCCTGGTTGTGATTTGTCTTCTTATTCTCTTGACATTGTCTTTCATAGAACAGATGTGTTTTTTTATTTTGTTTTAATGTAGCCCAGCTTATTATTTTCGTTTGTTTGTTTCATGGATCATGCCTCTGCTATTTTATCTAAAAAGTCTTTGCCATATCGAGGTCTTCTAGGTATTCTTCTATGCTATAATCTGGGATATTATAGTTTTGCATTTTCCATTTAGGTCTATTATCAATTTTGAGTTAATCTGTGAAGACTGCAAGGTTTGAGTCTATATCTTTTTTTTTTTTCTTTTAATGTAGCTATCCAGTTATTTTAGCACTGTCTGCTGAAAAGACCATCTTTGTTCCATTGTATTACCTTTGGTCTTTTGTCAAAAAACAGTTGACAATATTTATGTGGGTATATTTCTGGGCTCTGTTCTGTTCCAATAATCTATTTGTCTATTCTCTTGCCAATACCACAGCCTTGATTACTATAATTTTGCAGTAAGATTTGAAGTTGGGAATTGTCAGTCCTCCACCCTTGTTCTTCTCTTGAAATATTGTAATGGCTATTGTGGGTTTTTGGCTTCTCTATATAAACTTTAGAATCAGTTTGTCAATAACCATAAAATAACTTGCTGGGATTTTTACTGAGATTGCATTGAATCTATACATTAAGTTGAGAAGAACTAACATCTTAACAATATTAAGTTTTTCTATCCATAACATTGAATATTTCCCCCTTTATTTAGGTCTTCTTTAAGTACATCCATCGGAGTTTTTATTCATAGGCCAATATATAATGATTAACTCTCAAAACTCTGCAGTGAAAAAGAAAAAAAAAATTAGAAAATAGGCACAAGATATGAAGACGCATTTCACTAAAAAGGTGTACAGATGAGCAATAAGCACATGAAAAGTTAAACATTGTAAGCCATTATTTGGAAATCCAAATAAAAGCCATAATGAGCTATTACTAGGTTACTGAAACCCAAGCTTGGCTGCCGGTTGCTTAAAAGGCCAATAATCAAAAGATGAGTTTTGATTGGAAAGGAATATGAGCTTCATTCATGAGGCTGGCCACCTGGGGAGAAGGCAGACTCTTGTCCAAAGTCAACTCTAAGGTTTCTGCCTGGCCCACAGATTTTTAAACGGGCTTAATCAGTAAAGGAAATACAGTGATTTATCACATTTTGTGTAGGCTCAGTGATGCCAGCTACGGAGTTATCTTGGCACTTGGAGGTTGTGCAAGAAGGTCTGGTTCCTTGGTACCTAGAGGTGGTTGTGCAAGAGTATTCTTTCTGCAAAGGAGGGCAAGATCTACGGATGTGAAAAGAGTGGTCAGTAAAGTCATTTGTATGACCTTAAAAAGAAAAGAAAAAAAAAAAAACGTTTTGCTGAAGGATTGCTGGGCTAATCAGAAAGCTGAAGTGGCTTCAAGCAGACTTGCTGGTGCCTTTGGCCTGGGGAAGTTCTGGTCCCTTATTTCCCAAGGCCATTGGTCTGCAAATCTCAAAGAAAGCAAATTAATCATATTACAGATCAAGAGCCTTAATTCAGCTGGCAAGGAGGTAGTATGTTAAGTTAAAGCAAGTTAACCCTTAAGATGACTGGAGTGCTGTTACAACTACAATCTATCACTATACACACAAATTATAATAATATTAATTTCCCAGATTTTATATTATACTACAATTATATAAGTTGGAATCATTGGGGAAAACATTGAAGAGTACAGGGGACCTGTCTAAGCTATATTTGCAAACATTTATGAATATAAAGTTATTTTGTAGTGCCTGGCTGGCTCAGTTTATTAAGCATTCGACTCTTGATTTCAGCTCAGGTCATGACCTTAGGGTCGTGAGGCTGAGCCCTGTATTTGGCTCCACACTGAGCATGGAACCTGTTTAAGATTCTCTCTCTCCCTCTACCCCTCCCCCTGCATGCTCTCTCTCTCTCTCAAAATAAAATAAAATAAAATAATTTCAAAATGAAAAATAGAAAATTTTGATTGAAATTAAAAACATCCCTTTATATAAAAATAGCAAAATATTGGGGGAAGAGCAAGATGTTGGAGGAGTGGGAGACCTAAATTTTGTCTGGTCCCAGGAATTCAGCTAGATAGTTATCAAACCATTCTAAACACCTACAAACTGAACAAGAGATTGAAAAAGAATAGCAGCAATTCAATGAACAGAAAATTTCTGTTCTGTACCACTTTCTGGAAGGTAGGATGTGTGGAGAAGTGAATCTGAGGTGATATATGGGAAGATAGACCGCAGGAGGAGGGAGCCTCCATCAACCGGCTCCTGGCAAGTGATAGAACAGCAGAGCACAAAACCGGAGCTCTTAGAAGTGGGCTCCACTGAGGGATGTCGCTCCAGTGGCTGAGCAGGGGGTGGAATCCTCACTGGGTCAGTGTGGTCTCAGGACCCTCGGGGTCACAGAAAGACCAGGAGTGCCTGAGTGTGGCAGATCTCCCAGGTATTGTAAGGGAAGCTGGCTGTAAAGACAGAGCCAAGGAGTGGGCTCTCAGCTTGGGGTTGCCATAAACCATGATCCGAGGCACAGTTAAGCACTAATTTTCGAGCAGGATCACCACAAGTGGCAGATCCGGGGAGACCCCCCCCTTCTTCCACCAAGACAGCGACATGAGAGTGCGCTGCAGGAATCTGCTGGGTTTGAAGACCCCACATGAGGTGGTGTGCCAGAGATAGAAACGCTTGGTCACAGACCAGGTGTGCTCACAGTGTGGCCGGAAACCAGGGAGATAGGAGTGATTGCTTTTCTCTGAGGGATCACTGAAGAGGGGGCCCCTGAGCTCTCAGCCCTTCCAAGGCCTGAGATTGGGAGGCCACCATTTTCATTCTCATCCTCCAAAGCTGTACGGAAAGCTTTCAGGGAACAAAAGCTACCAAGAGCAAACTTGAGAGATTACTTAGCCTGGCCCCGGGCAAGGGCAGTGCAATTCTGCCTCAAGCAAAGAGAATCACTGCAACAGGCCCCTCACCCAGAAGATCAGCAAGAACATCCAGCCAAGACCAAGATACTAATCAATGAGTATTGCAAAAGACCAGCGCTAGGGTAATACAGCACACAGAATTCATGGCTTTTTCCCCATGATTCATTACTCTTTCAAAGTTAAATTTTTTTAATTTTTTTTCTTTTGCTATTTTTTTTAATTTTTCCTCTTTGCTATTTTAACCAACATCTTATCTTATCAATACCTTTTTTAAAGTCTTTTTTAATTCTCATTTTTATAGTCATATTCTATCCCTTCATTGTATTTAACTTTGTTTTTTGTACACATATAAGTTTTTCTTTCTTTAAATTTTTTGGGATACAGTTTCTTCTAACAGACCAAATTATACCCTAAATCTAGCATGTGCCTTTGTTCTAGTCTCCAGCCTGATCACATTCTCTCCTTTTTTTTTTTTAATTTTTTTTCTTTTTTTCAACCAACTTATCAATTCCTTTTTTAAAATCTTTTTTAATTTTCATCTTTACCATCGTATTCCATCCTTCAATATGTTTACCCTAATTTGTGTAAATATATAAGTTTTTCTTTCTTCAAAATTTTTGAAGGCAATTTCTTCTAACAGACCAAAATACACCCAAAATCAAGTGGTTGGCTCTGTTCTACTCACCAGCCTAATCATATTTTTTTTTTCTTTCTCCTCCCAGTTTCAGGTCTCTTATGAGTTGATTAATGTATATATTTCTGGGGTCATTGTTCCCTTTTGCGTTTTGTTCTCTCATTCATATGTTCTTCTCTGGACAAAATGACAAGGTGGAAAAACTCACCTCAAAGAAAAGAACAAGAAGCAGTACCAACTGCTAGGGACTTAATCAATATGGACATTCATAATATGTCAGAACTAGAGTTCAGAATGATGATTTTATAAAGATATTAGCTGGGCTTGAGAAAAGCATAGAAGATACTAGAGAATCCCTTTCTGGAGAAATAAAAGAACTAAAATCTAACCACGTTGAAATCAAAAAAGCTATTAATGAGGTACTCTCAAAAATGGAGGCTCTTACTGCTAGGAAAACTGAGGCAGAAGAGAAAAATAGTGATATAGAAGACCAAATGATGGAGAATAAAGAAGCTGAGAAAAAGAGAGATAAACAAGTACTGGATCATGAGGGGAGAATTTGAGAGATAAATTATACCATAAGATGAAACAATATCAGAATAATTGGGATCCCAGAAGAAGAAAGAGAGAGAGGGGCAGAAAGTATATTGGAGCAAATATAGAAATGGAAATGGAAGGAATGGAAATGGAAATGGAAATGGAAAATGGAATGGAAAATGGAAAAAAATAGAAATGGAA
>CM052895.1:54009010-54069878 GCA_028534135.1 Potos flavus
AGAACCATATGATACTCTCAATAGATGCAGAAAAAGCATTTGACAAAGTACAGCATCCTTTCTTGATCAAAACTCTTCATAGTGTAGGGATAGAGGGTACGTACCTCAATATCATAAAAGCCATCTATGAAAAACTCACAGTGAATATTATTCTCAATAAGGAAAAACCGAGAGCTTTTCCCTTAAGGTCAGGAACACAGCAGGGCTGTCCACTATCACCACTGCTATTCAACATAACTAGAATTCGTAGCGTCAGCAATCAGGCAACAAAAAGAAATAAAAGGCATCTGAATCGGCAAAGAAGAAGTCAAACTCTCACTCTTTGCAGATGATATGATACTTTATGTGGAAAACCCAAAAGACTCCACTCCAAAACTGCTAGAACTCATAAAGCAATTCAGTAAAGTGTCAGGATATAAAATCAATGCACAGAAATCATTTGCATTTCTATACACCAACAACAAGACAGAAGAAAGAGAAATTAAGGAGTTGATCCCATTTATTGTGAAAATGCCTATGCTACCTAGAGCAATCTATACAATTAATGCAGTCCCTATCAAAATACCATCAACTTTTTTCACAGAAATGGAACAAATAATCCTAAAATTTATATGGAACCAGAAAAGACCCTGAATACTCAGAGGAATGTTGAAAAAGAAAACCAAAGCTGGCGGGATCACAATTCCAGACTTCAAGCTCTATTACAAAGCTGTAATCATCAAGACAGTATTGTACCGACACAAAAATAGACCCATAGATCAATGGAACGGAATAGAGACCCCAGAAATGGACCCTCAACTCTATGGTCAAATAATCTTTGGCAGAGCAGGAAAGAATGTCCAATGGAAAAAACACAGTCTCTTCAACAAATGGTGTTGGGAAAATTGAATAGCCACGTGCAGAAGAATGAAACTGGACCATTTCCTTACACCACACACAAAAATAGACTCAAAATTGATAAAAGACCTCAATGTGAGACAGGAATCCATCAAAATCCTTGAGGAGAACACAGTAGGCAACCTCTTCGACCTCAGCCGCAGCAACTTCTTCCTAGAAACATCACCAAAGGCAAGAGAAACAAGGGCGAAAAATGAACTATTGGAACTTTATCAAGATAAAAGACTTTACACAGCAAAGGAAACAGTCAATAAAACCAACAAACAACCAACAGAATGAGAGCAGATATTTACAAATGATATATCAGATAAAGGGCTAGTAGGCAAAATCTATAAAGAACTTACCAGACTCAGCACCCAAAGAACAAATAATCCAATCGAGAAATAGGCAGAACACATGAACAGACATTTCTGCAAAGAAGACGTCCAAATGGCCAACAGACACTTGCAAAAGTGCTCAACATTGCTCAGCATCAGGGAAAATACAAATCAAAACCACAGTGAGATACTACCTCACACCAATCAGAATGGCTAAAATTAACAAGTCAGGAAATGACAGGTGTTGGCGAGAATGCAGAGAAAGGGGAACCCTCCTAAGCTGTTGGTGGGAATGCAAGCTGGTGCAGCCACTCTGGAAAACAGTGTGGAGGCTCCTCAAAAAGTTGAAAATAGAGCTACCCTACAACCCAGCAATTGCACTACTGGGTATTTACCCTAAAGATGAAAATGTAGTGATCCAAAGGGGCACATGCACCCCAATGTTTATAGCAGCAATGTCCACAGTAGCCTAACTATGGAAAGAGCATAGATGTCCATCAACAGATAAATGTATAAAGGAGAGGTCACTCTCACACACACACACACACACACACACACACACACACACACACACACACTGGAATACTATGCAGCCATCAAAAAGAATAACTTGTCATTTTCAACAATGTGATGGAGCTGGAGGGTATCATTCTAAGCGAAATAAGTCAATCAGAGAAAGACAATTGTCATATGATCTCACTGATAGAAGCATTTGAGAAGGAAGACAGTGGATCATAGGGAAGGAAGGGAAAAATGAAACAAGATGAAACCAGAGAAGGAGACAAACCATAAGAGACTCTTAATCTCAGGAAACAAACTGAAGGTTGCTGGAGGGGAGGGGGGTCAGAAGGATGGGGTGGCTGATTGTTGCACACTGGGGAGGGTATGTGCTATGGTGAATGTTGTGAATTGTGTAAGACTGATGAATCACAGACCTGTACCCCTGAGACAAATAATACATTATATGTTAATAAAAAATAACAAAATATTATGAAATATTATTCTTCCCATACCCTGATGAAGGAAACTTTCTAGAAAACGCTCAAACAGTATATATCACAGGGTGTAATATTTACAAATATTTTCCTCCAGTTTTTGCAAATTAAAAACAAGGAGACAGAATATTTTTAGCTACAAAATTATTATCAGAGCATTGTTTAGTATATAAGAATAAAGGGGTGGGACTCGAATGCTAACAATGAGCAATTGATAGAATTATACTTTCAAACACTTAGATGTAGAGTTAGATTTATCTTTACTATGTATAGTTAAATTTAGAATATATTAGGTTTCCATAAAATATGTACAGAATTCCATTCTTTTAAAGAGAAAGAGAAATGCAGACAGACAAACTGCAATCCCAGTAATCAGTCTGGAGGCAGTGGCTTTCTATTTAGGATGAGTGATGATTTTTCTTCTCACCTTTTTTTCTTAATTAAAAAAAAATCCTACCATTAATGTATTTTGTAATTAAATTGCATATAATTTCTGTCTTAGTCCATTCAGATTGCTGCAACAAAATACCATAGAATGTTTTATAAATAACATTTATTTATTATAGTTCTGGAGTCTGGAAAATCAAATATCAAGGTGCCTGTAGATTTGGTTTCTAGTGAGAGCTAGCTTTGTGTTTCATAGCCAATTGTCTTTTCTGTGTGTTCTTACATGAGGGTAGAGGCATGAGATCTCTCTGAAAAGTCTTTTATAGGATACTAATTCCATTCATGAGGAATTAGTCACAATTTTTTGTTACAGTGAGTAAAAAATCCAGAAAGCTTCAAAAATATATATGAGATGCTATAATTTGGTTACATGCAAAATGAACATTAAAACATAGGAGTCGCAGCTCCCATTATATTACCTCACTATACAGGTATTTATTTTCATAATATTTTAAATATGCAAACTTTAATAAGAGCCACATCTTTGAACTGCAATTCTTAAATCCAAATTCATCCTAATTTAAGTGCGGTTTATCTAGGACTCTTATCTTAATGCAGTCATACCACACCAAAGAGAAAGGCACTTTTAATCTTAATCACAAATGCTGTGTTTCTCCAAATAAGTGAAAGACTTTTTCCTCTTCTAGAAAATTCATAGAACCCCAATTATAAACATCAGACATAGAGTGGAAAAAAATAATTTGCCTTAGATAGGGATGCTATAGTAGATATTAAATCTTATTATTCTTTTAGCTTGCCCAAATTAATAATTGAAAAATAAGATTAATTCAACAGGCACATTTCTAAAGAAGTCAGATACATAGGTCTCATGTATTAGAAAAGGTCTCTACAGAATGGGATTGAACTGAATTTGAATTTAAATGAAACTTTAAAAGCAGAGCAACATTTAAAAGTTAAAACTGATTTATTTGGTTTACTCATTTATTTCTTCTATTTATTAGTGGTCTTGGCATCAACAAAATTGGAGGACTTATCATTAGATCCTGCCATAAAAAATAATAAATGAAGTAGGGAAGGGTTGTATTTCTAGAAATCCTAATTTTCAACCAAGAGGTAAATGCTCAGGATTATTCATTTCCTTTGGTAGGCCTGTCAGACGTTCAAGTACTTTAATCTGTAATGAGCGTAGGATGGTTTAATTGTGGATGTTCAAATAGCAGCTCTTGCTAAGCTCATGTCCAGTGAACTAGAAATTAAACTCTAGTGTTTAGTGATTCTTTGAGATTACAATAGTTCCATTTTACTGAAAAGCAGGTTAGAAGTTCACCAAAAACACTTACATTGTTTCTAGAATAAATTACTATTGACAAATTTTGGGTCTAAGGAGTCCTGAATCTGGTGTCCTCAATTTCTAATCCAAACACTCTTGAGAGGTCAACCTCCTATCTCTTTGGATGAAATAAGGACCTTGAGCAGGGTTGGTTCACTTTGGCAGAAATTACAAATTACCAAATTTGTTAATTTTCCAGTTATGGATTCTAAGTCTGGGGGATAAAGAAGTAGAGTCAGATTATAATCTAAATATCTAAATTACCAATCCAATGAGAAGTAATCCATAAAAGAAGGGTTAGGGCTAGATATAGAATCTGTGTAAGTCATAAAGACAAAAAACGTTCCAAGACAGTCAATAGAGAAAAGTCAAGAAATATGAAGACATAAAAACTTTAGAATGATCTATATTTAGTTGTATGGAAAAGGAAATCAAGTAATGTGGAGAGAATTTTAAAAGATGTTTGTAGATTTCTGCAGTGTGGGCTCTTCCTTGAGGGTCCTCCTCCTCCTTTCTTTCCAGGTTTGACTTCCATGAGAATATTTTTAAAATTTAAATTAATCAGTTAATGAATTTTGTTGATGCACTTTCCTTGTTGCAATCAAACTCTGATCTTCCCAGATCACCAGTAAAAGGAGAATGAAACTGAAAGCACCATTATTTCCCCTAAACTTATCTTTTTCTAGGTGATTTCTTGCCTTTTATTAACTATTTTTTAAAGATTTATTTAGTTGAGAGAGAGAGTGCAAGTGGAGGTAGGGGCAGAGGGAGAGGGAGCGAATCTCAAGCAGACTCCCCACTGACCTCAGTGCCTGACACAAGGCTTGATCCCATGACCTTGAGATCATGACCTGAGCGGAAATCAGGAGTCAGATGCTTAATCCACTAAGCCTCCCAGGTGCCCTGCCTTTTATTAACTATTAACAGTCATGTTGTCTTCTAAGAAAAAGAGTAGTATTTTGTGCAGACGGTCCTTTCCTATTGTAGCTGGGATAAGGAAGAGTATTTAAATAGAACTTTCATTTCATTTTGGCCTCCACAAGGCAGAGAGAGCAGCATAGATTTAAATAACTTTCTCAGGATCAGGTGCCTATGCTCTCTCAACTTCTGAGTTGCCCTCCTATAGAAATTTTCATATTAATCTTTACTACTTGAAAACCCTCCAGCATTTCTTAATAAATCCTCAAAAGTCTGTACCTGATAAGTCATGATCCCAAGAGTAGTTGAAATTTACTCTCAGATGCCAAAAGTTGAAATTTTACTTTTCAGTGTTGTGCGTGAGAAATTCTTCCCTAGACAATCAACAATTGTCAATATCCATATCCTCCAGATATTCCAACTTAAAAAAAAATCCATGTGAAAAGCAATACAAGGATGCATATGTGGTTAGTAATAATAATAACAATAATAACAAAGTAAAATAGCACTGTTTAATGAAGTTTTATGTTAGACAGGCATTAATATGTGACAAATATTGTACAGAAACACAGATTTTTGAAATGATAAAAGGATTGTTTTAATCTCTTAATAGAAAGTTAATAAACAGTAGGTATCTCTCAATAATTATCTATGTTTCAATCTCTATCTCCCCTAAGTTCATTGTAGCTAATAAAAGATCATGTTTTTGTCACAACATGGTAGGTAGAATTACTCGGGACATTTCGACTCTCAAGAGGAGAAATACCATTAAATGTAATACATTCATTCATAAAAATATTTATTAAGAGATTACTATGTGGCAGGCACTGTTTTAGGTTATGGAGATCCAAAACAAATAAACAAACAAACAAACAAACTAAAAACAGGTCTTGCCTCAAGTAACTTACATAGTAATAGGAAAGAAAGGAACCAAAGTAATCAAGAGTGTGGTAATAGAAAATAAAATAAACTTCTAACAATTTGAAATATCATTATTTTTGGACTTAGCATAAACAGAAAATGGAATAAAAATATTTGAAATATTGACAACTAAATAAAGTTAAGTAAGAGTTAAAAAAGTCTATATTTCTTTTTATTTAGGAGTGCTTCAACTACTTTGATAATACATGGGTATTCGACATCACAGTTCAACATCTGGTATATTTATTCAGTATCATTTTATTAATTGCATAGGTAGCAGGGTGACAGAATTAATCAGTGACATGACCAGCATACTGAGTAATTATAATGATAATATTAGAATTAGATCATTAACAGCCTGCCTTTTTGCCTAATGATAGGGTATCCACTGTAATTACTAACAAAGAACAGAATAATAACATATTCAGTAAAGGGTTGTGTTTAATTGCACACAAGATATATGGTAGAAAACTAAGAAGAGGGGGGCAAGGAAAAGGTTATGGTTAATAAGCAATACAGAATGTTGTCAGTTGGATTTTGTCATTAACTGAAGAACAGCTACACAGCCCCTCTTGCTTGAAACATTGCTGTTAATTGTTACCATTCTCAAAAGAATAGAATAATTTCTGCCTTAGAAAGCTTATTGAATATCACATACTTTCACCAGTGACTGCAGATGTGCTGCTTATTTCTAGTTATCCCCTCCAGATCCAACCTTCACTCTTCACACTTCTTCACACTAGGCCCTGGGAGATATGATCTTCACAAACAGCATCAGTGGGCTTCTTGACTTCTGGGTTACTCGTGTTTTTGGCTGAAGGCATACATTTGCTGGAGAGAGGGGAGAAACGGGCAAAGGAAGAGGCTGGGTATTTTTCCCAGGCTTTCTCCCTCCTGAGTGGACAGGAAGTTGGTATGTTTTTCTGTTCTTCCTGTGGATATATTCCTCCTCCGGACTTTAATTTTAGATTAATTACTCCCTAGACTGGTCACTTCACACCTAGTGATGGTAATAGTTTCTCAGCAGTTTCTAGGACTGAGTGCTTCTCTCTTGTTTTGACTTTTCATAGTCTCTTCTATGAAATTTTTCCTGCTGTGACTTAGCATCAATATTGTATAGATACAGAAAATACTGGAGACTTGACAAAATTCATAAATTTTAGCTTACACTCTGGAGCTTCTTTTCACCTGTCTGATTATATTTATTTTTCTGCATATCCAGAACCGTCATATTTCTTATTAAACAATGCAGTTTGGAATGGGATAAGGGATAGGGAGAAACACATCATGATTTCCTTTTCTACTATAAACTACTGTAATGATCCTTCATATTATCAACATTTGCTAGAATTCCCCCAAATATTACATTTTTCTTCAAATGCTATTATTTTATTATATAAGCTGGCAACAAAAGTAGTACCTCGTCAAACTATTTATTTTGTATAGAAACATAATTATTACTTAATTTACATGTTATTGCATAATTTTACTTGCATCTAACTAAATAAAAAAACACATTAACATATTAACGTCTGCCATATAATCAAAATACAGGCTATTAGTAGTTTTTATTTTTTTGTTAGCTTTAGTTTTTACCTGCATATAATACTTATATTTTTAAAAATATTTACAAATTGCTATTCTACACCCATAAGTAGGAAAATTCGTTCCCGTATATAATGTTTTAGAATAATTGAAATATAAACTCATTGAAACATCTTAAGAATATTTTATTTCTCTCCCTTAATAGGCATGTTGTTTTAAAATTAAAGGTATTGATTCAAAAATATGAACATTACAAATTATGATTCATAATTAAGAATTTATTTATAACTCCTAAGCCCTAATGAAATCATCCTTGATAGTTCTCCATACAGTATCACATTTAAAGTTTTTAACATAATAAAAATCATCTTATTTAATTCAGTTTGCCTCGCAAATTAATTGGATCAAGTTAATTGAGGTTAGGTCCTGTTTCCTCTAAATCTTTAACAATATTTGTAAAATTAGCTCATGAATTTTTTGCAATTGCTTCTTGTTCCAAATCATGATTATTCTGTTTTTAAACATAATCTGATATAAATGGCTGTGTGCATGGTATATGTATTTGTTTTCTATTGTGTATGAGATTACCCCAAAATTTATTGTCTTAAAATAACAAACATTTATTATCTCATAATTTCTGCACGTTGGGAATTTGAGAGTGTCTTAGTTAAATGACTTTAGTTCAGGGTCTCTCATGAAGTTGAAGTGCAGATGTTGTTCAAGGCTGCAGTCATCTAAAGGCCCATCTGGTGCTAGAGGATTTTCTTCCAAGCTTACGTTTTCATCTCACCTATTAGCAGGAGGTCTCAGTACCTTAGTACATGGACCTCTCCGCAGGACATGGCAGCTGCTCTAGGAAGCTTCCTAGAGCAAAGGGTCAAAGAGATAAAAGGAAAAGTGAGAGAGAGAAGCCCTAATGGCAGAGGTAACCTACAATTCCTTCTCCCATATTTTGTTGGTCATATAAGCCAATACTGACACTGTGTAAGAGGGGACAACACAAAGGAATAAATATCAGGAAGTGAAGATCTTTAGGCCTCTTAGAGGCTGGCATAATTTTTAAATCAGTATGTATTGCATCAGATATCAAGTAATGTAAATACTAGTAGTTCTCAGGTCAGGAAATGGTCATAGAATAATGAAGCACATTGTTATTTGAGATTGCAGTTCCTTGATAACAGTGCAAAGAATTCTACAATACAGTAAAAAATTATACAGACAGTGGAATTCAGTTAGAGAGTTGGTGCTACCTTGTATTCTGTGTTACTTCTTTTTAGTCTCAACTGATATTTAAAGGATGGTTAGTTCTGAGAATAAGCTGATCATAGCAAAAAGACAAAACAGTGCATTTGCTTACATCATCATCATTCTACAAAAATGCTACAGAGTCAATCTGAGTAAAATATTAAATAAATATATCTATAGGACCTTTAAAAATTGACATAAAAAGTATAAATTATGAATTATACATCCCTTAGGTATGAAGGTTTCACCTGCTTTGTTTTACCTCTCTCTTTTTTTTTTTAAAGATTTTTTATTCATTATGTCAGAGATAGAGAAAGAACAAGCAGGGGGAGCAGCAGGCAAAGGGAGAAGCAGGCTCGCCGCTGAGCAAGGAGCACCATGAAGGACTCGATCCCAGGACCCTGGGATCGAGACCTGAGCCAAAGGCAGATGCTTTTGAGCCACCCAGGTGTCTCACCCTCTGACTCTCTAAACACCCATTGTTTTTATTCATTTAGCTCAGTTTCAAAAAAAAAATAAGTTTAACTCTATCAGCAAGAAGTTTTATATACACAGGAAATGTTAAGAAATAGAGATTTTTGGGCTTAAAAGTCTCCCTCAGCATAGCATTTGTTTTACCCCTGTGACTGTTTAACTACATATTTATCAAACCTCCTATTCCTAGAGTAACTGACATTAACATAAATCAAAGAATGTTTTTGCTGAGACCTCGGCAAATAACTTTAAATGATTGACTTAATTTAGCACAACTAGGTAAGATTCTGTATTGTCAAGAAGTGGTTTTATTTTTCATTCCTGGGAAAGCATTATTCTTCTAAGACACTTATTCTTACTTTCTAAGACAAATAGCAATGTTTAAGTATTGATAGGGCTAGCTTCTCAATTTTTTTGATGTCCCCTAAGGTTGATTTCAGGTCGTATATGCGACATACAAAATTACAGCACCTATTATTGAAATGTGAATGTAGCACAACTCTATGAGGCAGAGGAAATATTCTGACAGAAGAAGTTCTGAGATACATATATGTAGGATCCAAGTTTTCCTAGGTTTATGTTTTTTTTTATCAGAAACTCGAACAAACTATAGTGAGAGTAATGATGAAAGTCACTTTATTAACTTAATAAGATGTTTCAAGTAAATTTCTAGTGTAGTTAATGTGTCGGAAAATAAATACACATTTGTCAGAAAAGTATATTGGATCCTTTTCTCAATAACTGAGAAACTTCTTTCTTTCAGTCATTCACTAATTTAGCTTACATTTGTTGGGCATTTTATGATGGGCACTCTGCTAGGCATTGGGGATAGAGAAGTGTTTGAAAATACATATTTCCTACTCATAAGAATTGTACAGACTAATGGGGAAAATAACCAATAAACAAATAACAAAAATTCCAAAAGTTCAAACCGCTGTAAGGACATAAACTTGGTGCTATGATAGTTGAAGATGTAATAAAAAGCAAATTTTTATATTGATAAGGGCATTCTTACTTGAGAGATGACTAAATTTAAATTTAAGTTTAAGCTGGGGCCTGAAGTGTGGGAACACAGAAAGATCTGGGAAAGAGCATTCCGGGCAGGGTGAATAGCCAGTGAAAATATTGTGGTGTATTACAAGAACAGAGACAACCAATGAGGCTGAAGTGTAATAAATGAAAAGGGAGAATGGCATGAGATGAGATATGGATTGGTATAGCAAGGACAAGACCTTACTGAAATTTGTAGGCGATTAAGAGTATTAGTTTCCTAAGGCTGATATTACAAATTATCACAAACTTGGTGGCTAAAACAACAGAGATTTTCTCTGACAATCCTGATGGACAGAAGTCTGAAATTAAGATAACTCCCTTTAAAGGTTCTAAGGAAGTATCTCTTCTATTCCTTGCTCCTAGCTTCTGGTGACTGCTGGAAATTTTTGTCATTCCTTGGATTGCCTCTATCATTTCATCACTGCCTCTATCATCTCATCACTTCTCTGTTTCCCTTTGTCCCAAATCTCTCTTTATGACTCCAGTCCTTGGATTTAGGATCCACCCTAAATCCATAATGATCTCATTTGGAGATCTTTAGCTTAATTACATCTGCAGAAAGATTTATTTCTGAATAAGTTCACATTCATAGGTACAGGGAGTTAGGGCTTGAGAAGATCTTTAGGGGGCACAATTCAACCCATTATAGTAAGCTTTCCAAATTATTTAAAGTAGTATGAGTAATATAAATTGAAAATTTATAAGCAGGAAACTAAAAATACTCAATATAGATTCAATAAAAGTAACCTCTTAGCTGTTATGTAAGAAAAAATGGGACTAGATGTTGTAAGAGAGGAAGCTAATTAATTACAGAGCTACTAGTGGGGCACCTGGGAGGCTCAGTGGGTTAAAGCCTCTGCCTTTGGCTCAGGTCATGATCTCAGGGTCCTGGGATAGAGCCCTGCATCGGGCTTTCTGCTCAGCAGGGAGCCTGCTTCCCCTCCCCTCTCTCTGCCTGCCTCTCTGCCTATTTGTGATCTCTCTTTCTGTGTCAAATAAATAAATCTAAAAAAAAAAAAAGAAATTACAGAGCTACTGTCACAGTTTAGATGAGCAATGATAGTGGCTCAAGTTGGGAGTATTAGCAGTAGAGATAAAGAGAAGGTATATAGATTCAGGATACATTTTGGCAGGAGAATAATTAGTGCTTAGCAATGGATACTGTATTCCATGTTTCAAGGTAAGGAAGAACAAAAGATGACCCCACATTTCTGATTTGAACATCTCAAACTGAATACCACAAACAGAAATGGAGAAAACAATGATTATCTTGTCTCCAAGAATGTCTTTCCCAAGAGATTTTACTTTACAGTTGATAATAGAATATAAAACAGATATAATTTCATTTACTGGAACTAATTAACTAAATATTTGACCAAATAAGCTTATACTTCTAGGTGCGTATTATGTAAATTTTTATAGAACTGCACTGCATATTAGCATTAATACAGCATAAAAATTCTAACTGACAAATGGGGACTGGACAAAATGGGAATCACCTTTAATTCAGTTATTTAGGTTCTTAGAAAGAAAAGTGGGTTCTTCCTCTTAGAGCATAACAAAATTGTCAGTCCTATTGATGTTTAATGTTTTGAAGAAGTTGATGCATAAGGCAATCATAGAGGGTTTTACAAATCTTTCATGCAGATAATAAATACAAATTCACATGCAACTTGCAGCCAAGGCAAACCTTTAAGCATACGAAAATTCCTGCTCTCAACACACTAATGTAGCCATAAAAACCAAAGATATATTTCAGTAATCTTTCACTAAGCATAATCATATGTATTTGTAAACACCTACTTTTCCTTAAAACTAAAAAAAAAAAGCCATTATGAAATAAAACTTTAAAAATACAGAAAATTTAAAGAAATATAAAGAAAATTCTCTTTATAATGTTACTATCTATAAATGCTTATGAAAGACTTATGTCTTGTGTGTTAAAAACAAAATAATCTGTATCATCTGCCTCAACTTTTTTTGGAGGGAGGGAGTAGGTGAAAAAGAACTAGGCAACTAGGCTATTTTGTGTTGATGCACGATAAGGAAAATCCTGCATTAGGTATAAGAAAAATACTTAGATTATGATGTAGTTTCAGCCCACTCATATGAAAATACTTCATTTTTTACATGTTGAATATTTACATTTGTGGGTAACAAAGTTCTTAATCATCTTTAATTAAAATACAAAGAGTTTAGGAAACTCAATTGCAAACCCATTAACAGGGTTTATTTTAGGTAACTTCTAAAGTCTCACTCTATCCTGCAGGAAAGCTTGGAGACTAACAGATTGGAACTAAAATGTTAAGAAAAGAATACAGCTGTCAAAGTGCAAATAATACCTTCACTTCCTTCAGTCATAATATTAAGATATCCATAATGCCTGTCTTAAGCCATGTTTTCTCGAAACAGAGTTTGGAACAAGAATTCAGATGTGAGTTAATTAAAAAAAAGAAAGAAAGAAAGAAAGAAATACACTGTGGGATCTTTAACTTAAAGATTTTTAAAAACTTTCTGTGATTGAATGAAAATCACAAATGCACATGAGAATTACTTTTTATAATTTATTTCTAGCTGTACCTTATGTGAGTAGTGCCTACTTGAAGCAGTATGTTAGGTTGGTTAATTTATTAAAATTTACATTCTGCCATTTTTCAAAAAAAAAAAAAAAAAAGGTGGGACTCACCAGAAGATTGCCTATCAGCACTTTCTTCACAAAACTAGAGTCTTCATGTAATTGACATAGGAAGAACCTCAGATGTGTGCATAGTAGTGATGGGAACGTGGCCATAACCTCTGCATTTCAGGTGAGCGTGCAACCAGATGATAAGGGTCTTCTGTGGAATTTGTTGAGATACAAAGGAGTATTCATGCCTAATGGAGTAAAAAGTCACAAAGGAAAATCTTGGAATATTTTCTATTTAGGAAATTTGAAAATTGTATCAAACATTGTTTGACTTCAGTGAATTATTTGCAATCAAGCACTGGATTAGATGATTGCAAATCATTCCTTCTAATATTTAATTCATTGCTTTTCTATAACAAATGTAATTACCTTTAGGCAATCTAAGATATCAATGTAAATTTTTATTTCTAACCATAGTTTATTAAGTATAACATCTGTTCTTATAAAATTAGTTGAATTGGTCTAAAATAAGTTAATTAAGTTGGTCTTATAAAGTTTATGTAACTTTTAACTCTCCACAACTTCTGAAGTAAACAATTTGTTGAAAAATAATAAGATGTAGGGGTGCCTACGTCTGCTGTTGGTTGAACAATCAATTCGTGTGGATTTGGCTCAAGCCCTGATCTCAGGGTGGTGAGATAGAGCATGGCCTCCAGCTCCGTGCTGAGTGCAGAGATTTTCTCTCCCTCTCTGTCTGCTCCTCCCCACCTGCACTTGCTCTCAGTCACTCACTCTCTCTCTCTCAAATAAATAAACAAATAAATCTTTGGAAAAAAAAAGAATTCAGATGTGAGTATTGCTTGGGGGAATATAAAGGAAAAATAATGCAGATAAAGAAAGGGGAAGACTAGCATGTTTCCTCAAATAAAGGATTGGCATGATACAGAAGCATAAATTGAATCTCAGTTTCCCTACCTCAAAGAAAGGGAGTCAGCCTTTTTTATCCTCAGTCAAGAGCAATTCTTTGGAGAAAGGAGACAGATAGCTGTCAGGCAGTGAAATTACACCAACTTCCAGCGTTTGTACTACCCCAAACATTAGCATCTACAACTCTGTCTCTCTTGACATGAAATCAAGGCAATTTCTATCAGCTATACCTTCCAAATATTTCTTGATTTAATCTCATCTTTTTACCTCCATGGTTCTGCCTTAGTTCAGTCTCTCTCTTCGACCACTACAAGTCTCATAACTCATCTCACTGAGCCTTTTTCATTGCAGTCAGTTCTTTATGCAGAGAACACAGACTATTTTCTCTCTCTAAAATCCCGTGATTCCCATTGTCTAAGGACTTCTGTTGTCTCAGACTGGATTGTCGATCGGTGGGTCCGAAATGTATTATTTAAGCTTGAGAAACCCAAGCCTTCAAGATAAAGTTCAGTCTTCTGTACATATGTGTCTCTTCTCTTCTGTATTTTAAGTTTATAAAGAGAGATTCCTGTATTTTCTTCCATCTCGAAATATGCACAGTTTTATACAACACTCAGAAGTATTTATTAAGGGCAACTAATTATAGAAACAAAGTGGAAAAAGGATAGATTTTGACATCTTTGAAATTTGGTTTTAAATCACAACTGATCATGACCTTGGGCAAATTAGGAACCCTGTTATGCTTCAGTTTCCTCACCTATAAGATGAGGACATTTCCATGAAATATTTTTGAGGTGATTGAATGGCGTGAGTTGTGAGAAATTTCTGACATATTATGAGCAACAAATAAGTGCTATTTCTACCTGAAAATATCTTGTATAGTACTGGGCACAAAAGTTAAACAAATTTTGTAGCCTTGATATAGGCTACTCTCAGTTTTGGTCTTCCATATATTTTCTTTTGGAATAAATTTCTTTATATAATTTTATTAACATGAAAATAATAAAATTACCTTGAAAATATTCAGAAAAGATTGACATTTCACACTAATTAATGAAAGAAATTAATCTATGAATATTCTATGGAGTATACTTTATTTGCCTGTTAATACTTTTCAGGAGAGAGGAACAAAAACTAGAATGCAGAATTTTCTTCAAAAATATATTTAAGCTAGGAATATTCGGGAGTTGGCTAGCAGCAGCTCACAAGAGCCAGCTGTGTGCTTCTTTTCCCAATTCTGTGTTTGGTGTCATCATGTTGATAGTTTGAAATGAGCCATAGTAAGAATATTTATGTCATGTATATCATAGAAATTAAAAACTGCTACAAAACAGTTTTCCTTCCCAAACAGGAGAGTCAGTTTTTAAACATTTCCCAGCACTATATTTAAGAGTTCATTTATCTTCTCATGATGAAAGACAAAGTAAACAGATTAGTAGAAATGTATATACAGATAAACATCTGAAAAAAAAATGCATACTACTTTCAAATTTCCAGTATTTAAAGAGAAAGAAATGATCTTCAGAAGACAATATAAATATCTAACTTAATTATTCTTTGGTTAATATCAACTTTAATAAATATTTACTATTTTCCACCAACTTGTGGCAGGAAGCAACTGGAGAAAATAGAAAGAAAACATATTAGTAAGTTTACACAAAGAGAATGTACAGAAAAGTACAAAAACTCTTTATGAATAGAAGGACCACATAATCCTATAAATGAATGTAAAATGCCTCTTCCTTTCCTCAACACTCTACAGTTGGGTCAACACAAAATTCAAAATGCCGCTATATCTTAAAACAACACAAATATAGTTTTAATAATTCAGTTTGTGTCTTGCTGTTTGTCTTTTTAAATTTTAATTTCAGTATAATTAACCTAGAGTATTGTATTAGTTTTAGGTGTACAATATAGTGATTCAGCAAGTGATTCTGTACATTCCTTCGTGCTTATCACGATAAGTATGCTCTTAGTCCCCATCATCTATTTCACCCATTCCCCTATGCACCTCTCCTCTGGTAACTATCAGTTTGTTCTCTATAATGAAGAGTCTGTTTTTTTACCTTTGTCCCTTTTTCTTTGTTTGTTTTCTTTCTTAAATTACACGAGTGAAATTGTCTTTCTCTGACTGACTTATTTCACTCAGTATTATACCCTCTAGAGCCATCCATGTCATTACAAATAGCAAGATTTCATTCTTTTTTATGGCTGAGTAATATTCCATTATATGTATACACAACATCTTCTTTATCCATTCATCTATCAATGGACATGGGATGCTTCCACACCTTAGCAATCATAAATAATGTTGCAATAAACATAAAGGTGCATGTATCTTTTCAAATTAGTGTTCATAATCTTTGAGTAAATGCCCTCTAGTAGAATTACTAGATCATATAGTAATTCTGTTTTTAATTTTTTGAGGAAACTCCATACTATTTTTCACAATGGATGCACCAGTTTGCAGTCCCACCAGCAGTGCAAGAAGGTTCCTTTTTCTCCATCTCCTCACCAATACTTGTTATTTCTTGTGTTTTTTATTTTAGCCATTTGGACACGTATGAGGTAATATCAATTTAGTTTTGGTTTGCATTTCTCTGATGATGGATGATGCTGAGCATCTTCTCATGTGTCTGTTGGCCATCTGTATGTCTTTTAGGGGAAATGTCTGTTCATGTTTCTGCTTGTTTTTAATTGGATTATTTCATTTTTTTGGTGTTAAGATGTGTAAGTTTTTTGTTTTTTTTTTTAAAGATTTTATTTATTTGGCATAGAGAGAGAGATCACAAGTAGGCAGAGAGGTAGGCAGAGAGAGAGAGGGGGAAGCAGGCTCCCGATACGGGGCTCAATCCCAGGACCCTGAGATCATGACCTGAGCCAAAGGCAGAGGCTTTAACCCACTGAGCCACCCAGGTGCCCCTCAAGATGTATGTTTTTATATATTTTGGATACTAACTCTTTATCAGATATGTCATTTGCCAATATCTTCTCCCATTTGGTAGTCTGTCTTATAGTTTTATTGATTATTTCCTTTGCTAGGCAGAAGCTTTTAATTTGGATGTAGTCTCAATGGCTTACTTTTTATTTTGTTTTCTTTGCCTCAAGAGACATAACTGAAAAAAAAAAAATGTTGCTATGGCCAATGTCAGAGAAATTACTGCCGGTGCTGTCTTCAAAGATTTTCGTGTTTCAGGTCTCAGTTATAGCTCCTTAGTCCATTTTTAGTTTATTTTTGTGTATAAGAAAGTGGTCTGGTGGGGCGCCTGGGTGGCTCAGTGGGTTAAGCCTCTGCCTTCCGCTCAGGTCATGATCTCAGGGTCCTGGGATGGAGCCCTGAATCAGGCTCTCTGCTCAGCAGGGAGCCTGCTTCCCCCTCTCCCTCTGCCTGCCTCTCTGCCTACTTGTGATCTCTTTCTCTCTGTCAAATAAATAAATAAAATCTTTAAAAAAAAGAAAAGAAAGTGGTCTAGTTTCATCCTTTTGCATGTAGCTGTACAGTTTTCCCAGCACCATTTGTTGAAGAGACTGTCTTTTTCCCATTGAAAATTCTTGCCTCCTTTGTCAAAAACTAATTGATAATATAATCATGGGTTTATTTCTGGGCCTCCTGTCCTGTTCCATTGATCTATGTATCTGGTTTTGTGCCAGTATCACACTGTTTTGATTAGTACAGCTTTGTAATATAACTTGAAATCTGGGGTTATGATAAGTTTTGTTCTTCTCTATCAAGATTGCTTTGGCTATGCAGGATATTTCATAGTTTCATACAAATTTTAGGATTGTTCTAGTTCTGTGAAAAATATGTTAATATTTTGATAGAGATTGCATTAAATTTATGGAATGCTTTGGATGGTATCAAAATTTTAACAATATTTGTTCTCCCAATCCATAAGCATGGAATGTATTTCCTTTTGTTTGTGTCATCTTCAGTTTCTTTCGTCAGTGTTTTATAGTTTTCATGGTAAAGGTCTTTCATCTCCTTGGTTAAGTTTATTCCTAGGTATTTTATTATTTTTGATGCAATTTAAATAGGACTGTTTTCTTAATTTCTCTTTCTGCAATTTCATAATTAGTACACAGAAATGCAACACTTCTTTACATTGATTTTGTATCCTGTGACCTTACTGAATTCATGTATCTGTTGTAGCAATTTTTTGGTGGAGTCTTTGGGGTTTTCTATGCATAGCATCATGTCATCTGCAAATAGTGAAAGTTTTACTTCTTTCTTGCTGATTTGGATGCCTTTTATTTCTTTTTCTTTTTCTAGGTGTATCTATAGAACAAAGAAAGCCTTGCATCTTCCCACTCTGCCACCTTCCCTAGAAGATGCTTTATCTGTTGTTCGCTTTCTTTAAAGCTGTATTTCTGACTTCCATATATTTTGGATATTTTAATCATAAAGTACTAGTAAACTCCTTCAGAGTTGCCCCTCTTTAACAATAGTGCAGTTTATCCTCCTTAAAACCCTGTAATCCTTGCCATACCTCATCTAATCTGAACTGTTATAAAGTCTTCTCAAGCAGCTTTTTCTTTGAATATGTGATATGGCCCTAAATTAGGTTACTTCATTAGTTAGTTTGCTGATATTCCTGTATTCCATAGTAGAGTCCTCTTTACAACTCTGCATTAGGCACTCCATTAAAAACTTCAAAAATGCAACAGTAGAAGAACAAAAGAACTTTGTAAAATCTTCTGTTTATTAATGTAAAGTAAATTAGTGAGTTTAAAAGTTTACAAATGTTAGAAAATTAAGTATTTTATAAAATATTGCTTCCATGTATCATTGTTCAATACTTAGTTTGTCACAAGGAGTGTGATAATTTAACAATGTTTTAAATGTTTACTAGTTATACTAATTTTATTCAAATTTTAGTTTTTGTTAGTATATCTATATTTACTCTTAAGTAATATTTTAACAATCGTCAATAAGAATTTGTCTGAAATCTAAAAATTGGTAGTGACAAATGATAGTAGAATGTGTTAGCAAGAAAAAACATGGATAATACTAATGAAATAAACACTAGATAATTGTAAGCAACTTTCTTTTTATAATACTTGTGTACTAGAATATTTAAGGAACAGTTTTGATTTTTAAAACACAGAGACACACAGTGGCACACATATCTAATTCCACCATTACTTATTTAGGTTAGGATCTGAAGCAAAGCGATATATTGTTCAATTGCCATGAAGTACCATATTTCCTCTTCCCTGCCCTTATCACCTTCTGTGATCCATGACTCAGCACTTCTTTCAGAACACCTAATAATGCATACACTGGAGACACTCAATTTACTTTTTGGAATCTTGGCTTGGCTGGAATAAAGAAATAATTCTAGGAACTTGATTATGCAGCACCTTTCAGAGTTAGTTACTACATTATTCCAACTTCACAGTTGCTTTTCTAAACTCTGTAAATGGAACTAGGGATTTAAGGTGTAAACAAGGGGACCCCGTTGCCAGGCAGCCCACTGGAAGCCTATGAAACCACATTTTCAATTAATCACAACTGGACAGGATAGACTATAGCAGGAGCCAAAATGAAGCTAAAGAAAACAAAAGAATAGGTTGAAGATGATACATTATTTAAGTAAGCATTTAAATCAGGTATTATAGTCTCTCTGAGAACATGGAAAAAGAAACTGATGATGTGCTGACATATTAAAGTATGTTGTCTGCAGTCAACACTGCAGACCAAACTTTCTTGAACTTCAAAACACATTTCTTTGAAGATATTGTGTCTTTTTAGAAATCCAGTGGATTTACTCCACTTAAGGTAAAGAATACCTAAACTGTTTTGCTCTCCTAGCATCTCTTTCCTCTTAGTTCTTCCATGTAGTTCAGTTTCTGATATCCTCTGGAGGATATATGCATCTTTTGCTTCCTCAGACTCCCTCAAGTACATATAAATTTCATTTTCATCTTTACCAAAGTGGTCAGCTTGATTTGATATGCTGTTTTTTTTATCCTAATTAAATATGGTACAAAATATACTAAATATAGTTTTCATTAATAATGTTGTAAGGGACACAGAATTTTTCCCTTGTCCTCTTAGAGTTTTTCAGGGGTGCCTGAGAGTTAACATGTGACAGATTAATAGGGGGAAAGCATACAAATATATATGTTTTTTTGTGACACAAGAGCTCTTATAAGGAAATGAAGACTCAAAAGAGTGGCAAAACCTGAATGCTTTTATATTAGGTTGAACAAAGAGAGGTGATTATGAAAAAATAACTAAAATATATGGGGAGGCTAAAGGAAAATAAGAATTGTCTTAACAAAGTCTGTTTGTACAAAATTCTAATTCTCTCAGCTTTGACTCCCAGTGGAAAAACATTTCTGTTCCCTGGTACAGGGAGGGCATCTTCCACATGGGAGATTTTATCTCCTGTTTTCAGGAAGAAAAGGGGAGATTAGAATGCCCTTCTTGCATCTGCTATTTTTTAAGTGTCATTAGCTCAAAATAATCCTTATGCCAGACAGACATATTTTGGGATAATATATTCTTCCACTCTTCAATGTCATACAATGTAGTAAATTTGGCTTGCATTTTGTAGTGATTAATATGGTAATTTGGGACCCGCTCAGTATCATAGTCTCTGAAATAGTCGGATAAAATAGGGAAGACCTCAACATACAGGTATGTTTACACCACTGCAATAATATCAAAGAATTATTTTACTACAGCATTTTCCCCTTGGCAGATAATGAAAACTTGTAACTATTTTTACAAACAAGCCTTTCGACACATCATTTACTTTCTTGGATGCAAAGTTGACATCACTATTAAACATCTGTACGGAGAAGCAATATGTTTTGAATTACTTACAGAACTGTTAGAAACTTGAATCTTTCCCCTCATCATTTCTAGTAGCTGTCTACACAGTAACCAGCTATCATGTGCAGGCAGACAGCATAGTTGCAATTAATGAGTTTGATCCTTCCAGGAACTGCTTCAGACATTGTATCTCATTCTTAAGAGATTCTCTATAAAATAACACATTCTCAAAGCTCAGAAACATTTGAAAATTCTTTATTGAGCATTAGGAAATCTTTTGTAAAAACCAGTCTCTGTTTTGAGTTCTTAGGGAGAGAAAACTCTCAGACTACCTTGCTGGTATTTTTTTAAATGATTAAAAACACAAAGATTATACATTCTGATAAACCATGACTAGTGTAAAAGGTGAGAAATCCTTTCTAGCAAATGATGTTTTATTTGATTTCACAGTACTGATTTATTGATAAAATAACTGGTACACTCAACTAGGTTTTATTGACATGGGAAATTGTTACCTCAGATATGCAATCTGTGAACACAAATCCCCAGAATAGAATATTAAGGATTCCAGGTTTAATAAATGCCACACAGTGAAATATATACAAAAGATTATAGTAACAACATAAAAAAAAAAAAAACCTCATTTTAAAATAATGATTAATACTCATGGGTTGTCATTGGAAAGTGGTGGGGAGATTAAGTGTTATGTATTAAGGTTCTTTAAAAAGATAGCCTGAATGTTTTAGGAATATATATATACTTTGTGAGACTAAACTAAAGTTTCCCAAAGTATGTTTTAAAGAGTATAATTCTTCTAAATATACCTTAATTCTCAGGAATTAAGAAGTTTTAAAATTCTTACAAACATTAGTTATGTAATTAGGAAGGGTGCTGTACATTCCAAGGCTGAAGTAAGTCATGTCACATTTCGCCTTATATGTGAAAAGGAAAACTAATGTCTTAATTAGTCAGCTAAAGAGAGAAAGTAAAGCCTAAGTTCCTATTTCCTTACATCATATAATTTTGAATTTAAGTCATCTGGATGGTTACACAATGTTATGGCACTTTATTTCCTTCATATATATGTAAGATTATTTTTAACATATAACACATAAAGAGGATATTTTTTAAAATACAGGCATATTTGAATATTGGAAATTACAAGAACACAATGTAATTTTTAAAGGATGTTATTGACATGTATATGGTTTTTAAAGAAGTTCTGTTAATTTAGAGAATGATAATTACAGTATGATAAATCTCACATCCTGGTCTCTTTCCGTATGGCTCTGATGGAATAGTAGTTAGTGCAATGGTAATTCTCTGTACTTTTCTGTTTATATTTCCAGTAAGCCACATGAGTTGAAATATTTAACTCATGAATTATTTGCATACTACCCAATAGTGTGATAGTTAATTCTATGTGTCAACTTGACTGGATCACAGAGTGTCCAGATGTTTGGTTAAATATTGTTTCTGAGTATTTCTGTGAGGAATTTCCAGATGAGATTAGCATCTGAATTAGTAGACAGAGTAGAAGAGATTGCTCTCTCAGTGTAAGTGAGCATTACCCAATCAGATGAGGGCCTGAATAAAACAAAAAGGCACAGGAAGGGAAATTTCCTCTTTCTGCCTGACAATTTGAGATGGATCAGTCTTCCCCTTCCTTCAGACTAGGGCTTACACCATTAGTTCTCTTGATTCTTGGACTTGGACATGAAGTGCAGGTCAAAATTTGCAGTGCAGACTACGTGAGTAATCTAGCTGCCATTTGGCCAGGAAATTTCGAGCTCTAGGTGTTCAGAGCACAGCAGAGAATGAACTTTTTTATTTTTTATAGGTGGGGTGCAGCCAAAAGAAGGATTTTTAAAATAAACAAACAACAAAAATAGTGAAATCAATCACAAAAAATCACTTTATATTTAGTCAAATAAAAATAAAATATTTCTGTATGTTAAAAACCCAATAAGGTAATTACAAAAGGTAAATTTAGAAAACTGTTAAATATGACAAAAAACATGCTTTAACATTTGAAATATGAAGAGATAATTTCACAGAAGAAATGCAAATAAATATGAGTTCAACCTAACTAATAAACAATGAGTTGCAAATTATAATAGCAATGAAATCCAATTTTATACCTATCCAATTCTCAATACTGAAAAATAGCATCTTTCAATACAGAAAGATGATCACCTGTGCTACTGGTAATAGTGTAAATTATAATTTTTAAGGAAGGTGATTAGCTATTATAAATCAGAAGCCTTGAAAAATTAAAAGAACTTGTCTCTACATTTTCGCATTTAGGAATATTTTAAAGAAAACTCAGGCATATGAATAAAGATTTGTATAAGTGTGTGCCCATCACATCATAGTAAAAAAGCAGAATATAAGTGCCTAGTGAGAATGATGGTAAGGGTGAGGTTATTTAATATAAGTGTTTTAAAATCGGTTAATCCATCAGAAATCAATAAATGTTTTGGTGATATTTAGTCATCTGTCTGCATTATTTTTTACACATTAAAAATTTAAAACAAATGTTTGCTTCCATCAGTATAAACAAACATATATTCATGCTATTATTATTTCGCTATAAATGAAAAATATTTTTTATATTTTCTCTCATGGATTTTTAATATTCTACAAAGAATAATCTGAAATAAAGATGTTAAAGAAAGTTAAAATATAACATTTTAAAAAGTAATGGAAAAGGACACAAAATTAGCATGCTCTGATAAATTTGGTCTGCTTTTGAGGCTTTTCCTCAACATCACATATTCTGCCAAATCAAGAGAGGGCATTTGCCCTCAGTTGTGATCATCTGTTTTGCAGATCAGACTCTTTGGCCAGAAAATTGGATCATGGCTTGTTTGTTAATAGATGCATATGCATTTCTCATTTTTCTAAAAATACATAGGAGAAAAATGCTAAGCAAATGATAACACATCTATCATATACAGGCCAAATTGATCCTAATGCTCAATTTGTAAATTACAGCTCTGCTTATTGTTCTTTTTTGAAGGCTGGTCTTTTTTTTTTAAGTAAAAATGTTACTGGAAATGGACAGCACTTTGGTTTATAAAATTTTAACATAATTTAGCAAATCAAAAACCTATTACTGACAGATTCTAAAGAGATATTTTAGTTCAAACTGAACATTATTAGAGTTTTATCGACAAGGGACTTATCCGTAAGAACCAAATGGATTTGCTATTTGACTTTTTTTTTGGGGGGGTGCAGATACCAGCATTATATACTGTTCAGCCATAAAATAAACCTTGGGTGGCTCTATGCTACTAAGTATATTATATTTGGACACCTTTCCATCCAACATATTTACAAACAAATATAAAGATCTACTGGACACAACACAGAGTTTCTGAATTTCTGAATGCTCTAGCAATTACTTATAAAACCTAAACTGCAACTGGTTTCATGAAAAGCCTACTTATTTGGGTACGGATATGAATGGCAACAGTTACAGATCAAGCTTCACTATTTCTTTACATATCCACTGCTTCTATGAGAAATTCATATCCTGGACATACCAAAGAGTAAGAAGGTGGAGAAAATAAAGGCTGTTTACTGGCCATCGCTCCTGTCTATGATCACCAGTCTCTGACTTAGTGGGGAATGGGGATGTGATGCAGGCATTGCCAGAATTTAGAAAAGTTATTCTATTGGTAGCTTCCACTTTTCACTTTGGGAAGGGAAACTAGCTCATTGCAGTTTCCTCCTCAAATGGAAAGTAAGACAAAAAAGAAAGAACAAGAAAGAACAGGAAAGAACAGAAAAAAAGAAAAAGACCATCTTTGTATGAATACTACACTGCATTCCTCCAAACTCAGCCTTTTCCTTAGGTGATGAGGAAGAAAATAATTCCCCTCCCATTTTAATAATAGTGTATTTTTTCTTGTCTATCCTTATTCTGGTATTTGAGGATGAGCGGATAGTTTATAAGTGCCTATTTTGACCTAAGTGGATGCTCATATCAAGGATATTTGGCCAGACATGAACATAGATACTGACTTTGCCTCCAAAAATCTGTCCTCTGGCCATCATTATCTCCCCCTGCCCATAGGTCATGTTAGATGACAACATGGCAACTTCTCCATCCCTATGGAACTCATTATTTTGGAAAACGAATGAACAGCTTTTCTCATCTTCAATGGATATAAGAAATTTCAACTGGCTAGGTGCAATCATGGCCAACACTGTAGATGAATGAGGAGTAGAGGAAGTGAGTCATCCTCTTCTTCTGTTAAAAATTTGACCAATATCCCTAAATAACTTTGCACAACTATGCTACTCCCAGATACTACTATGATATACATCTGAAATCAATCAGAATTGATGGCAATACTTGCGTTAGTGAGCCCTCAAGAGCCAAGAAATGGGATAATAAGAGACAAATCTGGATGGCTCTGGAGAATGTGTGGTGTTGGGGGTGGGCTTTGTTCTGCCATGATGTGCTTTTGGTATTACATCAAGCCTACTGGCTCTGGTAGTCCCTTACCTGCTGAAACTTTAGCCATGGTGCACATACCATCTGTGTGCAGCCTGTTTTAGGGAATAACAAAAATTTAGGGGATAGCAAGCACTCTGTTTCATGTCTGCTTGTAAGCCCCACCACCCCCTACATATGAACCCTATATTATATATGAAGTATGTGGTATACTCATCTGAGATTTACGAAATCACTGGACAGTCAGAGTATCTTATGCACCACATGTGACACTAGTGTATGCCTGTGACCTCTTGAACAAATAATGGTAGAAGTAGAGGAAGATTGATAGCATTTTCCAAGGTCTGTTTTGAGGTCAGCTGGCCACCCATAGCAGTTACCCAAACTATCAATAGCAGTTATTTAAGAGCCTTCTGTTTGCAGTTGTGGCTTTCTTTGCCACATCCCTTCATTCTGCAATTCACATGAACCTTTCACAAGTCCACTTAGCTAGGAGGCAGTTACTAACCACGCTCCTTTCGGAAACAGATCAAACTTCCTAAAACACAATGGACACCTCTAAGGTATTTTCATGCACCTTTAAGAGGAAGAGAAACAGTACTCCCACATCAGTTTTCTTTATCTCCCTTCACTTCCCACTTATGTCCAGCAAATTTAGAGGTAAAGACTTTAAGTGGCTTCATGTATTTATCCATTCAGATATATATATTGAGCACCTATTTTGTGCCAGTCACAGTTCCAGGTTCTAGAAACAGAGCAGTGAGAAATCAGACAAAATCTCCTGAGTCCCTAAAGCTTACACACTAGAAGAGAAGGTAATCAACAAGATAAATAAGTAAAGTATATGTTAAATAAGTTTTTAAGTTTTACAATGAAAAAAATATAGCAGGGAAATAAGATACAAAAGCAAGAGAGATTTAAATTAGATATGGTGGTCTGAAGTAAGTGAGGGATATTGGAGAAAGAACATTACAGAAAAAGAAATAGCTACTGGAAAGGAATATGGCTCAAATGATTAATGAACCAAGAGCTAATGGGAATGAAGTGGAGATGACAAGCCTGATGGTAAGAGGAACACAAACTGGCAGTCAGAACTTTGGCTGACCTTACTTACGGTAAGTATGAACTTTAGCTTTTGAACAAATGAAATGGAAAGCCACACAAGTTTTTAGAAGAGGAGTCACATGGGTATTTTTTTCAGTATCTCTATGGCTTCTGTATTGCAAATGACCATGACTGTTTCAGGGAGGAAGAGCAGAGGATAGGGACATAGTCAGGAAAAACCAGTAATGAGGCTATTGCAATAACAGGTTTAAAAAGATGCACCAAGATGTTGGAATTGGGGAAAGAATAGTCAAATTCCAGGCATATTTTGAAGGCTAACATAATTTGCTGATATATTTGCTGATTCTGGTATAAAGGATCACCTTGAGGTTTTTCACTCAGGCAAATGAGAGAATAGAGTTTCCATTGATTGAGAGAGATTGCAGGAGGAGTTTGTGGGTAGTGTTACTACCAAGAGGTCAGTTTAGGACACGTTAGCATTGCACATACTTTATGGAATATATATCAAGGAGATCAGAAGGTTGCAAAGTGAAGATATCACCAGTCTATGAAATCTATGGCTATAATATGAACTTTTCCTGGTAAAGGGATAAATATGGCACCAATAAAGGTGATCTTTGAGATAATTTTTCTGAGACTCTCACATGGCCACACTTATTAATGGAAGTGATGATACTCAATTCAAGTTTTAATTGGAATAATATTACACCAAATAATGGGGAAAAGAACATTACATTTGCTAAATATTGAAGATATATACAATTTATGCAATATTATGTAATAGGAGTAACTATTCTATATTTCACACCATGCAATGTGAACATAATACAGTCTACCTATTTCAAAGTTATGAAAAATTTTGCATGCAGGCTTATTATAGTGAAATATGTCACTAAGTAGAAATTAAACTAGTAACATCTCAGTACAGATGGAAGAAAATGTTTTTTTAAAAGATACCTATTACTTTTGGGGTGCCTGGGTGGCTCAGTTGGTTAAGCGGCTGCCTTCGGCTCAGGCCATGATCTCAGGATCCTGGGATCAAGCCCCGCATCAGGCCCCCTGCTCAGCAGAGAGCCTGCTTCTCCCTCTCCCTCTGCCTGCTGCTCTGCCTACTTGTGTTCTCTATCTGTATCTCTCTCAAATGAATAAATAAAATCTCTAAAAAAAATTTTTAAAGATACCTATTACTTTTAAATGGATATTTTCAAAAAGACTACCTTAGAATAATAAATTCCAAGAAGAGGGTTAAAATGCTGTTTTATTAAATGCAATTCGTTTATAGTATTTATAGCTTTAGTATATGATGTTGAAAATAAATTATTTCAAAAAATGTATTTTTTGAAATTTATTGAAAATAAATTATTTCAAAAAAAAAAGTATGAAATTCTTAGATGACCTCTATTCCAAGTACTTAAAGAAGGATGATACTGACCTGCTATTAAGATTTATATATGGCTTGGGAGATAGTGTATTCTTGAAGGAGAATAAAGAGACAAACCTTAACCATAATGATAGAAGATCTAATTATGAAAGCAAAGGTAAAAATAATATTATACTAATAATCAAAAAGAAAAGAAAGCCACAGCTACTACATACCTTTAACAACAGTCTACACAATCTCTTGGAATAAATGCTTACATTCTTTGAGTATATGATAATGCCAAGAATACATATTCTTTAAACTGAACAATTTTAATGACCAAGAAATAATAATAAAATTTGGATCAGTTGCAGTTTTTTTATTTCAAAGAAGCCACCTAAGTTTATGAAAAGTTATTTATGAAGCCACATATTTAATAAATAATGGTTTCTGAGAGTACTTGTAATCAGACATTACATTTGGTCTTATTCTCCTTAATCTTTAAATTAACTAAGCAAACACTACCAATAATAGCTCTATCATCACCTCATTAAAATGAACTGCAGTTTTTGATAGGCTATTCTATTTTCATACTTTTACTTAATTTCGATGTCACTTGTTGATTTAGAAAGATTTAGTCTACACAATCTCATCTGATCTTCTAATTCATGACAAGACCACCCACATAGGTTTCTGCTTAAGATTACAAAAAATAGGGGCGCCTGGGTGGTTCAGTGGGTTGAAGCCTCTGCCTTTGGCTCAGGTCATGATCTCAGGGTCCTGGGATCGAGCCCCGCATTGGGCTCTCTGCTCAGCGGGGAGCCTGCTTCCCCCTGTGTCTCTGCCTACTTGTGATCTCTCTCTCTCTGTCAAATAAATGGATAAAATCTTAAAAAAAAAAAAAAATTACAAAAAAAGATTTTTTTTAAATAAGAACAAGGAAAGGTCATTTGCCTTTTTAGTTCTCATCTTTGATAGCATTTTCCAAGCACAGAGTTTAAATAGCATCATTGAAATCACCTAACACCTTTGCCATTAGGGAATTTTTTTTTCAAATCACTGCCGAGGTCTATATAAAATATACTTTAGCCTTTCTAGCATGAAATTGGAAGGGGTTTGCTTTTCATGACTCTTCCACAATTTTACAGTGTGACTTTTGGCCCTTTTTTTATTTATCAGTGGAATTCCTGACCTAATGAAATTTGCTTTCTTTTTTTGTATACCCTCTTCCCTGTGGCATCGATACTTCAAAACGACAAGCACAGTTTTCAAACATGCCTTCACCTTTAGGCCGTAATAATATAAAACAGCTAAACCTGTTTTTCAGTCCACCTTGCGCTTAAATCTAACAGCCATCCTAATAGTCCCCTACCCTCATGGGTGAGCAAAGCTAATTGGCATGGAAGTCAGCAATGTTTCTGTGATAGATTTCATTTTACTATCATTCTTTGGCCTCAGATGTGCTTGTTCTTTATAAGATTTCTGGAATGGACTTACAAGTTAATTTCTGGCCATGGGGAGCCTCCTTCACTTTATATTAAATCTCATTGTCTTCCTAAAAGAAAATATCTGGAGTAAGTTTTCTACATGTATTTTAAGTTTTGTTAAAGTCCATTATCATTTCCATCAAGAAGACACTGTTTTTATAGCAACATAGACCTGCGTCAAATTGTTCCTTAAACTTGTTTGAAGGCCCTATGATTGGGCAAAGCATAACAAACTGCTGGAAATGTAGAGAATTTTGGAATGGCTACCTGGATATGTGATTGCAAAACATTTTCTTCTTTTTTTCTAAATTTGACATTACATTAAGTAATAAACAATAACAATAAAACCTTAACAATAACAATAAAATAACAATAAAACAATCATAAATGGGTTGATAAATGCAGATGAGAATGTCTTGATGAAGCTTTTTTTTTAACTCCTAAGGAGAATATAGCAATTAACTGAAACATCTTTATGCTCATGACTAAAAAATACAGTTCATAATTTTAGCCGTCTATCTTAAGGGCTATTCTTCCATAGGAGGAACCCAATAAAAATTTGCTTGTGAATTCAAACAGCTCATAAATTTCTTTCAGTCCCCTGCTTAATTTTATTTAAGGTTAGAATTTCTGCTTTCCTAAGTGATTTTTGAAAATATTCATTTCAGCTGCATTTTGAGATGGAAAAAAAAAATACATTTTGTGTTTCTCAAATATTTTTCTTGGAGGCTTCCAGTATTTCTATAGAGTTCACATTCAGTTGTCATCATTAAAAATAAACTTAGTGGGGCACCTGAGTGGCTCAGTCGATTAGAGGGCCAGCTCCCAATTTTGGCTCAGGTCATGATCTCGGGGTCCTGAGATGGAGCTCCACGTTGGGCTCTACACTCAGCGGTGAGTTTTCCTGAGGTTTTCTCTCCCTCCCCCCTAACCCCTCCCCGCTCCTTCTATAATAAATAAGTAAATTAAAAAAAAAAAAATTAAAGTTAGTTGTGTGATATTTCTACCTTACTTGAATTCATATGTATTTCAAACAATTTAAATTTTTACAGAGAAACACTTAAAATTGTATGAACTAAGGAGGTGTAAACAGGCAAACATATTCAGGGGAGAGAGGAGAAGAAAAAACAAATTTTTCATATCTTCTTAACAGCAAAACTAATTTTGTCACAAAATACTTTTTAGGCTTACATAAAACATAGATATATTAAACAATTAAAATTAGATTCTGGCATGTCACCTTTTATACACAATCTAGAGTATAAGAGTTTTACTTCTGATCTTCCCTTAACCTATATATTTCACATATAAATATATAACAAGAAATAATGTTTGGCATGAGATGGACTTAAACAGAAAGTAGACTCTTTCAAAAAATAAATGCTTAATTTAAGTTTGCATATTCTAAATTTCACGCAATGTTGGACAGACATCTAAATCTGCTTTATATAGCAATAAAATAAAATACTGCATCATTTTACAAAAGTCAAACATCAGGTGATGACCCCATTTTAAAAGACCAATCACTTCATAAGCCATAAAATAGATAAAATTGATTATTGATGATGATTTCACTCCTCTTTGAAAATAGACTTAAGTTTATTACCCTATGTTAATGTGCCAGGGTAAAGCAGTCTTCGATAATTACACTGTGAGTATTTTATCTCTGAGTTATTAAACTTGTCTCTGCCTCCCTACACAGTAATGTTAGAGGTTAATAGCAATGTTCTATTTTATCCAGTGCCTTACTTCACTTAATGCAATGATGCATGGCTTTCATTAAAGCATGAAGCAAAAGGAATTGCAGAAAAAATTAACATCTAATTTCAGGGCAAAATAACCTTACAAAAAAAGAATACAATGGTGGTAACAATCTATGTCAAGTTTAGCTAGGTATACAACGTAGTTGTAAAATAACTCTCTTTTGAATTTTATCACATAAAGGAGAACATTAAATCACATTACAAGATTTCCAAAGTGCTATCTCCAGTACCACTTTTAATACATGAATATCTGCTTAAAATATCAAGTAGATAAAACACATACCGTTGTCATCCAATCTATTCTGGAGTTGTGCTTTTACTATTCTAATCAAGTGGGTTGCTTGATACAGTGGTTACGATGCTGAAATAAAAGATGGTGTAATTGACCATGTATATGTTTAAAATCCCATTTTATATTATCAGCCCTTATATTAACTGGATTCTTTCATATGTCAAATGAATAAAATCAGTTATCATTTGTTTCTGTCTTTTTGTAGGGAGTTTTACATTTTATTTTTAATGTTCAACAATAGCTCAATCGAGCATGTTTAGGAAATGCAGTATTTTTGTACTTTGAGGGATATAATGTAATTTCTGCCTTTAGTAGCAGAATCTTTACTATTCTGGCCTTCACAAGTGACAATTTGTGTCACATCTCTGTTTACAACATTTTGATCGCATGTTATTGTCATAGTTTTCATGATTACATTTGTTGTGAAATACTTCTTTTAAGTGAAATCTTAGGCAAGTAGTCACAAATAAAATATGAAATATGTCAAAGTAGGATATTCTGAGTGAAAGTGTCTCTCCTCTCACCTACAGGCATCCACGGCTCTGTTTCCAGTACTATAGATTAGTTTTGCCTATTTTTTGTGACTTCATATAGATAGAGTCATACAGTATATACTCAACATAATACTTTGGAAATTCATTTATTTTGTTGAGTCTGTCAGTAGTGCATTTTATTTTATTGCTCAGTAGTATTAATGAGTATGTGAATAACCAAACTTAATTTTAATAATGGACAAATGTAGTGTTGCAAGTTTAACTATCCTGAACAAAGCTAGTATAAACATTCTTGAATAAGTCTTTCTATGAATGCTTGTTTTCATTCCTTTTGGTTATAAACTTAGAAAATGGAATTCCTAGGTCCTTTATAAGACCTGTATCAGAAACTGCCAAACTGTTTTTCAATGTGGTTGTACTTTTTTATATTCCCATCGGGAAAGTATAAGTGTTTCAGGTGCTCTATCCTTGCCAACGGTTGGTGTTGTCTTTTCAATTGAAGCCATAATTATGTTTATGATGTGTAGTGTTTGCCAGTGTCTGTGGTATAAATTCTCCTATCATGAGTTATTTCAAATGCCTCTATGTTTGTGAACATATAGTAGGCAAAAGAGGTGTACAATTTGCTTTTGTGGGCTAGTAGAAGTTAGCTTCAGCACTCAGCTACAACCCCATAAATAAGTACACACTTAAGTACTGAAGTGCTTTGCATGTCTTTATGTGTATTTCTCATTTGGACACAAAGAATATTAAAAGACATGGAATTAAGAGTCAAGATCTAATAAAACTATACTTTTATTGCTTTGTCAAGGTTATTCTTAACTAAACTGACATTTTTTAAAGATTTTGTATGTTGGAAAGTGAACAATACAGACTACCAGTTCAGTTTGCTGCCACTGCAGTGATCCATGCTAAAAGGACAGTAGTTTTACCCATCATTATTTTTTTCCTGTCTGTGACAATGCCAACAAAATAAAAAGGGCGAACATCTTAGTATTACTATGAAAATAATTTTGACTTCACAGATCTCTTGAAAAGGAATCAAAGACTCCTATGTATTCATGGACCATACTTTGCCAACTATAACTCTAAGTTTATTGGAAATACTGGGAAATTGATATCATCCTGGTTGTTAATGTACACTAAGTTACTACATCTTCTTAGTTTCTCTCTTTAGAAATGATTGGAACATTCAGGAAAGCAAAGAGGGAGAGAGATGATTGATATAAAAATAAAGTCAATATAATTTAGGTTTACATTTCACTTTTCTTTCATTTCCACAGAGTGAGCAGAACACTTTACATTTAGTAAAATGCTTAAAAATCAAAACTAAGGAACTCTTAATACCTGCTAAATATCACTTAATTTTTAATATTTCATTTGAAGCTTATAGTTTGCTAGTGAATTGTTGCTCGTATCAATGTAAAAATGTTAAATCTGCAAAGTAAATGCAAAATGGAATTAATAACAAAATGTGCTCTCACTGACTATGGAAAAGCAAAAATTCTACATACAGAGAATGATTGACTGAAAATTAAAACTAAAAATTAAAATATTTTTAGAGAGACATCGATTTCCATGCCAAATACAACCTCCTTATATAATGAACAACAAATAGAACAAATACAAATATTAATGATTTGAGGGAATGCACTCTTTAAAGAAACTTTTCCAGGGCACCTGGGTAGCTTAGTCAGTTAAGCATCTGCCTTTGGTTACAGTCATAGTCCTGTGGTCCTTGGATCAAGCCCCAAGTCAGGCTCCCTGCTTAGTGGGGAGCCTGCTTCTTTCTCTCCCTCTTCCTCTGTCCCCCACTCCCAGCTCATGCCCTTTCTCTCTGTCTCTGTCTGTCTCATGCTCACTTGCATGCGCTCTTTCTCTCTCAAATAAATAAATAAAATCTTTTAAAAAAAAAGGGAAAAAAGAAAATTTTCCAGCTACATTTTTGTTATAATGTTTTATCTTTTATATACAAAATTTTTTCACATTAGAAAAAAAATAAAATTACCACCTAAATAAAAAAATACGACTGAAAAAAAATAAGACTGAATAACCTCTTCAACAGTCCTAATTTATAAACGGAAATGTAGTAAATACTTGGAGAAAAACGAGGACGAAACACTTAGAAATCATTAGCTGAGAAAGATCATCTTGGTGGGCAGAGTACTATAAAACTTAGTTTAAAGTTTTCTACTCTGGTCTGGTCTATACTGGAGCTATTTTGGGTTATGAAACAAGGCAGCTAATTAACAGTATATAAAACTCAGTGGTTCAGGAAAGCAAACGTTAAATAAAGCTCAGCATGGTAAAACCAGAGAATCTAAAAATAGTTATTCAGTTAGATTTAAAATAGACTTTTACATTTTATTGTAAACCCTGACAGCTGTTGTTGTTGTTTTTCCTCCTTCTTTTAATGCTAGCATCTGACTTTAGTTTTGAATGCCCAGCCATTGACTTAAAGATAGTTATCTTGATTAAACTCCTTACCAGCCACAGGACTAGATAAAGAACCAGGCCACCTACCTCTCATTGAGGGACTTTTTAGAGGTCTGGTTGATTTCAGTAACTGACCATTTGGGCCACTTGTTTTGATCTTCCCTGGCTTTAAATTCCTGCTCTCACGTTTTAAATTCACCAATGTAAAGTGAGCCCACAAAACCCTAGGCCCCCACCCTGAACCCCAGTAAAAGCATAAGCCCATGCCCATGATTTCTTCCCCCACAACCACCACCTTGCTATGTGGCCCCAGGTGTGCCAAGTACTTTCCAGGACCTGTGAGTAATAAACCTTTTTTTATGTTTTCCAAAGTTTCCTGATAGTTATTGCTAAAGGGCATCTTGGAATTTTAACAAGACCACAAAAGCTGGTCTAGCCACAACATTGGTTATTGATAGGCTGAGACCAGCCCAAACAGATATTTTCTACTAAGGAAACTCAAATATGATCTTTATGAAGTAAATTACCATTTTCAAAAAATTGTCTAATGTAATGCAACAAGGCAGTATCCAATAATCTTTAGTAGAATTAATATTGTAAATTAAAATAATATGACCAGAGTGGTGCCTGGGTGGCTCAGTTGGTTAAGTGTTGGACTCTTGAGTTTTGGCTAAGGTCATGATCTCAGGGTCGTGAGATGAGCCCCATGTCAGGCTCTGTGCTGGACTTGGAGCCTACTTAGGATTCTTTCTCTCTCTCTCCCTGCCCCACTCGCACTCTCTCTCTCTCTCTCAAAAAACAAAACAAAACAAAAAAAAACAAAACCAACATGACTAGAAGCACAGAGATGAAATTGTAAGTATGTATGTACAGTTGACTCTTGAATAACACAGGTGTTGCAGTGCCAACCCCCCCACACAGTTGAAAATCCACATATAACTTCTTACTTCCCCAAAACTTAAATACTAATAGTGTACTATTGACTGAAAGTCTTACTACTGACATAAAAGTCATTTAACACATATTTTGCATGTTATTTGTATTATATACTGTATTCTTACAATAAGGTAATCTAGAGAAGAGAAAATATTATTAGAAAATCATAAGAGAAAACACACAATGCTGTACTATATTGATAACATAATTTTATATCATTTGTAAGATGAACTGTCAATAACTACATCAATATTATATGATATAAAACATTGTAAATGTTATACGTATTACTAACTCTAGACATCAAAAATGAAGATAATGTGAAAAAGAAATTCATATTTGTTTACAGATATAATGATTCATGTATTAATAATGAAGAAACAGCCATATGATTGCTTTATGGTATCTTCATGTAATTGATACAATTGCTTCATAGTAGCCTAGCCTAAACACAAACAAATGAATCATTATAAAATTTTTATGGCGTATGGTTTTATAGTCATATTCACAATACAGTATTAGAAACATTATTATATTTTCTTTAAAAACCGTTTCCCTATGATGATAAGCTGATACACATTTTCTCCAATCATGAGAGGTATTTGAATAGTAATGTAATTTCTTGAAAGCGAAGTTGTAAGACAGTAAGAAAACTAACATATTATTAATTTTATATTAAATATCACCTTATGCCCATGTAACGGTAGGCTATCCACTTCCATACAAGTCTTGCACATTATGTTCTACACAGTGACTACTTAGGCGATGATGATGATGACACAAAAATATCTCATACAGGTCTTGCCATACAGTTATTACATTTTCACATGAAGACCCTCGTGCACATATACAACAGATAAGTTTATTAACTGTATGGCGCGATGATTGTTTACCATTCCTTGGGTGGAAATGGACGATCACAAAGGTCGTCATCCTCATCATCCCTAGGTTAAGCAGGTTGTGGAAGACAAGGAAGAAGAGTTGGGCTTGCTGTTTCAGGGGCGGCAGAGGCATAAGAGGTGGAGCAAGTCTAAGAGGAGGCAAGAGAGGCAGGCAGATTCAGTGAAATTTATAGATATATCATAACGTATGTGTGACTTTTTCACTTTTTATTTCTCTAAGAATGTTTGTATGTGGTACCAATCCTTCTTCCACCATTCACTTTGGCTTCAGTGCCCATGGCATTGAAGGGTCCATAATGTAAAAGAAGTCAAAAGCAGTCTTTAATAATTGGAATCCTTCTGCCAGACTGTCCAATGTCAGTTTTCCAGCACTGCTTCTTATACAACTTCCTTATCATCTGGCACTAGTTCAGAATCACTCATCTCCATCAAATTGTCTTCTCTTAATTCCTCTAGTGTGGTATCTTTTAGCACTTGAATTTCTACAGGGTCCACATCTTGAAAACCTTCACACACACACACAACCCCACCTTTTTTGCCATTTCCCGATCTCTTTTATGATTTCCTTTATTGGCTCCGTCATAAATCCTGTGAAGTCATGCATGACATTTGGACAGTTTTCTCCAACAGGAATTTATTGTTTAGGGCTTGATGGTTTTCATGTGTTTTTCTTTCTTTCTTCTTTTCTTTTAAAAATTTATTTATTTACTTTTTAGAGAGGAAGGGCACGCACAGTGTGTAGGGAGAGAGAGTGGCAGAATCTCAAGCAGACTCCCTGCTGAGTGGAGGGCCAGATGCAGGGCTCGATCTCCCAACCCTGAGATCATGATCTTAGCCAAAATCAAGAGTCAGATACTCAATCCACTGAGCCACGCAGGTGCCTCTCATGTTTTTCTATAACAACAATGGCTTCTTTAATGGTGTAATCCTTCAAGACTTTTATGATATTCTCTCTCTTGGCGTTCTCTTCCATTATGTTGACAATCCTTTCTACTTAGTACCATGTATAATGAGCCTTAAAGGTCTTATGACTCTGTGATCTAGAGGCTGAATTATAGATGTTGTATCTGGGGACAAGTAAACCACTTTGATAACTTCGGTGTTGAAGTCATGGGATTCTGGATGACCAGGAGCATTTTCCCATATCAAGAGACTTTTTAAAAGCAGCCCCTTACTAGCAAGTTACTTTTGGACTTGAGGGACAAAGCATTGATGGAACCAACCATAAAAAAGGTTCTCGTTATCCAGGACTCCCTATTGTACAACCAAAAGACTGACAGCTTGTGTTTATCTTTTCCTTTCACTTCCGGGGGGGTTAGTAGCTTTATAGGTAAATGCAGTCCTCATCATAAACCTGACTGCACTGGCACAGACTGTAGAGTTAGCCTATCCCTCCTCGCCTTAAATCCTGATGCTTGCTTCTCTTCCTTACTAATAAGTGTCCTTTGTGGCATTTTTTTTCACAATAAATCACTTTTATCTGCTTTATAAACCTGTTGAGGCAACTATCCTTGTTCCTCAATGATTTTCTTAAACACATCTGGGAACTCATCTTCTACATCTTTACAGCAGAAGCTGCTTCTCCTGTTATCTTGACATATTTTAACCCAAACCTCTTTCTAAAATTATCAAACCATCCTTTGCTGGCATTAAATTCTCTAGCCTTAGATTTTTCACCTTCTTTTTGCTTTACGTTGTATAATGATTTCAGCTTTTATCAATCACATTGGAATCTATAGATAGGACTTTCTTATAGCAATCCTGCACCCAAATAAAAGCTGCATTTTCAATATGAGATAAAAGGGTATTTCATAAAAAGTGCAGGGTTTTCACACCTGCTGTTGTAACTGAGTTACAACTTTACAAATTTTCTTTTCTATTATGATGGCCCTTAACACTGGTTTCATTTATTTTGAAATGGCAGGCAACTGCAGCTACAGGCCTCTGTCTGTGGAACATATCAAGAATTTAACTTTCCTTGTAGTGTTCTGACTTTTCTCTGCTTCTTTGGAGCACTTCCAGGATCACTAGTGGCACTTTATGTAGGTCCCGTGGTGTTATTCAAGATTTAAGGTATTGCACTAAGCATGATGAAAAATACATGAGAACCACAAGAGATTTTTTTTTTACTGCAATATGCAATTTACCACAAAGATGAACGCTCATGGAGAGATGATTAGTATCACAGCATTTTAAGCAATACTCACAACACTTGAGCTCACCATAATAGCAACAGGAGGTAGCTACAAAATTATTACAAAAGTAGTACAGTATTTACTAGAGCTAATTTTATGCAGTTATTATTTAATGCTGCCTCTTTACATTTGTTTACATTTCTCTCAACTGCAAATGGTGCCTTGTACGGTCTTTAAGTGTTTGTGTAAGTTTTGATAAATTTTAGCTCTTTATAATAGATATGTGTATATTTTATGGTAGGAAACGATAAAATAGACTTATATCTGCTTATATTTCTGGATGTGAGTGGACCTACACAGTTCTGACCCATGTTGTTCAAGGGTCAACTGTATAGAGTTCTTCTCAAGAACCAAATGATTGAGATTATAGACCATCCGTGTTACATATTACATACATATTATCATTAGCTTTTTTTTTTTTACATTTGATGTCAGTGAGAAGGACAGGGGCCAGCCAACTAAGACCTCCATATCAAATGTAGCCCTCCATCTGTTTTTATATATCCTGCAGGCTAAAAATGGTTTCTTATAATTGTGGATAGTTGTAGAAACAAAAACAAGAAAGTATTTGATGACAGGTGAAAATTAAATGAAATCAAAATTTCAAGGGTCCATGATTAAAGTTTTATTGAAGCAAGCCATGCCCATTCATTTAATTTTTTCTGTGACTGCTTTTGCATTTCAACAGCAGAACTGAGTTGTTGCAGCATAAGCCAGATAACCTGCAAAGTTGAAAATATTTACTTTCTGGCCCTTTATGGAAAGTGTTTAGCAACTTCTGATTTAAAAAAAATCAGAAATTATATTAATAAGATAATATTTTTTAAGTAGTGAGTCAGACTTTCATTATAAAGCTGAAATAATTCTCATAAATCCTCTCCGTAGCTGTTTGACTCAGTATTAAGGCTGAATTATCATCCAAGCTGCTTGTGTTCTCTACAGTAGTACTTATCTAATATTAGAACATAATATTTGAGAGTTAGAAATTTAAACTAATATATCTCCAGCACTTAAAATTACTATATATGCAGGCATTGAAGAGGAAGTATTCCATTTTAATAATTAGAACAACTCTAAAGCAAATCTCTATCCTTTATCAATACATGGAGAAACTAAGGCTCCAAGCAATCAGACAGATAAATGGTGGCACCTGGGCTTGAATTCAGGCATCTAATTCTGGAGCCAATATTCAGTTTATTGCATAGACTGCCTCAAGTGTGATTAGAGGGCAGTTCCAAATGCGCTTATCTATTGTCCCTAAAATTTCAATGAAAGATGGAGTACTTTCTATTAAAAACATAAATATTGTGAAATATTTTACACCAAGAATAGAGAATAAAGAACAAGTATGTGTCTTACTATTTTACCGAATCTTTAATGTATTTGGATTATTAATTTTAATAAAACACTAAAGATAAAACAGATGTTATGACCTGCTGGGTGCCTCTCCCCATCTGAAACAATGTCTCTACTTCCATACATTCATCATTTCCCAAACTTTTAAATTACATTTTTATATATCTCAAATATCATATTATATTATTTTCCAAACATTTAAAGTGATATAGATTATCTATTTTGCTGTATACAATTGCATTAATAAAAGAAGGAAGAAGAGAAGCGTGAAGAGGGAGAGCCGGGGAAGAAGGGAGAGGAAAAGGAAGAGGAAAGGATGAAGAAAAGAAAGGAAAAAAAAATCTCAATAGCTTAAAAAGCAACAGAGGATTATTTCTCATATTTTATGGAGGCAGTGGCAGGTCAGCTGCAGTTCTACTCCACAGGACTCTTCACTCCAGAACCCAAGCTGAACAAATAGTACGAATTAGTGATACACCATTCTGGAAGCAGAGAGAGAAGAGCAAGAAAACTGATGGAAACTTACAAGCCCCCTTACAGCATCTGCCTGTGGCCTAAGCCACATGTGCTTACATCATTTGACAGACCCAAAGTCAGTGTGTGGGGCTGTATAAGTCTCTTTCAGGGAACAGAATATTTGCAAGTGATAATGTTGTCTACCAGATTGCCATACCATATGTACCATTCCACATTTGTTAATAAAATATTACATTTTCAATATGTAATATTTATATTCATGTTGATATTTCATTCATTTTATCTACTGTATAGAATTCCACTGTATGAGGAACAATTAATTGTTCCAGCTTATTGTAACTAGAAAATACCCCCATACCTGTGGACATTATTGTACATATCTGCCTTTGTCCACAGGCAAGAGTATTTTCTGGATACATATCTAGATGTGGAATTTCTGATCCTTGGGATGTGAGCACCTTAAATATTGCTAAATTAGTCTCCTAATTTGTTAAAATGGTTTTTCCTACTTCCTCTTTGTCCAAAACATTCATATAGAGGTTTTAATTTTTGTCCATATTTTGGGTGATATGAGAATAAGATGACTTCCTTTTCTGTGAATTGTTTAATTCTACCCTTCCTTGTTATTTTTATGTGTTCTTTTTCTCTTCTCTTTTTAGTTTTTATGTCTTGTCAATATATTCTGGACACTACTGCTTTATCAGGTTTGAGTTTTGTAAATAAACTGTCTCATTATCATTTTGCCTTGTTATGGTATCATTTGTTATGCAGAAAGCTTAAAATATTAATTTAATAAAATCTTTTTTCTCTTTTTTTCTTTCTGTTTGTCTTTCAAGTAAGCTCTATGCCAATGTGCGGCTGGAACTCATAACAGCCAAGATGAAGAGTCACATACTCCACTGACTGAACCAGCCAGGTGCCCTAATTTTTTCTTCTCTGAGGTGAGCCTATGAAAGTGTTTCAATGTCTTGCTCTCCTTTTTTCAAAAAATAATATATTTTCTTCTGAAAATTCTAAAGTTATACTTTTCTTATCTAGTTTCCAATTTTTAATCCATTTGGAATTAATCATTATATCCTGAGTTGTAAAAATCTGTTTTTTTTTTCTTTATCCAAATGAAGAAATCATAGTCCAGCACCATTTATTAAGTAGTCCACCTTATTTGGATATCAAGATTATATTAGCACATAAAATGAGTTATATAGATCTTAATCTTTTTTCTAGTTTTTGAAGTTTCTGTCTGTTACTTGAAAGTATACACATTAAAACTGGTTAATTTTGTTGCTATTTTTCCGTATTTAATTTTTAATTCTTTAATGTCAGTTTTTCTTCATATATTTCAAGGAAATAGTACTTTCTGTGTACAGGTTTATAATGAAAATTATATCTTCTTGCAGGAGCATTCATTTTATTAAAATGTATCATTCTGTTTTATCTATATTAAACACTTTATCTTAAATTCTGGCTTATCTAATATTTATAATGCTACAGTTTGCTTGGCTACTATTTGGCAAAAATTCTGGAGTTCATATCCTAGCTCAGTCATTTATTAGCTGGATGATTGGACAACTTACTTAAATACTCTATACTCCATTTTCTTCTTCTGGATTACAAGAATAAAAGAGAAGCTTTCTCTTAGAGTTCATGAGGCTTGGGGGCAAACTCAATAGTATTCATAGGGTATGCCTATTTTATTTCTTTCATTGTTAATATTTCATTTTATTAATAATACTTTATTCCATTAGTTTTCTTTGAGTTTTGTTGCTTTTTATGAAGCATATTGCTAGAATTTTTTTATTTTTAAGAATGAGGGAAAGTCTGACTTCTTTTTTTAAATATTTTATTTATTTATTTGAGAGAGAGAGAGAAAGAGACAGAGAGCAAGAGCTGGGGATAGCAGCAGAGAGAGAAGGAGAAACAGACTCACCACTGAGCAGGGAGCCCCATGAGGGGCTTCATCCCAGGACCCTGAGATATGACCTAAGCTGAAGGCATACACTTAACGGATTGAACCACCCAGGCACCCCCTAGAATTTTTAAAAGTATAATATATGATAATTTTTCCAATAATGGGTGAATTAAATTTGTGCCTATTTTTAGGAGTCCTTTGAAGGATCCTAATAAATATCATTCCATTTCCTATTGAAGGTATGGAAGAATTGAGAAATAAAATAATGTGAGAAAATCTGGTACTGAGGACACAGTTTAAGTAAGAGAGTCAAAATGGGTTTCCTAACATCGAATCCTTTAAGTAGGTAAAATTCCCACCTAGAAATGACAGTATTGGCCTGGAGTAGCTTAATCTTAATGGCTGGGATAAAAATAAAGGCAAGGCAAGCATGTCCAAATTATTCTTTGTGAGTAGGTAAAGAGAAGTAAACAGGTTGAATGAGTACAGAGAAAGAAAAAAGATATGTATTTATTTATTTTTAATTCTTTAAAGATGTATTTTTTTTTTTTTTTGAGAGAAAGAGAGAAAACGTGCGGAGAGGAGGAGCAGAGGGAGAGAGAGTCTTAAGTAGACTCTGCACTGAGCTCAGCCCTGTGGAGGGGGCAGCGGCAGGGGAGGGGAGGGCTCCATTTCACAACCCTGAGCTGAAACCAGGAGTTGGGGGCTTAACTGACTGCGCCACCCTGGCTCCCCCAAGATATGTATTCATAAGAACTGAACTACATTCTCAGTTAGGCAATCATAACATATGGGGAAGAAATGTTCTCCTGAAATACCACTAGATATGGATACTTTTAAAAATTATTTATTTGACTTCATATTTTCTGTTTATCATCATTTTGGTTGGTTAGTTTTCTCCCTATCCTTGCCTTCTGTTTTATTAAACTTTCTGTATTCCCTATTATTTTATCTGTTTATCTATCTATTTATGTTTGTTTGGAGCTTTGAATGATATTTTAAATATTTAGTCTTAAATTGTAATTCTTTTAAAACATGAAATTTAGGGGCACCTGGGTGGCTCATTCAGTTAAGCTTCTGCCTTCGACTCAGGTCATGATCCCAGGGTCCTAGGATCGAGCCCCACGTCGGGCTCCCTGCTCAGTGGGAAACTTGCTTCTCCCTCTCCCACTCCTGCTTGTGTTCCTTCTCGCTGTGTCTCTCTTTGTCAAATAAATAAAATCTTTAAAAAAAACCACGAAATTTAATATTAGCTCTAAGTGTTTATCTAAATATTTTTGTACAAGATTATAATTTTTCTGTGTTCCTTTGTATAAGAGTTTTAGCATATTTTGACCATTTTCTGACTACTGCCATTGTGTTGTTAAAAGTTTTTGTTTAAACATTTTCCTAAAATGCATACATAAACCCATCAGTACTTTTTTCCATGAGGTGATTATCAACTTATTTTCCCAAATTCTGTGCCTGATGTTTGTCTTGTACCACTTAATTTCTTTTAAAATTCTTGTTATTATTTAACTATATATTATAATAGGTTTGTTGCTGTGTTATTGCTGTTGACTTAGTATGGTCTGTGTGTGGTAAGTTCTTTGCATTTGCATTCTTAAAAATGTGTGTATTTTACTCCCTTCCCTGGATGGAAAGTTGCCTGGGGTTAAAAACCTATATTGGCAGGTTTTTAGTTTTGTTTTGTTTTGTTTTTTTTCAGTTGTCTTTAATGTCCATTAGTGTTAATGACAAGTGTTACTTTTTCTCTCTGAAAGCTATTTAGACTTTTCCTTTTGCATTATATTTATCAGCTTCATGTCAACATAACTATGTTTTAAATGCATCCTGATCAAAATTCCAAGTATACTTTCATTCTACAACACTTGACATTCTTTAATTCTGGAACATTCTTTTCAATTATCTCCTGACATACTGTGTTTCTTTCATCCTTTTCCTTATCTTATTCTGATAATGCTTTTGGATACGTGGTGGAACTTCTTAATCTGTCTTCCATGTCTCTTAAAATAAATGTTTCTCAACAGGAGATTCTGAAAATATTCCTCAGTGTTAGCTTCCAATTTACTAAATTCCTCTTTGAGTCCAGGGAAAAGTTACTTTGTCTATTGTATTTTCTTAAAATATTCAAATTAGTTCTTCTTTTAAAAAGACAATCACTTGTTTTAATTTTACATTTGTCTGTTTGATTTCAAAATGTCATGTCTACTTTGTATTAGAAGTTATGTCTCCTTTGTCCTTTGAGCATCTTCTTTAGGTGATTCAGTAAAATTACTGCCACCTGGAGAGAATCCATGTTTTGATTATTATTTTAGTGGTTATGTTTCTTTGCACTAGATTTATTGATGTATTTTAGAATGTAGGTTTTTACACTCATTTCATTGGGGAGGAAATCAGCATAAAAACAACAGCCAATTCACTTTATCTTTTTTTTTTTTTTTTTTTGGATGATAGATAACTTTCTTGGTGGCGGAGCGGGTGGGGGCAGAAACCTAAGCAAATGCAGTAATAGTCAGTTGGCAAAAAGTCAGTTTGTTGGTGAGGTGAGCAGCAGATTTGTGGCTATTTTCTCAGCATGTACTATAGGCGTAGGCTTTTGTGTTACAGTGATAGAAGAAAATAGATTCTTTTGGGTCCCACTAATCCCAGTTTTTAGTAGTACCTTATATTGCATTGAATGTTCATAATCTGATAATGAAGAAGTGAATAAATATTCTCTGGAAATAAAATGTTTGAAAGATGTACAACTTTTAGAGTAGTATTTGAAGTTGAGGAAGAGCTAATTTACCAGATGGCACTATTATTTTCTCAAAGAGTTCATTTGCTTCCAATGGATAATTTCTTTAACATTGGTTATTTCCACTCATTCTGATTAACAGTACAGTTGAGACCTCTCTGCTTGACTGAACTGTGTAAAAAAGAACCTTTGCTAAAATTCAAAATGATGTTTATCATGAAGAGCAAAGAAAGTGGCTTAATAATATAGAACTGTTGCTAAAATGATTTATAACTGGAATTCCCCTCTTTCCTTCTCTGGAGATATTTGTAATCCCCTAAGAACTTAATATTTTGGGCCCTGAGGTTATAATATATGTTCATAAATTTGCCATACAGCAATTTTTGTTAAAGACTGGGAAAGTGAGTAAGATATACCTTAAAAGTCAGGCTTCTAGTGAAACCTTGATCAGTCCAGCATAAAGTTCTGACGTGTAATTGTGTTTAAAATATCTTAGCACGGGGCACCTGGGTGGCTCAGTTGTTGGGTGTCTGCCTTCGGCTCAGGTCATGATGCCAGAGTCCTGGGATGGAGCCCCGCATCGGGCTCCCTGCTCAGCTGGAAGCCTACTTCTCCCTCTCCCACTCCCCCTGCTTGTGTTCCTTCTCTGGCTGTGTCTCTCTCTGCCAAATAAATAAAATCTTAAAAAAAAAAAAAACACAATTTAAAAATATATATATCTTAGCGATCTTAGAGTGAATGATAAAATATCTTGACATCATAGCCACATATTTTATTCTTCATGGTTTTATCCAGAATTTTATTGAATCTTACATAATCTACAGTTCTTAATATTTTTGATTTTCTGGTTTATCCATCTATAGCAAATAAGACACAATAAATAATAAAATAAGGAAAGAGAATAAGAAAAGTGCTAAAGAGAAGGATAATGGAAAAAAAATGACAGGTTGCCAAAGAAGAGCCACAGCAAAATAATGTAATAAGAGCTATAACTCATTAAGACAATATTAGATTGTATTTGGAAACTTCTATTAAAATGAACAGTAGAATAGAAGTACCTAACTGGCTCAGTTGGTAAAGCATGCAACTCCTGATCTCAGGGTTGTAAGTTTGAGCCCCATGTTGCATGTAGAGATTACTTAAAAATAAAATCTTTAAAATAAATAGTAAAATAGATGTTGAAATTGAGAAACTTTCCACAACAATGGAAAATATTGAGAAAAATGTGTTCAGAATGTAACAGGATAAGTTTTTCATTAACATATCCCAGCAGGTCCTCCAGTCCATGGTAGGAATATGTTACAAGAATGCTAACATTATCACCTGCTTAAAGTGTTGAGTTACAAAGAGCCAGTAGCAGAAGAACCACAAAGCCCATTTTCCAATGCCAAAGCTTCCTTGTCAATTTATCCCCTTGTACTTTGAAATGAAAATATTGGAAATCTTGTTCTGGATAATTTATAACACATAAGGACAAAAAAATGCCCAGAAAATTAACGCCATTGAGATTACTTAAGGTATAAACTCCTTTAGCAGAAATTTGTGAATCCATCAGTAGATGCCTCACACATACATAGTGTGCAATAAGTATTTGTGAATGAATGTTAGCGACAGACAAAAGCAACAAATGTGGGACAAGCTGAAGTTTAAAGAATAAAAGTGAGTTAACTAGAAGAAAGGGGAGGTTAAAATAATGGGCAATGACACAAGCAAAGTCATGGAAGAGACGAGGAGTAAAGGTTTTATATATACATATATATATAAATATATATATGCGCACACAAAAGCATGCAAGATTATGAGGAAATGTTGAAATTATGTGATATTGGTATACGTATATTTTAGTTAAAATAATACATCAGTGTAAAGAATCACTTCTGGGTTAATGAGTAAAGAGCCAAATTTAGAGCAAAGCTCAGTAGAGTACCCTATTTGCTTTCATACACACTTGTTAAAATCTTTTATAAAAGGTTAATATCCCATATAATTTTATGAAATCCAGCATTAAAATAATTTCAAAGGGAAAAGTTAATAAAATCACTCCATTCACTATAGATATCTGAGAAAAAAAAATTTAGAAAAGCTAGATGTTTTACATGTATTTACTAAAATGGACCAGAACCAACTACTGCCATTTTTTTAAAAATAGAATTTCCTACCCCCGTCCCTTGAGAATGTAATTATGTGTGGAGTCTGATAATTGGTATATCTCACCAGGACATTCTGATGATTAGTTACCTTTGGAAAACAGATTTAATAAACAACTTCATAGGCATGAAAGTGGAAATTAGTTCTACTAGCAGCTAGTATTCACTATAAATAACATTCTTGAGAACTGCTTTTGAGTCTATGGCATACCACTCTGAACACACCCAGTCTCGTCTGATCTCGGAAGCTAAGCAGGGTCAGGCCTGATTAGTACTTGGATGGGAAAACTGCTTTTGAAAAACATAAGTCATAGCTAGAAGATAACCTAGATCAAGACAACTATCATTTTATTTTTTATAGTCAACATCAAGTGAATGAATTTTATATCAGTCATTAACTTAAGACAAATATGAAATTTCAAGAACTTGTTCTCCTAGACAACAATTTATTTAAACATAAACATGAAGCATAGTATTAAAAAGACTCTTATTCCATGTATTGGAAGTCACCTTACATTTGCATTTTATAAATTCTTTTATCCATCCTGTTGTAGAAGAACCCTGAACTTGTGCATGTGTGAGTACTATGAACTTTTTTCAGCACAAACTGAATCACTTCCCTGGTGGGTTCATTAATTTGAAAACCCAACCCTGGTTGGCCCAGCCAAATGATGTGTTGTTGATTTTGCTTACTATGGGTTATTTTGGTTTAATTATGAAGTTATTTTCACTATAATAATATGTTTTGAAATCACTGAACCAGGAACCTTTCAGTAGTGAAAGGAAAATTAATTACCTGCATGAAGCTATAAAAGTTTAAATTATTTAAAGAAAATTAGAATATCACCTGTAGATAGACAATGAGAAATGATTTTAATGATCATGTAGAATTTTTAAGAATTTTTTTGGTGCTAAAGGCTAATTACATATAAGCAGTCCAGAATTTAAATTAGAGCCACTTCCACACATCACAAAACAGTGACATTTTGAGGATTATTCCCCCAAATGATTACTTCTGATATTTTTAAGAGAACATATACTTCATTTTGATGGCTTCCTCAAATTCAGTGCAGTGACCTTAATCATATAGTTATCAACTTTTACGGAATCAGTCCTTAAAGTGACTTGCTTTAGGTTTCTTAGGTATGTATATTGTGTAATTATGAGAATTATTAATGGTCTTTTCAGTATGATTGATTCGAGTTCTTCAAATCTAAAACTTTGAACTTTTAATTTTACATTGTGTTTCTGTTATCTGACATCAATGAAAGAAAAATGAGGCTTTTGAAAAGAATTCATTACAAATATTTATTCTTGTTACAGTTATTCCATTTAACTGTTTCAGCCATATCAAAGGACAAGCAAGAATTACCATTTGTAGGATTTTTAAAGCCTTTTTATAAAAGGTATTATGAGAAGCTTCATCATTTTTCAGTAACTGAACTAGAACTACTGCAGACATTTAATATATCCAATAAAAGTGCGGATAAAATGAAAGCACTACCATAGTAATATATAACTAGAAACTAACATTTCAATGACTTCTTCAAGTACTAAATATAACATCAATTGCAGAAAAATGGTCTTAACAGCTCATCAGGCAGCTAGAAAGGGGAAATTTCCAAAATAATTTTGTACTTTATTCTCAGGTATTAGCCATTAGTAAAGTGGCAAGCCTTTCTCAGTGTAGAAAAGATTTAGAGACTGACTTATAAAAATAGGGTTATTTAGATTTCAACGACTCAGAATTACATTTTAGTATCTTTTCTGAGAACATTCTACAAAACTTAATGTTTTAAGGGATAGCTATCATTACAAATTTTAGGAATATGGATATGTAATTAAATTTGACTAATTATGTACCTATAACATTAAAGAGATGTTTCACTTTTTAAAATATAAATGATGAGGATTAATTTTTCAAAACATAAGGCAAACTTTGTACTTTTTTAAATTTTATTTATTTATTTGAGAGAGAGAAAACACAAGGGGAACGAAGGAGGGGAAGAAGCAGACTCCCCACTGAGCAGGGAGCCCAACTCCAGGCTCATTCCCAGGATTGTGGGATCATGACCTGACCCAAAGGCAGACACTTAACTGACTGAGCCATCCAGGCGCCCTGGGAAACTTTTATTATGATAAAATATATTTTTATAAATCATTAAATTTCAGTTTCACTTACCTAACATTGAATAATTATCATAGTTTTATAGTACATTTCTGCAACATTCGTATTTTATACCAGTAAGTATTTATTATTTCACATTGCAGAGTTTCTGAAGCCATATCTTATGCAGAGTTTTAGAACTACTCTGAACCCTTCAATCAATCTCTCTCTCTCTCTCCCTTTCTCTCACACAGACACACACACACACGCTTAACACTCTTAAACCTTGTAAGAGTTGCAAAGGGAATCATTTAAAGCCGAGTATACATCCTTTCATTTGTATTGAGACCACACAATACAAATGATGTTAACTGAAGAAATGTTCAGTTTTGTCACAATAAAATATGCCCTCATTTTTTTGTCTTCCCCGGCCAAATAAAAGCTACAAGCAGAACTCATACCTAAGGGATTTAAAGATTGTGGAGGGATGGGAGATAGGTGACATACATCTGCAAATTCACCTAAATAGTTTGTATTCTTAATAATGAAGCCGTAAGACACTTTTATCATACCGGGATTGCTACAAATACAAAATTAGTGACATTTTGTATGTCTTAAATCTTAAGTGGTGGTTATTACACAATTACCATTACCATCTCTTGTTTATCAGAAGTTTTTCTAAATTTCTAATTTTGTTTGGTTTTATTCCAGCTGGTATGAATTCTGAGAGTTGCTTTTATGAGCCATGAGTTTTTCCATCCAATGCCATCTCACCTTGTGGCTAACAATCCTTGATGCATAATGTCAAGTCCTTCTCCAGAAGATGAAAGTAATTTGGCCATCATGTGAGGAAACACACGTTTTTGTATATTCTCAGTGGCTTTACACACTGGTCCTACTTCTTTGGAGGGTGACTTGCAACTTCTATCAAAATTAAAAACCTACATACCCTTGAAACCAGCAACTGCATGCCTAGGATTTCATCAAAGAGTTGAAGTTACACATATGTGAAAGTGTGTGCATAACAATATTTCACTGCATTCCATTATGGCAGCAAAAAATTAAAAAGAATAAATTCAGTAACGACCTGGTTAAATAAATTATAGTTGTCCATACAACAACTTACCATATAATTCTTTAAAAAAAAATCAAGCTAAAAATATACTTTTTTTTTTTTTAAAGATTTTATTTATTTGTCAGAGAGAGAGAGGAAAAGCAGTGGGAGCAGCAGGCAGAAGGAGAAGCAGGATCTCTGCTGAGCAGGGAGCCTGATGTGGGGCTCGATCCCAGGACCCCAGGATCATGACCTGAGCTGAAGGCAGACACTTAACCGACTGTGCCACCCAGGTGCCCCTAAAAATATACATTTTTGATATGAAAAGTGTTTTACATACACTAATAAGTTTAAAAAGCAAGTTTTACCAAAATAATACTATTCAGGTAAAAAATATATATTCACTTATATAATTATATAAAATTTCAGAAAGATACATAAGAAAATTAGTTCAGACCCTCTTTGAGATTTAGGGCTGGCTGTGGGATGAAGAAACTTTACTTTTTATTGTGTTTTATTTTGAGAAATTTATCAGAAAAATAACTTGAATTCTTTAACTAAAAATTTCTCAAGCAGCTTTAACCTATTTGACACAGGTGACACATATCTTTCAAACATCCTGTGCATAAGATTTTGGTAACTTGATTCCTGGTACTGAAGTTCATTGTGCTATTTTAAAGATGGTTTAGTGTTCTTCAATAATCCCAATTGTTTCCGGTAGCATAGTGAAAAATCTTATATTCTGGTTACCATTTTATCTTCTTATTCTATTCTAAGCTGTCAATGCATGTATTTTTGTCAAAAAGAGATTTGCATATTCTCAATAAGAAATTCTCACCATTAAACTCCTCAAAAAAAAAAAAAGAGAAAATACATGCAGATTTATTATCAAAGTGTAGTCCAAATTCTTATTGCCTTATTTAAATGAATTTTTATTCATTCTGACCCACCAATTGGAAATTTTTATAGAAACATGTTAGCTTCAATAAATTACTTGATCTACACAATGACTAAAGATGTCAGTTACATGATTTTCATTTTCAACCAGCAAATTAGCCAAAAATGGGGAAATCAATTTGCAATCATTTCAAATCATATGACTTCCTCTTTTAGGATATAATATCCCAACGAACTGAGAGTTTTGGAGGGAAGGGGGTACGGGGTTGGGTGAGCCTCATGGTGGGTATTGAGGAGGGCATGTATTGCATGGAGCACTGGGTATGGTGCATGAACAATGAATCGTGGAACACTGAAAAAATAAAATAAAATTTTTAAAAAAAGGATATAGTATCCAAAAATAGTAATTCAAAATTTATAAATGGTTCGTTTGTGAATCTTATTAAAATAAATAGTTTATGAATCTTACTCTTTATATTTTGTGATAAATATGCTATGCTAGTTTTCTTTTTTCTTGATGCTTTCTAATAGCTTATATATTTCAAGTTTCATAGCAAGTAAATACATAAAGCATTATCATTCCTAAATATTTAGGAGAGAACTATGATTCAGCTTGATAAGGTAATGAGAGGATTATCTACAATCAGTATGCTAAAGGAAAAATCTGAGTTCTGGTCTAATTTAGACTTTATTCCAATGCTATAAATAATTTACTGGACCTACAAAAACTATCTGGCCTACCCTGATTTGGCCCTCATTCTATTAGCACAGTTTCCCCATCTCTTTTACTGGATTGTTTAACCACTTCAAGCACAGCATGTATCAATTCATGTAACTGGAGGCTTGCTTATTTTCAAAATTTGTGTGCGATGCATGACTTGTTATTTTAGGAATAATCTCTCTCACTCTCACTCTCCTCTTCTTCTGGCTCTCCCTCTTTCTTTCCTCCCTCCAGTCTGCTCCCTCCCTCTGTTGCCCATGCGTCCCTTTGTCTGTCTCTGTCTCTCTGTCTCTCCTGGCCACCCTGCACCTATATTTTCTCCACATCAAAGTGGCGTAGTTAGTGGTATGTGAGTGTGATTGTGTGAACTTGTGTGGGTAAGAAGTGTGCTAAAACTGTTCTTTTAGAGTGTTCTTTCAGAAAGCATCTCCCACCCCTTGTTTCAGGTCAAACCCTGAAAACAGATTCTCTATTGAATAGAAAAACAGATACTTACTAATACCGATCTTAGTAAGCAACAAGCGCTAGTGGTTTTCAATGTTTTTATTTAAAATTTTCCATGGCTAATTTTATTTAAACTGAAATAGCCCTGAAAATAAATAAATAAATAAATAAATAAATAAATAAATAAATAATCCTGAAATCTCAATGGACTTAAAGCTATGACTCCAAAATTTGGCTTAGTCATCAGAAGAACTTAACAGAAAGGTAGATTTATGGCTTCTAACATAAACCTAATTAATCATAAGCTCTGTGAGATGACTGTCTGGAATCTCTCTGCATTTTAAAAAACATTCCTAATTGATTCTCATAAATACACAATTTTGGAATCCACTAGTCAAAGTGATACTGAAACGATGTTGATTCTCGGTGTGTGTAATATGTAAGTTTGAACTTACTTGTATTTAGAAAATATTGATTATATTTTGTCCTTTGTTACACTGTCTAATTATACTATCAATGTATTTAGAGCTGCCTAGAACATCCTTTTTTATAATGCATACTTTAAAAAGTCTTTGAGAATGCCACTTCTTATTTCCTAATTTCACTGGTAAGGTTTACTATTAACTGACATTGAAGTCTCTAGGTGGAAAAGATAAAAGAACCTCAGTCTGTTTTTTCTTCTCCCTGTTCAAATATTCTAAAAAATCATTGAAGTGTTGCATGAAAATCTTCATCTGGTAAATCTTTATGAGTCCTCTCTGACAGGTTATTCCTCATATTAAATTATTATGAATGATTATGCAATGACTCCAAAGGCTAACTGATCCTTTTCCTGTTTTCTCTGGACAATCGTATCATTCTACTGGTCGGGAGAATTTAGGAATAGTTTTCCATCTATCTCAGGGTAGATACATCTAGATGGTCACTTATCTCTTGGTTTTAGGACATTATCTAAATCCTCGTATAAATACCACTATCCATCTAAGATACAAAATATCATATACTTTTGCCCCAAGGGATAATAGAGGTCAGTTTTCTACTCATTCTATTTCTAACTATGTATCTTATGTGTCCGAATTTTCTCTACATCCTGAGTGCCTGGCAAAGTCTAGAACTATAGTCCATCAATTAAGGCTAGTGCCTTCTTTCCAGACTCGTTCCTACAACCATCTTATAGCTGGCTGCTGCTTTGTTTGCCACAGCTTTGCATTGAGCTAACTAACACTTTTAGGATTTATTTAAAATTGAACATTGATTATATTGAAAACAAATAGATCTTGTCCAGAGCACCTTACTCTAATTCCTGAAATTTTTTTCCCTTAGACTCAGTGTGTGCCTAGAATGAGATTGCTCATTTGGCCTTCGATGTTTGATTCTGCCTTGGCTTGCAGCTTCATCACACAGTGGTCACCCCCTAGCCCAGAGGAATTGGTCTTTTTTTTTTTAAGATTTTATTTATTTGTCAGAGAGAGAGAGAGCCAGAGCACAAGGAGGGGCAGCAGCAGCAGAGAAGCAGGCTCCCCGCTGGGCAAGGAACCAGATGCAGAACTCAATCCCAAGACCCTGAGATCATGACCTGAGCCAAAGGCAGACACTTAACCGACTGACCCAGGTGTCTTTGAGGAATTGGTCTTTTTCGAACTCTGTTATTTGTAAGCTTTGCCACCTTCCAAACCCCTTTTAAAATAGAATGCTAATGTGGTGACTTCGTAGAGTCTTTGAGAGAGTGAATGGAAAGAAACAAGCCCTTATAAGTATAATTCATTAAATCAATGTAAAAAGTTCAGTCATTTGTATAATCATCTGTAAATATGAAACTGATTCCTTTCCATTTTGAAAATTCTCCTCATAAATAGAGCACGGAATTAACTTTGCAGAAATTATTTTAAAGTAATGTTGCTCTGCTTAGCATAAATGAAATATTTCTTCTCTCTCTGGTTGAAAATACTCTGTTTTTATTTGGTGATATGTTATAGAAACAGGTAAAGCTGACTTAAAAAGTTTTGGCATTGGATTTGTGGCTTGAAAAACAAATGGCTCTACCACTTTCTTCATTATACCATAAAAGAGAACATTGCACACGTGTGCACACACATGCACGCATGCTCATGCATACTTACACCTATCCTTTAAGGTAAGCATGATGCTGAAGAGAACAAAACTTGAAATAGTAATGTAACTTTTGTTACTATTATTATTACCAGTCAGTACTTCCCAGACAAATTTCCCCCTTTCCTGACTTTGTCAGGCCAGAAGGAATAAATTAATTATGGACTGCAGGACTGAAAGGGATGTGAGGTAAAAGATTTTGTCAGTTGAAGAATAATCATTTCAATTATATTTATGAAAGAATAGCAAAATAATAGTTGTTTCAAAAGTTCTTTTACCTACTTCCTAGAAATACCACTTTAGCTGAGCTTGAATATGGATTTCTCAGCTAAAACTATATTAGTATCTGAGCTAATGAAACAAATGGTTATAAATATAATGATGAAAATTATGAGACTAGACAGTTATTTAATTTTGCAAAAATTACTTCAGATCAGTGAGAAATAGAGCTATAGTGACTAGAAGAATCTAGTATGTGCCACTAACGTTATGGAATAAATGAACTCAAGATTGGTGGAAATTTTTACTTTCTTTGATAAAATCTCTAGGAAATATGTAAGTGTAATTTATTCTAGTAGGACTATTTTAAGTAGGTAATTATCTTGCAGGATTCTTGAATAGATTAAATGAAGTAATGTATGTAAAAGCATTGGTAGATGATAAGCCTTTAAAAATATTAATAATTTTTTCTTAATAAAACATCACAGTTGTTATATTTGGATGATATCTCTTACTTTTCAAATCAATTCTAAATGCTTATTTGAGCCTCATGATAATCATGTGAGATAGACATTGCAAATTTTATTTTTCTAAGGCTGAAATCAATTAAATGGCAACACTAGTCAGAACTCAGGTGTGCTGACTACAAATTTTGTGGCCTTTTTCTTCAACCATCCTTTACTTCTACCTTTTGATGGTCATTCAGGAATACTTTAATTACTTAACAGTAATGGAAGCATCCATTCAATAAAAAATACTGTTATTATGTCTTTAGGTTTAACATTTTATTGTTTTTCCTAAAAACATAAGTGTCATCATAAAGAGGAAATTATTATTTTATACATTTAAAAACAAAGAGAGAACAGGAGTTCCTGGGTGGTTCAGTCAGTTAAGCATCTGACTCTTGATTTTGGCTCAGGTCATGATGTCAGAGTTGTGAGATCGAGCACCGCATCAGGTTCTGCACTGACAGTGGAGTCCATATTTCTATTAATGTACAGGTATACCTTGTTTTGGGGGCTTTACATTATTGTGCTTCACAGATATGGATTTTTACAATTTGAAAATTTGTGGCAACTCTGTATCAAGCAAGTCTATCAGTGCCATTTTCCAACAGCATTTTTTCACTTCGTATCTCTGCCACATTTTGGTAATTCCCACAATATTTCAAACTTTTTCATTATTATTATATTCATTATGGTGATCTGTGATCAGTGATTACAACACACTGAAAGCTCAGATGAGGGTTAGTTTGTTTTAGCAATGAAGTATCTTTTAATTAAGATGTGCATTATTTCTTTAAATATAATGCTATGTTTAATAGACTTAATAGCCTGCTTAATAGATGATAGTACAGTGTGAACATAACTTTTATATACACTGGGAAACAAAAAAAAAGTCATTTGATTCATTTTATTGCGATATTCTCTTTATTGTGGAGGTCTGGAATGGAACTTACAATATTTCCAAGGTAACCTCTGTGAACTGTTATCCAAAAACCATATAGACTTTAATGGGATAAGTATGGTGTTTTATATTTCCATTTAAAAGTAAAAATAATTTTTTTTATTTTAAAAGCAGCATATAATCATTGAAAAATATCTGGAAAATGCTGAAAATATGTTAGAAAATTTAAAAATTGTTTAAAATCTACCATTAGATATCCATTATTAATGTTTTAGTGCTTTAACTTCTTGTCACTTTTGTAGGATGGGTAAATATATGCCAATATTTTTTTTCAAACGGAGACCACAAAGGCTTATAATGAAATTTTATAGCCATGTATTAAATCCCCACTTCCAATTTTAGTCCTTATAGGAAATTAATTTTGGTTTTCCTGCCTTACAAATGCTTTTGTATGGGTGACACATACGGCTGGTGAATTTTCAGTTAATGTTACAGGTTTTTTAACATTATTAGAATATGGCAAATCCATTATTATTTCATAATTTCAAAATATCCCTAATGAATTTTGAAGTGTGCAATATCATGTTGTTAAGTATAAGCCTTATATTGTATAACAGATCTCTAGAACTTACTCATCTAGCATAACTAAAACTTTAAACTCATTCAGCAACAGCTCCCTATTTCCCTCACCCCTCAGGCTCTGGCAACTATTACTCTACTCTCTACTTCTATGAGTTTTACTTTTTTAGATCCCATCTATAAATGAGATCATGCAGTATTTGTCTTCCTGTGTCTGGTTTATTTCACTTGACATAATGCCCTCAAGATTCATTCATACTGCTGCAAATGCAGAATTTCCTTCCTTTTTTGTGGCTGAATATACTATATAGTGTGTATATATATATATATATATATATATATATATAGTTTCACTATCCATAGGCCTGTAATTTCAGTTATATCCTTTTCTTAAGTGTTCAGACAAGCAGATTATATATATATATATATATATATATATATATATATATATATATATCACATTTTCTTTATTCATTCATCAATGGACACTTAGGTTGTTTCTATAACTTGGCTACTATGAATAATGTTGCAATGAACATTGGAGTGTCAAGGCAGTATTCTTGATTCCCAAATCTCAATTCCAGTTATCACCATCTTATCATCTTAGAAAATGGCACATATAATAAACTCACACAAATCAATAGGAATCACCCTTTGTTCTTCACTTACACTCAGTTCCCACATGTGATCCTCCAGTGACGCATAGTATCCTGACTCCAGAATAAATCCTTACTTTGTCCAATTCTTTCCATTTCTACATCTCTGAAATTATTGCACCTGAAAAACTGCAACAGCTTCCTAAAGCATTACTCTTTATCCAGTTTTGATCTCCAGTAAAATCAACAAAAGATACAATTAATTGAGTGATTTTCTTTGCCATCTTCACAAATAGAATGGAGTTTCTCTATCTCATACGCTGCTATATCTTCAGTATACAGAACTGTGACTGTATAATAGAGTATTCTCAGTAAATACTTATGAATTCATGAATGAGATGTTTTAAGAAGAATTGAGCAACACATTGATTCCTGGTAACATCTGAACAAATGAATCATACTCCTTTCGGCAAGATATAAAAGTTGTGCCTGTCACAGTGTTGGTTTTGTAAACAAATTGAATTATTTGACTAATGTGATAACATATCAAATGGAAAGAGAATGATAGATAGGGAAAGGGTTAGATGTAGACAGACAAGGGATCTAGCAAAATGGAAAAAGCCAGACAATTAGTTAGGAGTAAGGTGAAATTTATGTTTAGATTGGCTCATTTGTCATGAATGCAAAGGGGACCAGAGAACCAAGCAAAGAAGCTGGGAACTAAAATAGATATTGAGAGGGAAGGACAGAATAGAGACAGAACAAGAGAGTATATATCTCAGATGCTAAACTAATATCCAAGCAGAGATCCACTTAAGTAAGCTACATGCACACCTGAACTATTTTGGCCAAAGGGAACATACGATGCTTTTCTTCAGTTATGTGACACATTCAAACCCTAAATCCATTGAGATGTTAGAGAATATAATGGAAGGAATTTTGAATTCAAGAATTTCATTTCTGGAGGCACCTGGGCACCTCAGTGGGTTAAGCATCTGCCTTCAGCTCAGGTCATGATCTGAGGGTCCTGAGATGGAGTCCTACATCAGGCTCCCTGCTCAACAGGGAGTCTGCTTCTCCCTCTGCCTCTGCCTCTCCCCTCTTGCTCTATCTCTCGCCCTCTCTCAAATAAATAAATAAAAATCTTTATTTAAAAATTTCATTTCTGGAAATTAACTTATAAATGATAATGATGATGATGACATAAATTTAGATATACAGAGATATTTAAAATTTACTGTCTAGTACATTGTTAGATCATTTATCCTGTTGTAATTATTCGTTGCGGTGTCAAAATCTGTCACCTGTATTTTATTTTTCTGATCAAATTTTTGCCCTCTATACTAATACAGAAAACTTCTACACATAAGAAGTATTCAAATATCTAATAATAACTATCTTAACTCATAATGAATAAGATAATTGCTAGAATAAACATCTGGTAATCCCACTCATCCCATTCCTCTTATAATATATGTAACAACACTCAGTAATCTGGTTATTATTTTCTGTGATTTAGCTTTTCAAAAATACCTAGAAAATGTTATACCAAAATGTACACAACATTACAGGTTTACACCTGTAACTAAGCTCTTCCATCCCTTAATCTGAATATTATATTTATATGTTCTTATATGATAATATATATCATATATTCTTATTTTCTCATTCTATTAGTTTGGCAAGAGATATTGACATAAGCATTTCTCAGAGCTTTTTCACTTGAACTTTTTTTTTTAATATTTTATTTCTTTAGTTATCTGAGAGAGAGAGAGACAGCATGAGCGGGGGAAGGAGCAAAGGGAGAGGGACAAGCTGACTCAGTGCTGAGCATAGAGTCAGTGCCAGGATCTATCTCATGACACTGAGATTATGACCTGGGCCAAAATCAAGACTCAGATGATTAACCAACGGAGCCACCCAGGCGCCCCTCACTTGAACTTTTTGTGTGTGTGTGTCAAGTCTCCCACTTGTATGGCTAAATATTAAAATGAAAGCAAAATTCTTAATTCATTCTCAAAATTATATTGGTTTCAGTGCATTATAATAGCTCTAATACACAGTTCTGTCACCCATCATATCAGAAAAAATACGAAGATGTAACCGTGGTTTTAAAAATAAGATTTGAGGGGGGCCTGAGTGGCTCAGTGGGTTAAAGCCTCTGCCTTCAGCTCAGGTCATGATCTCAGGGTCCTGGGATCCAGCCCCCCATTGGGCTCTCTGCTCAGCGGGGAGCCTGCTTCCCCGTCTCTCTCTGCATGCCTCTCTGCCTACTTGTGATCTCTCTCTCTCTGACAAATAAATAAATAAAATCTTTTATAAATAAATAAATAAAAGATTTGATTATTAAATCACCAATGCAAAAATCTTAATTATTTCTGTAATCAACTTATATAACATTTATTTCATGTAAAATATCTAAAATAATAAATTTGGTGGAGTATTTTATAATTCACTTAAATTACCTTTCAATTTTAGGCTGCTTCTAAAATATAATAGATTTTATTTTGTCTTTGCTGATTAATATACAAAACCTTATAAAAATAATTATTTCTTACAATTGCAACAAGTAAACTTAAAGACAGTGATTCTTAAGGTTTTTTCTAAAGTAACTTATAAACAAAATTAGTAATGTTTAATTCAAAATCATAGATATAAATCAATTATATATTGCACATTTCAAATTAGAATCACAACTCTAATTTGCTTTATCCAATAATATGCCAAATCTCATAAACATTACAGGCATCTAAAATGCAAAGTATAAAGCAATTATTTTTAAACCTAACACACAAAAAAAGCAATATTAAGGTTTTTTTACTTATTTAATCCTTTTTTACTGAGATATAACTGATATATAACACTATATTAGTTTCAGATGTACAACATAATGATTAGATATGTGCATATATTGAGAAAGGATCACTACAATAAGTCTTGTTATCATTTATCACCATACATAGTTACAATTTTTTTTTCTTCTGATGGAAACTTTTAAGATCTGTTCTCTTAGGAACTTTCAAATATATAATACAGTATTCTTAACTATAGTCACCAGGCTGTCCATTGCATCCCTAGGACTTATTTTCTTTTAATAACTAGAAGTTATAAAGCATTTTTATAATTAGTACTAAATATCCCAGAGTTTAATTTTATCTTTCCATAGGAATTTCTCTTACTTTCTGAGCAAAATGTGGAAGTTTCCTTTTCAGCTGATTGGGAATTTATAGTGATGGAACAGACACTGGTCAGGACTCTAACTTGAAACTCTGATGAGACATACTGAACACTATTTTTAGTCAGTATAACCAGAAATCTAAAACTTAGTATGATAGGTATTAAGCTCATATGTTTAGGTTCATCTTCTTACCTCAAGTAATACTTCTGTATTAATAGATATCTATGTTTCAGTTACTATTTGCATTTATTTTCACTATAAACTACATTTCATTGTCAGTCTAATGGATTTTGCATAACTTAAAGTTCTCATTCCGTGTTTACATTTCTAAATTGATGCCAATGAATATTACCGAACAAAGTATTACAACGCAGGCATGATAAATTCAGAAGTTTGATATCCATCAACTATAAAGTTTAAAAGTAGAGAATATAGAGAAAATATAGAAATTGTTTTTAAAAGCAAATATTAATTGGAGTGCCTTGGTGGCTTAGTCGGTTAAGTGTCTGGCTCTTGATTTTGGCTCAGGTCATGATCTCAGGGTCATGGGATTGAGTCCTACGTTGGGTTATGCATTCAGTAGGGAGTCTGCTTGGAATTCTCTCCCTCCTCCCTCTCTGCTCCCCTATCTCTCTCTATTTTTTTCTCTCTCTCAAATAAATAAATAAACAAATATTTAAAAAATAAATTTTTAAATAAATTTTTAAAAATAAATTTTTAAAAAAATAAGATTAATTGAAAAATTAATGTGCATTAGAAACTTGGAAAGGTAGAATTGCACCAAAAATAGTAAGATACCTAGGAATAAACCTAACCAAAGAAGTAAAAGACCTATACTCTGAAAACTATGAAACATTGATGAAAGAAATTAAAGATGACACGAAGAAACAGAAGGGCATTCCATGCTATGGATTGGAAGAACAAATGTTAAAATGTCTGTACTACCCAGAGCAATCTACACATTCAATGCAATTCCTATGAAAAATTTTTCACAGAATTAGAACAAACAATCCTAAAATTTGTATGAAACCACAAAATATCTTAAATAGCCAAAGCCAAGTGAAAAAGAAAAACAAAGCTGGAGGCATCATAATTC
>CM052895.1:54070378-54091053 GCA_028534135.1 Potos flavus
ACTGGTTTACACTGAGCTCCACCCCCTGGCAAGAGGCAGTGCAATTCCACCCAGGCAAAGACACCTGAGAAGCAGTGCAGCAGGCCCTTCCCCCAGAAGACCAACTGGAACAGGCACACGCGATTTTAGGGACCCCACAAGACTGTAAAACCCCAGCGCTAGGGGAAAATAGTATATAGAATTTGAGGTTTTTTCTCATTTAAAAGAACACACAAAATCTGAAGCAGTTAATATGTCTGTTGAATCATTTAAATGAGATCAGCATGAAAATAAAATCAGGTATGTAATTGAGTCTTACTTTTCATATTTTCTAAGACCACTATTCAATGGGTTTTTCTCTCTAAATGCCAGCTCTATTCATGATTTTGTATGTGGTTAGTTCTGGTGGTATTCTTTTGACACTGCTTTTCAAGCATCACAAAAAGTTTTCAGAGCACTGACAAGGCAAATGTGGCAATGGTCCTCCAAGAAGGGTGAATACAAGATTGATGCAATTATCCTTAGCAAGTCGGATTTCATTTGCAATATAGTATTATGGAAATAGTATTATATTTTTTAACTGAGCAAAAAGCTATGACTTTGAAGTCATATACATAAAACTCTTTCATGGTATTGATTTTCCATAAGCCAATGCTGTGAAATATAAGGTCATTAATTATATGCTAATGTTTAATTATTTGAATAAGAATATACCATCAATACTGAGAAGTTGTGTAATTATATCAACACTGATTCTTTAAATGTGATTTCTTACAGAACTAGGTGATGAAGTAAAGCTGAACGTTATCCATTCATCATGTCCTAAACACTGATAACAATATAAATTAGATTTAGATATTAAACCACTCTTCTTAACTGATGTATTCTCCAAAAAGCTAAGCCCCTCTAAGACAAGAGGAAAGTAGCTTCTGACCACATTCACTTAGCATCTTTCTTTTCTTTTTCATAAGAAGTTTATGATGGAATTAATTAAAATTTTTCTAATATTTATTAGATATCATTCTTCCAGTAACAACTAGTCAATTGTGCTTATGCTATGTGATACTCATTATATATATTATAGACAGCTAAACTGTTGTAGAATGTTTATGTCTGTAACTTAATACCATTTATCTAGCATTTGAAGCTATTTTGTATTTGACAGATTTGTGAATTAATAGCATTTATTAACTTATTTCATCAGTAAATGATTTTTGTACTCTAGAGTTTAAGACTTTATTTCAAAAAATTAATTACATAACTCTGGGCTTTTCTCTAGAGATTGTAGTTGTTTATACAGAGAGTTGAGTGATGTAAACCAACTACATTTCATCTCATTTTTTGACTCAAGCCTTTGACAGAAATGCTAATTATCTAGCTACTGGTCAGCACCTTTCGTGGAGCTATTGCTCTGTGGTTGTTGGTGGTCATCTCTTGAAGTAACTTCTTCAGTGAAATTTTTAAATACAAAATACAAAGAATATGAATACAATACAGACGAGGCTGATTTGATCTTCAGTAAATCTAAACAAAAACAGAACATGACATGTGCTTGTTTCTTACTTTGGTGATATTCTACTTTGGTGATATCATTAAGTATAATATTGGTAACCTCCTCAGATGAAAAATGATCCCTGAAAAATGGTGAATTGGTAGTCCTGTGTACTCTTTATTATTTCATATGTTCTGGAAAGATATTTTTTATTCATTCTGGGTCACTTGTGTCATTTAAATATATCTCCTAAATACAGAAATAAAAACTATCTTTCTTATCTGAGCTGGTTTCAGGAGAAATATTAAATCTCTAGGCTGTAATCATTTTAAGATATTAAATGCTGACTGTGCCCTTTAAAAATACATTTCCCACTCCTTTTTTGTTCATGTTTCAAAAAATAAATTTTAAATTCCTGAAATAATGAAATACACAAATAAAAACAGGTGTTTCATGTTTTTCTTTGTCCTTGTGAGATATTACAAGGCTAATGCATTTGATTTTTCCTCTATAGCACAGTAGTATGGGAATAATTAAATAGATTGCCTGTCGTCTGTTTCTTTCTCTGAATATAAAATCTAAAGTGTAGTCTTGGCAAATAGTCCAAATAGGGGAATTAACCTTTATAACTTAGGTAATTTTGTCAGTGTGTTCTATTGATATTGTTCATAAAATATAATGAGATCATAAAATTTTAATCATCCCTCAATTGCATTTAGTGATGAAACATATACTGGACATTCATTTTAAGATTTTAAAAATTTTTAATTCCCTCTGGTGTAGGTTCTTTTTAGATTAGTTTATACTTAAATTTAGATTGTTTCCATGTCAATTTCCTGACTTAATTTACATAATACTTTCACCTCAAATTTAATGCACCATATTGCTGTATATTCTTTTGAGAGTGAAAGAGGGACTGAAGGTGAGTGTGGCAAAAAAAAAAAAAAAAAAAAAAAACCTGAACAATCACTTTCTCCAGCTTTGGAGCATTATTCTATTGGTTACTTCCTGATCTTTGTAGCTTTAACATTACTATAAATCATAGTACCAATGGATATTGATGTGCATGTATGACACTGATAGTCTGTAACAAAGTGTATTTGAAAAACAACCAAAGTTGAATATTCTGAACTTTAATATACTAATGTTTGTAAGTCTTAACATTTTCTTTGGAATGAGTTTTGAAGAGATTTCTTTTCAAGACCTTTTAGAGTTTCTTTTGAGGCAGAATTTTCATTGAAATCACGTGGGAAAATCTAGTTTTATAGAACTGCCTGCTATCTTGAAATATGCCATTAAGAGCAGCACTGAAAACAAAGAAGTAAAAGGAATCAACAGGCGTAATCTCAAGTTTCCTTCCTTAATAAAGTAAACATAATGTTTATGTTTATAAAGAAAGCCTTGATATTTTTTAAAGCATCTGGATCTGTAAACTACTGAGAATAATGGCTTATTATTTTTTTTTAATCAAGTGTGCCAAAACAACGATGGAAATTTAACACTGAAAGCTGTTTAATTGTGGATCTGTTTTCAATGACTTGCTTTTTTGAAGGAAGACCCAGGGTTCAGGGTATTAGGTAGTAAGAAAATCTATTTGTGCTTTTTGATCTTACTATCTTCGCACCCTTTAGGACTCTACGTCTTAATGATTGATCACTTTCAGAAGTCTAAGCTTATAAAATCTTTAAAACTATCCATAACAGATGGCAATAAAAGACTGCCATTTCAAGTAAACAGACACTCTTCATTCCTTTCCAATTGATCTCCTCTGACTGTCAGTGTATTGTTGGGGATTTTTTATGAGCTACATTGAAGAAAATTCTTTAGGCCACCTAAACTCGGTCTTTAAGAAGAGCCAGGTTAAAAGCATGTTTGCAAATTTAGTCAAATAACCTGTTATTTTCTAAGGCAACTGACTGTTGGATTGATGTATGGACTAGAAACCACATCAATCTATCCTTCAGTTTGTATATGTCATACTCTTAAGCTCTGTTCTTATTTGGTTATATCACTGATGACCTTCCTACTAGCAGCACACCAGTACAGATCTGACACATAGTGGGCGAATAATGTTTTGAAATCAATTCTAGGAAAAGATTGTTTTATTAAACTAATTCATGAAAAATAAGAGAATTTAAACCCTAGAACTGTATTTCAAAGTGTTATTTTTCCCAAAAAAAGAAAATTTATATTCACATGTCCCTTTCAACAAGTACAATTATTAATTACATATTTTTCAGACCTGTGAGTCTGTAATATATGATGGCTTTATGGTATGGGGAGTCTAAAGCCCAATTTTCAAATTATTCATTTAAAAGGATTACAACCTCTCCAACCACCCCCCCCCAAAATAAAAAACAAACTTCTTTAACTATGGTGAGAAAATCTAAACAGGTAAGTCAAAGTAGGTAAATAGATAAGACAAAAATAGATAAGTAGGTAGAGGAGAAACCTAATTGCCTTATTAAGCACACAGATATTAGAGGACTTTCGTTATTTAAAAAAAGAATATTGTTTTGGACTAGAAATTGTTCAGGGTTAGGGAAAGTATTCCTTTAATTTTAAGGGCTATAATCCACATAATTTTAAAAGTGGATTTTCTCCTCAAAATTTAACACCTGTTAAAATCCATACTTTGAGATTTGACTAAACATCCCTTAAGTCTAGGAAAATGTTCCTGTTCCATATGTACTAGTAACTACAGGATAAACCTAGCCAATCTCATGGAAGAGCTTAAATCCTACCTGACATAGCAAAATGAAGGCTAACAGGATCCTTAGCCCTCTTCTAATTATACACTAAATAATACCAAAAATGATATTGGAATCCAGGTCTGTCTGACTTTAGTGAAAGTTCTATACTATGCATTTTTAAATAACTTATTAGGGATTTTCTGGGAGGAAAAGTAAAAGTAATATCTCTTTGAAAGGGCATAGTTAAGTAAGGCAGAGAAGGTGATCTGGTGAATTTGCTGTGGTCTAAGGGCTGCCTCTCGTCATTATAGCCTCAGAATCTGGATTTCTCAGTACATAGAAACCAAGTCTATTTCTCAGAGGCTAACTCTTATTACTCAAGTTTATGAAATTGCTTTGTAAAATTAATAATGTAATGTATATCCTTCATAGACTAGGGAATAGTTTTATCTCCACGTTAGCTCATTTTCTTTCTATGAAGAAATAAGAGGAAATCAAAGAGTAATCAAATGATTTATTAACTTACAATGAGAAATGACTATCAAATAACAGGCATACTCTGGGTCTTTATAACAGATGACAAATGTATTCTTCCTTTTTTTTTTTTTAATTATTCTTTCTTGTAGGAAAGCTATGGAGAACTAGGTAATAATCAGGACATTTTGAGCATGATATTAGAAAAATGAGAGTTAGAAAAGTAGATGATGAAATCTAAAAAATGCTAAAAAAAAAAAAGGCCTGATTTATGTATCTTACTCTTTGAATGTCTTGCCAATGAGGCCGTATATCTTTCACATTTACAATTCCCTGTGTTTCTTGACAAGAAAATTGATTTTTAACAATTGAGCCCGAATATTTGAGCTCTGTTAGATGAGCCATCTCTCCACAGAAAGCTGAGAGAATAGGTGCCATCAACATTGCCTTCTGTGGTGGTTTGGTTTTCCATGATTCATTAAAACCTTTTCTTTAGCGATATGATTAAAGTTTTCTCTGATTTTCTTTTCCCTAATGATTAGTAATGTCGAACATCTTTGCATATGTCTGTTGGCCATTTGTATGTCTTCTATGGAGAAAAAAGTCTTTTCAGGTCCTTTGCCCATTTTTCATTTAGGTTATTTTTTGTTTATTTATTTGCTATTGAGTTGTAGGAGGTCCTTATATATTTTGGATATTAACTCCCTACTGGATAAATGTTTTGCAAATGTTTTCTCCCATTTCATAGGTTGCCTTTTCATTTTGCTGATTGTTTCCTTTGCTGTACAGAAGCAAGCTTGATTAGTCCCACTGTTTATTTTTGTTATCACTTCACTCCTGTTAAAATGGCTATTATCAAAAAGTCAGAAGAGAACAAGTGTTGGTAAGGAAGGGGAGAAAAGGAAAGCCTTTTATACTGTTGGTGAGAATGTAAATTGGTACAGCCATTATGAAAAACAGTATGAATATTCCTCAAAAAAATAAAAATAGAACTACCATATGATCCAGTAATCCCACTTCTGGATATATATTCAAAAGAAATAAAATCACTATCTTGAAGAGATATCTGTACCCCAATGTTCATTGCAACAATATTCACAGTAGCCAAGATATGGAAACAACCTAAGTGGCTATCAACAGATGAATAGATAAAGAAAGTGTGTTATGTGGTACACACACACACACACACACACACACACACACACACACACACTGGAATAGTATTCAGCCTTTAAAAGGAAGGGAATCCTGTCATTTTCAACAACACAAATGAACCTGGAGGACATGACGCTAAGTGAAATAAACCAGACAAAAAGATAGCAATTACATTAATCACTAATATGTGGAATCTAAAAAGGTCCAACTCGAACCTGTAGTAAAGATTAGAATGGTGGTTACCAGGGGCTTGGAGGCTGGAGGAAATAGTAAGATATTTTTCAAAGGGTAACAAACTTTCAGTTATAAGATGAGTAAGTTCTGGAGACCTAATGTATGGTGACTAGAGTTAATAATAGTAATGTATTGTATAATTGAAGTTTGTTAAGTGAATAGATCTCAAGTTTCCTATTGCCAAGAAAAAGGGGTTAACAATTTAAAGCGATGGATATGTTATTAGCTTGATTGTGCTAATCCTTTCATAACGCATACGTATATCAAATCATCACTTCTTATACTTTAAATATATGCGATTTTTATTGGCCAATCATATGTCAATAAAGCAGGGGAAAAATAAAGAGAATCTAGTACTAGCTGAAAGCAAGGTTGAAAGAAAAAAAAGCTCTCCTCTAGGTTTACTTCCGTTTAGTTAGGTTACAATCAAGGTTGTTGTTGTTGTTGTTTTTTACAGGTGTGTGATTCATTTTGCCTCTTTAAGACATGAAATATGAAATACTTAACATATTTTAAATTAACAGATCCCTTGAGTCTGTGAATTTAGAATTATGGACTTAATAATTCACATATACCCATATGTATACACACATCTTTTTATTCTAAAAATACTTCTAGAAGGTTTTTGAATCCCCTGAAAGCCATGTATTTTTGTAGACTTCAAGTCATTTGGTATAGTATTGAATACATAGATAAAAATATGTTTATTCATTCACTTGACAAATATTTATTAATTATCTGCTGTGTTCCAGGCACTGTACCATATGATAGAAACATAAAGGAAAAACACATGGATGATCTCACAAAGCTTCCTATCTAATAAGATTATTCAAATTTGCTATGAATATCATATGTGATTCTTTTTCATTCATTACTGAAAAACTGAGTCAAACAGTCTTGCCAAATTATCAGGGAAAATGTTGGAATCGCATTAGAGCTATTGAATTGATCTGTATATTGTATATTTTGCTTTAAGTTCACAGGCCTTCATGTAATACTTACATTTTGCATTCTGTTTATAAAGGTAGCAGTAGTTTCTAATGTTCATTTGGCCTTTTCTGATAGAAGGGTTCATTCTGGAAACTCTAGAAATTTTCCTAACATTTCACCTTCAAATATGTATTTATTTGAGGTATAGTTCAAAGATGTTTATATGCATTTTTATCAGGACTATTGATGCACATATACTAAAGATTTTATCAGTCTTGGGTTCTAGACAATTGAACTTTATCATATGCCATACACTTGGCATTTATACTTCCTTTTGAGGATTTGGTCGATTTCAATTCAAGCATCGCTTGAAAGATCCTAAACTATGTAGAGCCAATCAAATTAAGAATATATTTAAAGTAGGAATCCTTATAGGAAATCCTACTTAAGAAAAATTAAAATGCTTAGAAAATGACAAACTGAAGACAGCAAGCAGTTACGAAACATGGAATATTCCCAAGATACATTAAAACATGTACGTTCTGAATTTTTTCCTACCAATATTTCTTTATGTTAATTTGGGAAAAAACACACAATTTTTTTCTTGGCAAAATGGGTTAATTATTCAAGTTAGACATTTTATCTTAATAGTGTTAAATCATTGTCAAATAGACTTTGTGTGTGTATGTGTGATGTGTGTGTGTGTGTGTGTTCATACTTGGCTTAAATTAATTTTTCATAGAGGAGGATTATATAATTGTCACTGCTTTTTATTAAAACAAGGGAAAAACCCAGATTTTGATTTACTTTACCTCGTAGTCCACTCATTTCCTTTTTATTTGACAATATAATTGAATACAGAGCTCAGTGAATTAATGACTTCAGAAACAAAAGAAAACAACAAAATGGTTTACTGATAATCTGATAGTCATTTAGGTCTCTGAGTGGTAATCATCTTGTATTCCAATTCACAATTTTGTGTTTAAGGAAGTACTGTCTTGGACTATCAGAAAATCGGTAAATGATATCAGCTGGCAAGGAATATGAAGTCAATAATAATCATATAGTATTTGAGAAATAATTTAAATATTTGTATGTAATTACAAAATTAAAGTTATGCATAAATATATGTGAAATATATGTAACATTACATATTGTTTTTAAGTCTTGTCACTCAGAAAAGGTGTATTTCATTACTACTAACATTCTGAGCTGACACTTCTCTTTAACATCTCTTTTTGATTCTGTATCCTAGTCAATGTGTTACAAATCACTGAGCTCTTGGCTTGTCAACTTACATTCTTTTGGTTATTCTGTTTCAACTTTATATACTAATCATGATAGCATTGACCATTAGTAAGTCAAATAAACTATTCTTAGAAAACGATAGGTGATCTATTATAATAAAGCTACTGAGAGCTGAAATGGGCAGATGTCATTAAAATATGAGGCAAAATGTTTCCTGTTTAAAATTTTGACAGCTAAAAAGAACTGGCAAAGCAACAGTAAACGAACTTGTCAAATGGGTTCAAACAAAGGAGAAAAAATTATGTGTATATGTATATGTGTGTATATATGTATGCATATATATGTATACATCCAGAATGTTAAACATTTAATTCTACTTTTCAGATTTGGAAGCTGGAAAATATTAAACCCTTCAGTTTAACATCAATTTGATTTGGGGTGGTGCTTACACACTGAATGCACAAAACAAAATACTAAAGCACAATGACATTAAATGCAAATATAATAACTTAATAGATTTTTAAAATTGTATAATTAATATTACTTATCATTTTCTTTGTATAATTAGATGTAGCTTTAATGAAAGATATGACTTCTTCCATAATTAGTCCACATTGTGAGATCTTTGAAGTGCATCATACTTAGTTATATGAATATCCTTAAAGACAGCTGAGCTTGGTTAAAAAAGAGGATTTTCTTAGGCTGTACATTTGATAACAAGAACTTCTGGAATTAAAACATATTTTAGATTTATATTCTTTTTTTTTTAGATTTATATTCTTTAATTATCTTTGAGATGGCAGGAATAATCAAAATATGGAATTTAATCTTCTCATGCCATATTTTTTAAAGATTGAAATCAGTAAGTTCTACAAATTTTACCATAGGATCAGCTTAATTTCTTAATGTAAGAGCATATAATTGTACATAGATACCATACCATCTAGTTATATTTTACCAGTTTCTTACTTGATTTGTGACCACTATCAACCAACCTTTAAGGATCAAACATTTCATAACATTTCTCACTATTTCATAATTTAGTCATTTACTGAAGATATCAGTCCATTATTCATAATGTGGATGATTCCTGCTTTAATATATTTGAAACTAAATATAAATTTATATTTGTATCTATATAAAAATAATAATAATATGGGCTCCTAATGTGGCCACTGTATGGAGAAGTTTCAAAACATTCTATTTTAGGAGAATATATATGTCTAGAAAAACCTTCAACATAGCTTATTTCTTCTAGTAAGGGTCATTAGAGAATGCGTCACATGAAGAGTGATGAATAACGAGACATCTAATTATTCAAGAAACAATGCAAAATTAGTATGATTCTACTAGGTAGGATAATTGTTATCTCCCTTACCTGATTAAAATTTGACATTTTACAGATTGATTTATTTCTTAATCTACTCAATTGTTCAAGCAACTCTTCCTAACATATTAAAATTTTCTTTCTTTTTTTAGTGTTTTTTTGTCTGTTTTATGATAAGGAAGAAATAAAAATGCTGTTAACTCCTTCAGTACACGAACTAGTGATTAGAAAATGCATTATCTTAAATACAACATAAAAGGGATTATATAAATTTAGAAGCATTTTGCTTCTTAGTCAGACTGAATTTAATTGAGTAAGGTCTTCCTGGCATACTTATTTTTGGTTCTTTAAATCATGATGCTACATACTTTGTAGTATAGTCCATGTTTTAATAAGTTCATTGTTTTTTAATTAAAACAAAATTTACGGTTGTAACTGGAACCTTATTAAACAATGATACAGAAAAATAACCTGGTGCTAAGAGAAAAGAAGACTAAAACAAATTTGATTTGATGATCAGTTTGTCACTATTTGGCATTAAGCTGGTTCTGCCATTTTAATTTCATAGTGTGCAAATGGATATAAAAATTGTTTACCCTCTTTGCAAAGCCATTAACTTTTTTTTAAAAATGAAAAACTCGTGTACCATTAATTAAACAAATATGTCATTTAAAAATCCTTATCCAGGGAAGACACTGTCCTTGCTGATGATTAAACTTAATTAAAGAATGATTTCTTCCTTTAACAAGAGCATTCTTTTAAGATGCTTCACTGTTTTTTTCTTACCTTTTCATACCTTATCACACCAAACAAAAATTCCCCAAAGAGTAAACAATCATTTTTATTTGGTTTTTATTTACCTAAGAAATTTATCTTCCTGATTGGATTTCAGTTGCTTCTAAATCTGCTATGCATTTTTACATAATAGTATAAAAAAGACTGAAATGTCTATTTTATTATATATGTAAATATAATTATTAATTAGAATACTCTTGATTATATCAAGTCCTGAATGTTTCTTCTGAAATGTTTCCTTTATCTTTATCCTCTCCAACTTGTTAATTTTCTCATCCCTTCCCTCAGTTTCCTTCCTCCTGCCTTCTACTTTGTCTTTTATGTTTTACCTTTACTGTTTTCCCTCAATTTCCCTAGTTATACAGCACATCAGGATGCTATGTCTAAAAATCATAAAATTTGGAGGAGGGAGAGAAAGAGGGAGAACAGGAGAGTGAACATTATATTTTCTATTTTGCTGTTCTCATTTCTTCTCCCAACTTTGTGTTGATCCCATCTTTAGAATCAAATGCATTAATAGTATTTAAACTTTCAGAAACTCAAATCCTAAGTTCTTTTATTTTATTTTATAATTCTTTATCCACTATGTGAAAAGAAAATGACTGTTTAAATAATGGCTAAATAAATAGAAGTCCATAGTTCTTTTATTGTAGGGTGTATCTTCAAAGAAAGATAGTGCATGATGATAACAAGAAACATTCTAGAATCAGGGAAGGTGATCTAGAGGATTAACACTCACTTCACCTGGAGCTCTTCAGTATGAAGCCTGTGAAGCCAGCTTTCCAGATGGCTAATCAGTGACAAATTATGCTTAAGAAAATGGCCTAAAGAATCATTCTTTGGAAACCATGGGAGACTATCACAGTTAAGTAAACTTGGGGAAATGCTGTAGTGTTTACCTCTTTTCTCATATCCTTGTAAAACTCTGGAATACCAACTAAATTTTCTATTAAAATTAAAAAAAAAATTTCTTAATATTTGATATTTCTGTACTTGAATGATGTTAATCATGTACTCAGATCTTCTCTTTCTTTCCTATACTTCTGTGGGCAGAGCCAAAACCTTAGTCTTACTAAAAAAAAAACAAACAAAAAAACCAAAGCGATAATCTAAGCAATTCTTTATGGATTTTTTTAAAGATTTTATTTATTTATTTGAGAGAGAGAGAGAGTTCACAAGTAGGCAGAGAGGCAGGCAGGGAGAGAGGGGGAAGCAGACTCCCTGCTGAGCAGAAAGCCCGATGGGGGGCTGGATCCCAGGAACTTGAGATCATGACCTGAGCCGAAGGCAGGGGCTTAACCCACTGAGCCACCCAGGTGCCCCCTTTATGCATTTTTTTTAAAGACATCATAGATTGAATTATATTTTGGAGATTCCTATCTCTAATACCTTTCTCAAGATTATGATTTCATATTGCCATCAGTATTAACCAACCAATTACTAAGATTTTACCTTAAATAAAGGTAAGTGAATTTAAAGAGATCTTTGTACGTAGGTTTTGTGACAGCTTTATTCTAGTTGTCTTTGATTCCATTCCAGTTATTAATTTTATACCTAATAATTAGACATACATAGCTCCAAATAAATGACTGCCCTGTACAGAAATTATTGAAAGTACACCTGAAGTTCTTTTACTAGGTATTAGTACCGCAAGCTAATAGTCATGTCACATCCAACATGACTTATCAAGACAATCTTTCAGTTGTCACAAAGGGTTGTTTAGATATCATGCCTTACAGTTAGCTTATGATTTATACAAAATTAATGCTCAAAAAATGCTCAACTCTTCCTTAATACAACTAATTCTTTCTACTGATAAACCATTCTTTATATAGATTATGTTTATTTAAGGATATATTGGTGGGCAATTGGAATTATCATAGAAGAGAATATAGGTAATAAACAGAAGCAAATATAAAAAAATAAGGTATACCTATTATTTGATCTAATGTAGCTTTCTGAAACTGGTTAAAATATTAGAAATACTACTTTGTTACAAATTTTGGTTTATACAGTATGTTAGAGTCATTTTCATTATATTTAAGTGTCATATTTTACACATTTGTGCACTTGTAATAATTTCACAAGATATAGGGCAAACCAGAAATACGGACACATGGCACTGATAAATGCACACATAAAAAGGAAACCAGGCAGATACCAACTTTGATTATAAACATACTCTTCTAGGGATTACACTAACTGTTCCTCAGTTTTAATGAGCTTTCCAAGGGAATATGTAGCAACATAAGCCCATGGTATATTTTCTGGATTATTTGTGCAGACACTTATAATTCAGTGACACTGCTTAATGCTGATCTCCTGGCTCAGGTTCTATTTTCCTTAACTGGATGTTTTTCAGCAACACTCCAATAACCTAATACATGATTTTGCACTGATTAAAGTAAACTATAATTCTCTATGCTATCAACTAGTTTTACAATGTTCTGCTTTTCACATTAAATAATTATTATAATTTATAACTAGATTTTTTGACCAGGCAATATGTGTTATATTTATATAGACGACATAATATAACACACACACGCATAATTCTATACTAGCTTGCACTCAACCGCAGTAGAAAAACAAATTTAGTAAGTTGATAAGCATAAAATGTTTTACGTGTGTATGATTATTATTTGCGTCATATTTTTTAATAAACTGGGACATACAACTTAATGACATCTCTCAAAAAGTGTTTGCACCCATCTTTGGAGTTTAAAAGATTTGTTATCTATCATGTATTTTATAGTCTAGTCTAAAACCATGGGGACAAAACGCAACAAAAAATTCTCTTTCCTCTTAATATCACTGGTACAAAATCAAACTTATAAGAGGAAAATTATTTTTGTTCATACAAATTGTGACAGTCTTATATAAAGCAGAAAGAACTATAACTGCATGGAGATGAATCAAAATTATGAAATCTATTATAGATTAGAATCAAAATTATGAAATCTATTATGTGAAGTGTTATGAAATAAGATAAAATGGTTCTTCACCAATGAAAATATGTCTATGGGTACATCAAAACAAAACTAAGCATACTATAATTAAGAATAATACCATTTATTTCATAGAGTTGAAACATCCAATTTGTACAGAGAAGACACAAGTTATTGCAGCATGATCCTTTTGAAATCATGTCAATGTCATTCAGTGAAACATTCAGACAATTGATTATGTATGTATATATGTATTTGAATCTGCCTTCTTTGAAAAAAGAAGTAAAAATAATTAACATACAATACAACAAAACCTAAATCTGTTTAATCAACAATTTCCCTTACCAGAACATTTGCTTGGTTCTACAGACACAGTTACATTATAAGAATAACACATTATGTTTGCAGCAATTTTGCCTGCAGTACTAATGCAATTATACAAACTTCGGTTCAGTAAGGCAAAATTTCAGAACTGGAAATTATTTTTCCTGGAATTTATTTTTAAAAGTCAAATTATTTTTATAAATCTTTCACTCATAGACAAAGATACAACAATGCATTTCCTAGGTAAAGAGGAACAGTGAATTGTGCATATATGTGTGTGAGCATGCATGTGTGTATGTGTGTGTATGTTTAATTTTAACATTTGTATAGCATGTACAGTGATGGTTGGGGCTTTTTTCTGATCATAATTATGGTATCCATACCACTTAGAAAAGTACCTCGCATATAGATGGCACTCAATACATATTTTTTGAATTAATGGGTTTGAATAAATTGTTCCATTGGATTTTAATCTCATGTCAAATAAGAAATATGATAACCATGAGATTCCATTTTCGTTGTTGACACTTCCTTTTTTCTTTTATCATATTGTGATATTTTCTTTTTATCGAGGAATTTGTACATTTCACTGGAATGTGTCTAAGCCTATGCCTTGTTAATTGTAATTTTGTAAATCACACAGTGGACCCTTTCCAACTTTATTCTTTTTTTTTAATTTTCATTTAATTTCAGTTAACCTACAGTGTTATATTAGTTTCAAGTGTACAATAAAGAGATTCAACAATTCCATACATCACCTGGTGCTCATCAGGACAAGTGCACTCCTTAATCCCCATCACCTATTTAACCCATCCCCACCCCCTTCTGTCTGTTAACCTTCAGTTTGTTCTCTGTAACTAATAGTCTGTTTCTTGGTTTGTCTCTCTCTTTTTACACTTTGCTCATTTTTTTTTCTTATATTCCACATGAGTGAAACCATACATATGGTATTTGTCTTTCTCTGACCTATTTCACTTTAGCGTTATAATCTCTAGCTCCATCAAATCGTTGCAAGTGGCAAGATTTCATTCTTTCTTTATGTCTGAAGAATATTCCATTGTGTATATATCCCACATCTTCTTCATCCATTCATTAATCAATGAACACTTGGGTTCCTTCCATATCTTAACTATTGTGAATAATGTTGCTGTAAACATAGAGGTTCATGTATCCCACTGAATTCATATTTTTATATTCTTAGGGTAAATATCCAGTAGTGTGATTGCTAGATCATAGGGTAGTTCTATTTTCAATGTTTTGAGGAAACTCCATAATGTTTTCCACAGTGGCTGCACCAGTTTGCATTCCCACCAACAGTGCAATAGGGTTCCCCTTTCCCCACATCTTTGCTAACACCTGTCATTTCTGGTGTTGTTGAGTTTAGCCATTCTGACAGATGTGAGGTGATATCTCACTGTTTTGATTTGCATTTCCCTGATGGTAAGTGATGATGAACATCTTTTCATATGTCTTTTGATCATGTCTTCTTTGGAGAAATATCTGTTTCTGTCTTCTGCTCATTTTTTCATCATTACTTGTTTTTTGGGTGTTGAGTTTTATAGGTTCTTTATATATTTTGGATACTAACCCTTTATTGGATATATCATTTGCAAATATATTCTCCCATTCCATAGGTTGCTTTTTAGTTTGGTTGATTGCTTCCTTTGCTGTGCAGAAGCTTTTTATTTTGATGTAGTCCCAAAAGTTTATTTTTGCTTTTGTTTCCCTTGTCTCAGGAAACATAATCTAGAAAAAGTTGCTAAGGTTGATGTCAAAGAGGTTACTGTTTGCATTCTCCTCCAGGATTTTTATGGTTGCAGGTCTCACATTTAGGTCTTTAATCCGTTTTGAATTTAATCTTGTGCATAGTTAATTAAGTGGTCTAATTTCTTTCTTTTGCATGCTGCTGTCCAGTTTTCCCAATACCATTTGTTGTAGAGACTGTCCTTTTCCCATTGTATATTCTTTCCTGCTTTGTTGAAGTCTAATTGACCATATAGTTGTTGGTTCATTTCTGGATTTTCTGTTGTACTCTATTGATCTTATGTGTCTGTTTTTGTGTCATTACCATACTATTTTTTTATTTAAATTCATTTAGCCAACATATAGTACATCATTAGTTTCAGATGTATTGTTTAATTCATCAGTTGCATATGACACCCAGTGCTCAACACATCATTTGTCCACCTTAGTGCCCATCACCCAGTTACCCCATTCCCCTACTCAGCTCCCCTTCAGCAACCCTCAGTTGGTTTCCAGAGTTAAGATTGTCTGTCATGGTTTGTCTCCCTCTCTGATTTCTTCCCATTCAGTTTTCCCTCCCTTTCCTTATGATCCTCTGCACTGTTTCTTATATTCCACATAAAAGTGAAACCATATGATAATTGTCTGTTGTGGACATAGCTGCTATGAACTTTGGGGTGCAGGTACCCTTTCATTTCAATGCATCTGTATCTTTGGGGTAAATACCCAGTAGTACAATTGCTGGATCATAGGGGTAACTCTATTTTTAACTTCTTGAGGAACCTCCGTACTGTTTTCCAGACTGGTTGTACCAGCTTACACTCACACCAACAGTGTAATAGTGCTCCCCTTTCATATGTCCGTTGGCCATTTGTATGTCTTCTTTGGAGAAATGTCTGTTTCATGTCTTCTTCCCATTTCTTGACTGGACTATTTGTTTTTTGGGTGTTGAGTTTGGAAAGTTCTTTGTAGATCTTGGATATTAGCCCTTTATCTGATATGTCATTTGCAAATATCTTCTCCCCTTCTGTTGTTTGCCTTTTAGTTTTGTTGGCTCCTTTGCTGTGCAGAACTCTTTTATCTTGATGAAATCCCAATAGTTCATTTTTTATTTTCTTTCCTTGCCTTTAGAGATATCGGTCTAGCAAGAAGTTGCTGCAGCCAAGGTCAAAGATGTTGCTGCCTGTGTTCTCCTCTAGGATTTTGATGGATTCCTGTCTCACATTTAAGTCTTTCATCCATTTTGAGTTTATCTTTGTGTATGGCGTAAGAGAATAGTCCAGTTTCATTCTTCTGCATATGGATGTCCAATTTTCCCAGCACCATTTGATGAAGAGACTGTTTTTTTCCATTGGATATTCTTTCCTGCTTTGTCAAATATTAGTTGGCTATGGAGTTGAGGGTCCATTTCTGGGTTCTCTGTTCTGTTCCATTGATCTCTGTCTCTTTTTGTGCCAATACAATGCTATCGTGACCATCACAGCTTTGTAATATAGCTTGAAGTCAGGCATTGTGATGCCCTCAGCTTTGGTTTTCTTTTTCAACATTCCTCTGGGTATTCAGGGTCTTTTCTGGTTCTACACTAATTTTAAGATTATTTGTTCCAGCTCTGTGAAAAATGTAGATGATATTTTGATAGGGTTTGGATTGAATGTGTAGATTGCTCTGAGTAGCATAGACATTTTAACAATATTTATTCTCCCAATCCATGAACATGGATTTTTTTTTTTTCCATCTCTGAGTATTCCTCAATTTCTTTCATAAGTGTTCTGTAGTTTTTAGAGTACAGATGCTTTACTGCTTTGGTTAGCTTTATTCTTAGGTACCTTATGGTTTTTGGTGCAATTGAAAATGGGATTGACCCCTTAATTTCTCTTTTTCTGTCTCATTGTTAGTGTACAGGAGTGCAACTGATTTCTGTGCATTGATTTTGTATCCTGCCACATTGCTGAATTGCTGTATGAGTTCTAGCAATTTGGGGTGGAGTCTTTTGGGTTTTCCACATAAAGTATGTCATCTGCAAAGAATGAGAGTTTGACTTCTTCTTTGCCAATTTGGATGTCTTTTATTTCTTCTTGTTGTCTGATTGCTGAGGCTAGGACTTCTAGTACTATGTTGAACAACAGTGGTGAGATGTGCACCCCAGTCGTGTTCCTGACCTTAGGAGAAAAACTCTCGATATTTCCCCATTGAGAATGATATTCACTGTGGGTTTTTCATAGATGGCTTTTATGATATTGAGGTATGTTCCCTCTATCCTTACGCGGTGGAGAGTTTTAATCAAGAAAGGATGTTATCTTTTGCCAAATGCTTTTTCTGCATCAATTGAGAGGATCATGTGGTTCTTGTCTTTTCTTTTATTAATATGATCTATCATGTTGATTGATTTGTGAATGTTGAACCACTCTTGCAGCACAAGAATAAATCCCACTTGGTCCTGGTGAATAATGCTTTTAATGTATTGTTGGATCCTATTGGCTAGAATCTTGGTGAGTATTTTGACATCCATGTTCATCAGGGATATTGGTCTGTAATTCTCCTTTTTTGATAGGGTCTTTGTCTGGTTTTGGGATCAAGGTAATGCTGGCTTCATAAAACGAGTTTGGAAATTTTCCTTCCATTTCTATTTTTTGAAACAGCTTCAGTAGAATGGGTATTATTTCTTCTCTAAAGGTTTGGTAGAATTCCCCTGGGAAGTCATCTGGCCCTGGACTCTTGTTTTTTGGGAGGTTTCTGATTACTGCTTCAGTTTCCTTGCTGGTTATGGATTTGTTTGGGTTTTCTATTTCGTCTTGTTCAGTTTCAGTTTTGGTAATTTATAAGTTTCCAGGAATGCATCCATTTCTTCCAGATTTGTTGGCATATAGTTGCTCACAATATGTTCTTAAAATTCTTTGCATTTCCTTGATATTGGTCATGATCTCTCCTCTTTCATTCATGACTTTATTAATTTGGATCCTTTCTCTTTTCTTTTTGATAAGTCTGGCTAGAGGTTTATTGATCTTATTAATTCTCTCAAAGAACCATCTCCTAGTTTTTTTTATCCATTCTGCTGTTCTTCTGGTTTGTATTTCATTGGTTTCTGCTCTAATCTTTATTATTTCCTGTCTCCTGCTAGGTTTAGGATTTATTTGCATTCTTTTCAGTTCCTTTAGGCATAAGGTTAGCTTGTCTATTTGAGAATTTTCTAATTTTTTTGAGAGAGGTTTGTATTGCGATGTACTGCCCTCTTAGGACTGCCTTTGCTGTATCCCAAAAGTTTTGAACAGTTGTGTTTTCATTTTCATTAGTTTCCATGAATTTTTTAAATTCTTCTTCAATTTCCTGGTTGACCCATTCATTCTTTAGTAGGATGCTTTTTAACCTCCAAGTATTTGAGTTCCTTCCAAATTTCCTCTTGTGATTGAGTTCAAGTTTCAAAGCATTGTGGTCTGAAAATATGCAGGGAATTTGGTATCAGTTGAGACCTGATTTATGACCTAGTATGTGATATATTCAGGAGAAAGTTCCATGTGCACTTGAGAAGAATGTGTATTCTATTGTTTTAGGATGGAATGCTCTGTATATATCTTTAAAGACCATCTGGTTCAACGTGTCATTCAAAGCCCTTCTTTCCTTGTTGATTTTATGCTTAGATGATCTAGCCATTGCTGTCAGTGGAGTGCTGAAGTTCCCTAATACTGATGTATTATTATCAATGTGTTTCTTTGCTTTGGTTATTAATTGGTTAATATAATTGATATATTTGGCTGCTCCCAAATTTTAGGAGCATAAATATTTTGTTAGATATTCTTGTGGGGTAGACCCTTTAAGTATGACATTGTCTCCCTCTCCATCTCTTCCTACCATCTTTGATTTAAAATCTAATTTGCCTGATATGAGGATTGCTACCCCAGCTTTCTTTTGAGGTCTATTAGCAAGGTAAATGGTTCTCAGCCCCCTCCTTTCAGTCTGGAGGTGTCTTTAGGTCTAAAATGAGTCTCATTTGGACAGCATATGGATGCGTCTTGCTTTTTTATCCAACCTGATACCCTGTGTCATTTGATTGGAGCCTTTAGCCCATTGGCATTCAGAGTAATTATTGAAAGATAAGAATTTAATGTCATTTTATTACCCGTAAAGTCCCTGTTTCCATAGATTGCCTCTGTTTCTTTCTGGTCTATGTTACTCTTGCACTCTCTCTTCATTTAAAGGATCCCCCTTAATATTTCTTGCAGGGCTGGCTTGATGGTTACATATTATTTCAGTTTCTGTCTGTCTGGGAAGCTGTTTATCTCTCCTTCTGTTCTGAATGAAAGCCTTGCTGGAGTATCCTGAATATATCATGCCAGCCTTTTTCAGCCTGCCAGGTCTGTGTGGATAGGTATGATTTCTAATGTTACTACCCCTGGAGGTTAGAAACCTCTTGTCTCCAGTTGCTTTCAGGATTTTCTCTTTATATCTGAAAATTCCAAGTTTCACTATTATATGTCGGGGTGTTGATCTATTTTTATTCATTTTGGGAGGTGTCCTCTCTACCTCTTGGACGTGAATACCTGTTTCCTTCCACAGAATAGGGAAGTTCTCAGCTACAATTTGCCCAAATATGCCTTCTGACCCTCTTCTCTCTTCACCCTCAGGCACCCCAATAATTCTGATGTTTGTTCATTTTATGGCATCACTGATTTCTAAAAGCCTCTCTTCATGGGCTATTAGTTGTTTTTTTTTTTGCCTTGTCCTCAACTTCCTTCTTTTCCATCAACCTGTCTTCTATGTCACTTACTCTCTCTTCTGCCTCATTTACCCTAGCTGTTAGAGAATCTAATTTAGACTGCTTCTCAGAACATTTTTAATTTCAACCTGATTAGATCTTATTTTTGCACTAAGAGATTTTCTAGTGTCTTTTATGCTTACTTTAAGCCCAGCCATTAGCTTTATAATTGTTATCCTGAATTCCATCTCTGCCATCTTACTTAAATCCATATCAGTTAGATCTGTGGCAGAGAGCATTACCTCTGGTTCTTTGTTTTGTTGTGAATTCTTCCTTCTAGTCATTTTGCCCAGAGCAGAATGGATGAACGAGCGAACAGAATCAAAAATATCAAGCACAACCCAAGCAAAATAGACACAAGACAAATCTGTAAAGGTCAGAAATCAAAAAAGAAAAGCAAAAGCAAAAAAAAAAAAAAAAAAAAGATGGAAAGAATATAATCTCACAGGGTAGACAAAACAAGCTGATCCACTTGTTCTTGGATGTATTTTGGTCCATGTGTTAGAAGACACAAAATCCCGAAATTGTAAAGAAAGCAAAACTTATATATATATATAATATATATATTATATATATATATATA
>CM052895.1:54091553-54108298 GCA_028534135.1 Potos flavus
TCTTATTTATTAATCAAGAAGAAAATATTGCAAATTATTGCTTGGCTAGTTTATGCATTTCTGAAACACTTGCAAAGATTATTTCTTCTGTTCCTTTTTAGTGTTAGGGAGTATATATTTTTTATAAAAATGCATTATACAAATTACCACTCATTCCTGAAATCCACTCAGTCAACCAGAGGAAAATAAAACATTAAACAAATCATTTCTTTCACTGTGGGGGAAAGAAGCTATATCTTAGTTCCATCAACTATGGTTATATCAAAAATGGCAAAATATATTTCTCAGTTTGCAAGATGGAGAACTGTGGAGTTGAAAAACTGAAATCTGTCTAGCAGTATATTCTCTTTCCTGTCACATTTGTAACCAACAGAACTATAGTTACTCACTGTAAGTCTAAACTTCATAACATTTTTCTTATTTGCTGTAGATGGCACATGCTTTTTACAATCTATTTCATTCCATACACTATAAACTTAAAGCTAAAATTCCAACCTCAGAAATTGAACTGTGTAACACCCTAGCTTTAATTTAAGATATTTTAAGAATGTTTAATTTTCTTTCCAAGTACAAGACTGACATTAGTATAAATCCCATTCCTTGTTTTCTTCTGCACAAAAATAAAAGGCAGGTATTTTCTTTCAAAGAAAATATAAGCAGAAGAAATGTGAGGCTGTTCTATGTCTCAAAAAAGTAAGTATTTATATCTGTGATAAAGGAGGAAGAATTATTTCCTTTCCCAAATAAAGTTTGTGTATGTGTGGTAAGGTATTTAACCTTTCCCAAAGGGAGGTCTAGCTTTGTCCTCAGCTTTAGGCTTACTGTCCTACATGATAAGAGTATCTTCCTTTTCCTAGAAGTCTTGGGCCACACTGGGTACCTAAAAATGTGACTTATAGTGGGGCTTTGGTCTATGTGGTATCTGATACATCTTTAGAGGAGGTAGAGATGAAAAGTCAGTCACTTGAGCAGTCAAACCATATATACATGACTCATCTCTCAGTGAACTCTGGGCACCAAGACTTGGGTAAGCTTGTCTGGTTGTGAATACTCCATGCATATTGTCACACTGTATTGCTAGGAGAGTTAGCACTCCATTGGAAGAGGACAACTGGAAGCAGAACTTTGCTCAGCTCTGTTACATACATTTCTTGCCTTGGCCGATTTTAATGTGTATCCTTTCACTGTAATAAGCTGAAACTAATAGCTTTCGATGAGTTCTGTGCATCCTAGCAAATTATCAAAACTTAGGATGGTCTTGGGAACCCCAAACTTGCAATTGGTATCAGAAGTGAGGGTGATCTTGGGGACCTCTACTCTGCAATGGATGTCATAAGTAAGGATAATCCTATAGACTGCTCACTAACTTTACAGTCTGATAAGGTCAAGCCTGTGTACCTATCATCCAAAGAAGTAATTGTGTAATTTTTTTTAACCCACAAAAAAACTAGTTTATCCAAAATTTTTACCTCTGCAAATTTTATTCTTCGTATGTTTTCACAGTTGAAATTATATGATATGATAAATTATCCCAAATACATACATTACTATTGAGGAATGAATATTAGCTAATTTTCTAGAGATGGTATTTCATAATGCTTATAAAAATAAATGGATATGTAGATAATTAATACACATTCTCTCAAGGTGATACGGAACATTCTCCAGGATAGATCATATGTTAGGACACTAAACAACCCTTAACAAATTTAAGAAGATTGAAATCATGTCAAGTATTTTTTTATGACCACAACAGTATAAAACCAGAAATCAATAACAGGAAGAAAACTGGAAAATACACAAATATGTGGTGATTAAATAACACACTCCTGAACAACTAATGGGCTGATAAGAGTCAAAAAATAAAAATAAAACATAGCTTGAAACAAATAAAAATGGAAACACAATATACCAAAACTTACAAGAAAAGCAGCCCTAAGAGGGACTTTTTATTATAGAAATAAATGCCTACATTCAGAAAAAAGAAAAATCTCAGATAAACAACCTAACTTGACACCTCAAAGAATCACAAAATAAAAACAAAGTCCAAAGTTAGCAGACTAAGGAAAAAACAAAGATCAGAACAGAAATGATAGAAAAATCAAAGACATGGCAAGAAAAGAAAATTGCAGGCCAATATCCCTGATGAACATAGATACAAAATACTTCAACAAAAATAGTAGAAAACTGAAATAAGTGGCACATTATAAGGATCATGCACCCTGATCAAGCGGCATTTATCCCTAGGATCCAAGGATGGTTCAACATTTGCAAATCAGTAAATATGATACATCACATTAACAAAATTAAGGAAAAAAAATCATCATCTCAATAGTTGTAGAAAAAGTACTTGTCAAAATTCAATATCCTTTCATGACAAAAACGTTCAACAAATTAGATACAGAATAAATGTACCTCAACATAATAAAGGTCATATATGACAAACCCACTGCTACATCATACTTGGTAGTGAAAAGCTAAAGTCTTTCATCTAAGAGCAGGAGCAATACTAGCTAGAGAAAACAGGAAAGAAAAAGAAATGAAAGTCATCCAAATTGGAAAAGAAGGAGTTAAGTAGTCTCTGTTTGTGAATAACGTGATCCTATACATAGAAAATCTGAAAATCATAAAGTCTCCACCCAAAAGCTGTTAAAACTAAAAGAAATTTAATGAAATTGCAGGATACACAGTCAACATATAATAAGAAGTTGTGTTATTATATAGTAACAGTGAAATATCCAAAAAAGAGAAAATAATCCCATTTATAATAGCATCAAAAAGAATAACGTACTTAGGAATAAATTTAACTAAGAAGTTGAAAGATCCATGCACTGAAAACTATAAGACATTAATGAAAGCAAATGAAGATGTAAACAAATGAAAACGTATCCCAAGTTAATGGACTGGTAGAATTAATATTATTAAAATGTTCATACCACCAAAGTAATCTACAGATTCAACGCAATTGCTGTCAAAATTTCAATGGCCTTTTTCACAGAAATAAAAGAAAATGCTAAATTTTTTATAGAAACCAAAAGACCCATAAAAGCTAACGTAATCTTGAGCAAGAAGAAGAAAGCTGGTCATCACATTTCCTGATTTCAAATTATATTATGAAGCTACAGTAATCAAAACAGTATGGTATTGGCATGAAAACAGACACACAGACCAAGGACCAGAATAGAGAGCAAAGAAACAAACCCAAGCATGTACAGTGAACTGGTCTTTGACAAAGGTGTCCATATATCCAACAGGGAATAAATAACAATAAATGGTATTGAGAAAAGTGGTAATCCACACACAGATCATGAAATTGGACACCTATGTTACACCATTGGCAAAAATCAACTCAAATGAATTAAAGAAACACAGTTGTTTACTTTTAACCTCAAATATCCTTGTTGTATTTCAAATGAAATTATATAGTTAAAAAGACACAGAACTTGGAGTAAGAATAGTTAATATTCAGCCAGTCATTTGGATTTTTTCATCTCTATTTTCTCATTTGTAGAGAAAGGAATGAAGCGAAGTAGAAGGGGGGGGAAGAGGAAGAGATTTTAAATTATAGTACAACTACAAGGACTGCTAGTTCCCTACCCAAATCTAATACTTCTCTCTTTTTTTTAATTTTATAACAGTACCTTAGATAATGTGCCCAACTAAAAAAAACTACATTTCTTTTCCCAGCGTGCCTTATGGCTATTTGTGGCCATGTTACCAATTTCTGCTTAACATTTCTGCATAGAGAGTTATTAGAGAAATTGTTGTGTGGAATTCCTGGGAAGTATCCTACAGGGATAAGAATCAACTTGGATACTGATATTGTGCCCCACCCCTTTTCTGCCTTCTACTGTCTAGAAAGTGGATGGGTATCAGCATGGAGCTCAATAGTCATCTGAACAATGAAGTAACATCCATGATGAAAGCCACACACTTCAGGCAGAACACAAAGATAAAAGAGATTTGGTACTGATAATTTTATGGAGTTACTATGCCAGATCTATTCATGGATATTTTTTATGTGAAGAAGCAATTATTTTTAATACCAATATTTTATTTATTCATCTATTTATTAGCTTTTATATACAACCAATTCTGGTATATATATAAATATCCAGTTGATAATCCAATGTTATTAAAGTATATGAACAGTAAGCACAGTTATAACATATATAATTATTGTTGTTATTATTAAATTGATGATAAATTTTGTCTCTCAGAATTTCAAAAATACCAGCACAGAATCTAACATTAGTAATGGAAATTTTTGTCATTTTATTATTTACCCATACACATGAATGAAAAGAGTTCATTTGTTAAAATATAAATTTAACTAAAACATGAATTCATTTACTTTTCTACATAATAAAATTAAAGGTTTATTTTTTAAGGATACTTTAATTGAGTTCATGATGTCCCCATATATTCTTTAGGCATCAAAGGCTCAGAAGGCATGAGAAGTTGCAAAACTCTTGGCCTGCCTTAGTTGTATTTGCACTTGAGTGTAATTCTTAACAGCAATGCAAATATGTTCTCTCACCAACGTCTTGATATTTCCAACCTTATTGTTCTTTTGCTTTTGAACCTTGACTATTCAATGGACCTGGGAATCAAATTCATTTCCTTCTTATTGAGCAGGTCAGGGTTTGTACCAGTCCAGAGCATATTAAAGTATAGAAGATCAGATTGTTCTTAATGGAAACTGAAGTCTGATCCAAAAACAAACTGCAAAGATTCTATTTGAAAGCTCCATCGCCAATTAAATAGAAAATTTTCAAAAGTTTATTCAAAGATTGTGGTGTTGGTAGTAGATGATAGATAGGAGACTTAATGTTCTCCAGATAACCTTATCAGAGGGGCACTTACTATTTGACTCACTCTTGATTATCCCTCATCATTTTACAACCTCATCTGAGGGTTCTATGAACATCAACCACTGTTAATGTCTTTCTGAGTAGAATATATGTTTTCAAAACTTAGCAGTTTGGGGTGCCTGGGTGGCTCAGTGGGTTAAAGCCTCTGCCTTCAGCTCAGGTCATGATCTCAGGGTCCTGGGATCCAGCCCCGCATCGGGCTCTCTGTTCAGCGGGGAGCCTGCTTCCCCCTCTCTCTCTGCCTGCCTCTCTGCCTACTTGTGATCTCAATCTCTCTCTGTCAAATAAATAAATAAAATCTTAAAAAAAAAAAAAACTTAGCAATTTAAGGAGTACAGCTAATCTCTGATGAACAGTAAAAATTTCTTGTTTTTAGACCCAAAGTTCCATCCCAACCTACTTTTATTTTTCATTGATAAGATTAATATATATATATATATATTGCTTGACATAGTGAGGTGATATTAAAGTATATACAAAATTTTACAATAATTTTACCTATGTAGAAATCATATCAAAGAATTTATAATCCTAAAGTTGTATTTAATGTTTTCTGTCAGTGTTAATACTAAAGTTTTTATTTTGAAATCTATTACCCAAAAGAAAAATAGAATATGGAACTTTACAAGCATGTAGAAGCAGTAATTTTCTTCTACAATGCTAATAATAATCCTGATCACAAAGAAAACATGTTGCTCTTGTATTGGAATTTACAAAATAAATATGCATTTAGAGGCTACTACTGAACTTAAGTTTCTTCTTAAATTAATTAGACATATTTCAAGAGTGGGTTAGCAAGTGTTTTCTTTGTAATCACTTCCTCTTATACATAGCATCCCCACAGTGGAAGCAAACGCTGAATTTATTGTTTCATGTATCCATGAGAACATATTTACAGAAGAACAATGCTTCATGAAGAACACATCAACTAATTTATATATCAGTCATTCAAAAAGTTATTTCAAAATTAAATTGTTTTAGATAAGATAATTATCATTTATTCAAGATAAATGTGGTAAGACAACTCTGAACTAGCTTAGTTTTCAATGTAAGAACTTTTAAAGAAACTATTTTGCTCTGTTTTACAATATTATAAATCTGGGGTGCCTGAGTGGCTCAGTTAGTTAAGCATCTGACTCTTGATTTCAGCTCAGGTCTTAATGTCAGAGTTATGAGGTTCAGCCCTGCATTGGGCTCTGTGCTGGGCATGGAACCTGCTTAAGATTCTTTCCCTCCCCTCCCCATAAAAAAATTAAATTAAAAAGTAACAATATTACAAATTTAAAATTCATTGTAACTTGAATTTCCTATTTTGATAATTATATTTCATTGGTTAAACTCATAATATTGTTTCTGCTGTATATGATTATAAAACAGTTTGAAATAAAAATAGCCCAATAGAAGAAAAGCTTGTTTATTTGATCTTGCCAAAGCAATTTCATCATTTCAAACCCCCTAATAGCAAACCTATTGAAAGCTAAATAATGGTACAACTTTATCCTGGCTATTTAATACTTTAACAATGTAATGATTTTACATCACTGTTCCAGGAATATAGGTTTAAATTATTCATGAAGGATACTCTTATTCTAAAAACAAATTGAGAAATACACTTTCTCTAAGTGATACTTATATCATTATCTTGATACAGTTTCTTATTGGAAATGCTTGTTTAATATTAAATTGATTTTTCCATCTATCATTTGGCATATTATTTATCTTTCCTAACAAGCAAGTATTTTTTCTTTTTTTTTTTAAGCAAGTATTTTTTTCAAACAAAAATACTTTCTTTATAGTGGCAAGAAGACATTTTATATTATTAAGTGTAAAATATTTATATTCCACTGTATTTTAACCCAGAGTAAAAATTTAGGTAGGCCAGAATAATAATGGGTTGCCCATAAAAGATACAGAGGCACTATTGTATTAAATTTACCAAAAAAAAAATTTGTTTCAATATATAAAGATTCCAGAGATCACTGAAACCACGTATGAAAATTTTCTTTTATACAGATCACTAACTCTTCCAGATAGTTACTGCTGATGTATAAAATGCTATTAATGCTTATATATTTATTGTATTTAGCTGTTTGTCAACTTTTTTTTAAGGGGAGGAAGGGGCACAGAGAGAGAATCCCAAGCAGGCTCCACACCCAGCACAGAGACTGATGTAGGGCTCAATCTCATGACCCTGAGATCATGACTTGAGTTGAAATCAAGAGTTTGACATCCAACAAAATGAGCCATCTAGCCGCCCCTATTTGCCAACTTTTAATAATAGTAGGTTTGTATTGGATACTTGGAACAAAACAGATCATTATCATAATTTTATATTTTGTTCTGATATCAGCATTCTTTTCTTTCTCATGCAACACTTTCTCATTCACCAACTCATCCATTCAAGAAATAGAGAGGTCATGAAAGATGTGCCTAGCATTGTCCTAGTTTCTGGGAATGAAAGAGTGAAAACAATAATCACAGTTCTTGGTTCTTATGAAACTTAAATCTAACAGTAAAATTGAACATCTTATAAATTTAACTAATTCCAGTTGCCATAGTATTATAAGTTGCCATAGATGCATACACTGGAAGTCTGAGGCATGTGAAATTATTATTACACAGTTCATATTTAAAAGAAGTTATATAACTAAATAAGAAAAACCACAGTAATACAGAAAGATACAGTTTTTAAAGCAGCAGCTGCTGCTTCTAAAGAAGTTTTGATAGCATGAGAAATGAAGGACTTCAGAATAATAAAAGGAGACTTAGATAACTCTCAAAAGGAAATTACTTTCTGCCAAATGCCAAAGAGATATCTAAAGGTTCCTGCACTGTAGCACCAGAAAGAACAGGTACACCCATGGTAATAGTGGCAAGATTTAACATAACTGGTTATAAGCCATATATCTAGCATTCATATCAATTTTCATAAACTTATGCAATAACAAAAAAATTTTAAAAGGCCATTGCTGGTGAAATACAATCTTTGAAAACTTTATACCTCTAAGTCTCAACTTTGACAGAGACTGAGAATTTTTTGCAATTCTTATATCAGCTGTGTCCATAAGGAAATAATGAATCAAATATGAATCAGCATGGATGTGCATGGAATACAGATGAATTTAGAACAGTAATAAGTATGAGGATGGGGCAAAACAGACAACAAAAAAACACAAAAAGATAGAAAAACAGTAATCACAAAAATGTAAATGCATGCTTCTATTAAGAGATATATATTTTAAAACTGGATAGTTCCATCTCTTCACTTTTCCAAAACTAGGACACTGACTCATGTAAAAAAAAAAAAAAAGAAAAATAGGACAGTAATGTTAGTAATGAGGTGAGAAAGTGATGTAAGAGGAGTGAAGACAAAGAGTTCAAAACCTATGGAATACTAAAATTAAAGAGATCATGGAATACATAGAAAAACAGAGTTGCTATAAAGTTGGACAAGGTCATGTGGTGATGATAATGTGGGAAGGTATTTAGAGATAACATTTGAGAAGTTGGGAGCCAAATCATTAGGGGCCATTAATCCAGAGTTTAGTTTGGGAAAGCAAGTACAAATATTCTAAGAACAACACAATTTAGAAGGTTCATTCTGCTTGCACTATGAAAGGTAGACTGAAGGCAGGGAAACTTGTCAGAGAACTTCTTCTAATAAAATAGAGAAGATATAGGGGAGAATCTGCTGCTTCCTCTCCCTCCGCCCTCCTCCCCTGCTTGTGCTCTCACTCTCTGTCTCTCTCAAATTAATAAATAAATAAATCTTTTAAAAAAAGAAATAAGGAATATATGAAATGAAGGTTAGGAAAAACAGAAAATAAATTGAAAAGATCAAGCGTGTAAGTGAAGTTCCAAAAAGAGATAATAAAGAGATGAAGGCATATACCATATTAAAAAAATAGTAATTGATAATTTTTCAGAAAGTATGAAAAACACATCTTCAGATTCAGGAAGGCTAATAGATTCACAAGCAGGAAAAATTTAAATGACCTACATCTAGACACATGGTAGGCTAACTGCAGGAATTCAAGGTACATAGAACTCTTAAGGAGTCATAGGAAAGAAAGCTTACCTACTTACAAATTTAATTTAGACAACTTTCCAAAAACAAAAATGCATTGAAATGAAAGCAGCCAGAATGGGCTGGAATAGTAGCTTCAATGTGCTGAGATAAAAAGAGCTGCCAACTAGAAATTATATAGCCAGTAAAGTTTATTTCAAGAATGAGGTTGAAATAAAGACCTTTTCAGATATGCCAAGATAAAAGAAATCTAAAAATCAGCAAACCCCAGCAAAGGAACTTCTAAATATCATAGTTCCTGAAATGAAGAAAAGTGATCACAGAAGGAATACATGAAATTTGAAAAGCAGCAGAATAAAGAAAACAATAACATATATCTAAAACTAAACATTGATCATATGAAATAATTAAAGTAATTTCCAGTTTGTAGAATTTAAAAATGAAACAAGATAGTTAATAGTAGGAAACAAAAGCAGAAAAACAGAAAAAAGTTCATAAATATATATTTATTAGTACTAGATTTTATTAGATATGTATCTTAAAATGTCAAGGATAACCACTAAAAGATGTATTATATATTGTAGAGGGAGAAAAAAAAACTTAGGAACTGGAGGATTCTATAATGGAATGCAGAGTGTGACAATCTAATCTGTATTATCAATGCTTAAGACAATTCCACTGAAAGCAAAGAGGGCTATCTGGAAATAAGGGAGCCTACAAGATGAAAAGCAAGAGGAATTGCATAAGCACTGTACTCTAGTTGATAAAGTTCTTCATATGGAAGTATAGGTTAACAATTCTAAATCTATTATATATGTATGTATAAAAAATAATAAATAAATAAATAAAATTTAAAAATTAAAAATTAATGGGTGGTAGATAGTGGGAAATAAGTTTCTCACCATTGGAGTGGGACAAGCAAGGGGAGAAGTCTGGGATAATCCATGTGGTAATGAACTAGAGTCGGAGACTCAGTATGAACTCATATGTAGCTTGCTATAAATATAGATGGTTATCCCTAAAATTTGTAGGTATGTGTATATACATGAGATAATATGAATAATTATATTTCTTTGCTCCACAAGCTGAATAAGCTTGGAAATAGGACTCTCCAGAACAAAGAGTACACCTTACATTCTGATCTAATACCATTTTCCATTTTCTTTCTTAGAATATATATTAATATAAATATGTCATTATATGATTAACATACATATGTTAAAATATATATTTCTAGGACTAGGACTAGGACTAGGCAAGAAATATATATAGGACTAGAGCTTTTCTTAGTACGAGAAAGTATGAAAATGCCTGAAAAAATTAAAATTTACATTGATGTAGTTAAGTCACAGGGACACAAGAGCCAATTGAAATATCTCCTTAGACTAATACTGCAACAGCTCAAGCAACAAAAAATAAAAAATAAATTATAACTTAAAATATAAAATAAATACTCATGAGTCCTTACTGATATAAATGATTGAATAAATAAATAAATGGGGGAAAAGAAATAAATATTCCTTGCAGAAGAATTCCAAAGAATTTCGGTAGAAGAGGGGAAGCAAGTCATTCCCTACTCCCTAAGCATAGCCTGCTTCTAAGGACTTCTTTTCGGTGTACAGTATGGAAGGAGGGGGCTATGGAGACAAGACTAACTGTACAATTAAGAAACCTACACTATCTCAGCTGGATAATCAAGGTTAATATTAGTGATAAATCACATTGACATTATGTAACCTTGGAATGAGGTGATGAAAATGACACTTTACCTCTGTGGGCTTCCTTCCTGAAAGCCCATTCCCCCATACCAATCATGAAAAAAAATCAGATGAATTCTGATAGGAGAGAATTCTACAAAATACTTCACTCATCAAAACTGTCAAGGTCATCAAAGGAAGGTCTACAAAACAATCAAAGTCAAGAGAAGCCTGAGGAAATGTATTATAACTAAATGTAATGTGCTATTCTGAATGGGATCCTGGAAAAAAAAAGGCTATTAGGAAAAAACTAAGGAAATTTGAATAAAGTACGAAATTTTGTTAATAACAATGTGTCGATATTAGCTCATTAAATGTAACAATTGTACCATATTAATGTAAGATATTAATAAGGGAAATTGGAAACATGGTAAATGGAACTATTCATGTTATTTTTCTCTTTTTCCTCTACTAATCTAAAACTCTTCTAAAAATAAAATCTGTTTTTAAAAATACTCAGGAATATAATGAATTGTTGTAGTGTAAGCCCTGACAGTTGGTTTTTCTTTTTCTGTAATGCAAGTGACTGACTTAAGCTTTGATTACTGAGGCATTCATTTCAAAGAGGCACTGATTTCAGAGATGACTATCTTGAATAAATAAACACATTGCCAGCCACAGAACTAGATGAAGAACTAGACGACCCTCCCAACCCCCAGTCTCCTGTATTTTGGAGATCTTAGTTGATTCTGATAAATGGCAATTTAGGCAACTTGTTTTTTCTCTTCCAGCGCTTTAAATTCCCACGCTTGTTTTAAATATACCAATAAATAGTGAGCTCTTGAAACCCCAGGCCCCTGTCTTAGAGCCCAATAAAAGCAGAATCCCAGGCCAGGGTGCTCTCTCTTTCTCTTCCCACAACCTCGCTTGTGGCCCCAGGTGTGCTGCATGCTTTTCAGGACCTGTGAGTAATAAATCTTTTTATCAAATTTGTAAAGTTATTACAACACTCCGGACAGGAGTCTGCCCTGTTTTGCTCTGTGATCCTAACATGTTACTGAACATCCATAAACTGAATTTCTTCATTCGTTAATTGGAAGTAACCGTGACATGGATTCTTCTCCAAGGCAGTGAAGTTAGAGTTCAATAATAAGCTAACACATACAGAAAGGATGTGAACATACTTTAAACATAATTAATAACAAAACACTCGAGAATTAATGCAGTGTAAATACAGCCAGCTAGCTGCCACTTCTCTGCACTTCCTTAAGGCTCCCTGGAGGCTTAGAAGACCTGACTCATCCTTCTTTCCTAGCCATTTTGGGCACTGGGAGGTCCTTGCCAGAGATCATGCAATTCGTTAAAACCTTCGTTTTAAACATTTGGCAGAAAATTTCAAGTAATATTTAAGACAATCAGGAATAGAATATTTTGTTTGTGCAGACATGGTTGATATCTTTCTAATAGAAGATTATTAACTATGAAATTATAGTAGATTCCATGCTTCAGATAGAAATGTGTGTTTTAGTTTCTTCTGATAAGTTGAAAATGTCTGACATAAGGCAAAAATACTGCTTCCAGTTGTAGTTCATATGAGTTTCTACTCACATTTTATATTTATGCATGGTTATATTCAATTCTTTCACAATAATAATGTATTTAACTTGAGGCAGTCATGAAAGGAGCTTTTTATTTGATTTTTAAATTAAGAAATAATAAATACATAAATCTGAATGAACATAATGAGCAAGAAATAAATTTTGTATGAGGATTCAGAGTATTTGAAAAACAGAAGGGCTCTGTTACATAGTACATGTAAATATATCCTTATTCATTTTAAACTACCCACTTCATCACAAAATTTTTAAAGGAGTACTGTTCACTTACATGTATTGTGAACAACTATTTGGGAGGAATAAAAATGTTGCTGTTCAACACTTCAATCACAAAAATTTGCCTTATGTTTTATTAAAAGAATATGATTGATATTGTTCTGAAACATAACATAATTGTCCTTGTTTTTGAGAAATTGCTTCTTTAAGGGAAATATTTTTTACCAGAAATTCTAGATTAGTTTTTTTGGCCCCAGAAATGACAGGGACAGATTTAAGTTAATCTGTCTGTGGCCAATGTCTAAATTGATCAGAAAAGCACAGGGGCTGGAAAAAAATTATCAGTCCAAATTCTTACTACATAATCTCAAAAGTCTTTGTGTTTGGGAACATTTAAATTATAAAAGGGAAAATTATAATATGTGGCAAAAAGGAAAATTGAAGAACATAAGCACATGTAGATTTCATATATTTGTTACGTTCCTTCAAATGGGGGTATCTGTGATCCTTCAAATAACAGAGCAACTCATTATAGGAAAAAAGAAGAAAACACTCACTCAGGCATACGAAATTAAGAAGAAAACAAAAAAACAGTAATGATGATGCAGGAAATGGAGACACACCTACAGATATCCCTACGATCCAATCTAAAAATGCACTGTCCTTCCTGAAGAATTGACCCAAAACATACAAGAGTCTAACATTTCAAGGAATCAGTCCTGGTGAATCTTAGTAACTTGAAGAAGGCAACACAATGCAGAAGTTTTCTTAGGCTGTGTGCACTAGAATGCAAAATGTGAGAATGTGTGCTACTCGTAACATAAGGAAGGATGTGTGGATCAGCTATGCTTTTGCCTGATGAGACAAGTGTATACCTCCAACAGAACTCTTTTCACTCTATTCTGTTAGTTCCCTCTCTTTTTTAAAAAATACATTTTTCTTATTTTATTTGCATAATCCTATTATTATTTATGAAAATAGTTCATTACCCGATTAGAGGAGGAAAGATGACTTCACTTGTATAGAAAAACAAAATAAAGACTAAATACCTGTGAAATGAACTTATTTCTTATTTTCAAATCCCAAAGCAGGATCTCATCTTTATTCCCATTTCAGTGACTATGATTATATGAAAACTATTACACACTTCTAAAAGTTAAGTTGCATAGATAGTGCTTTAAATTAATCACACTTATTGGACAAAATTACATAGAAAGGTCCCGGAAAATGTGGGCTTTTATTTGTGCTGTGACTTACTTCATAGAATTTCTTTTTGTGATGGCTTGAATCCAAAATAAAATTGAGGAAGCTTATTCATATCCTTTAAAATCAAGAATTCCAAGTAAGTCCCTATGCAGAAAGTTGTCTTTCCAACTTTGTTCCCATGTCATTTAATGTGAAGAGATATTGGCTGTAATGGGATTATTCTCAGAAGGGCTTTAGGACAATTATTAAATCTCCATTTTTTAAAAAGACAAGGTTCATTTGATTCTCCATTAGAAGGGTACCAGCCCTTCACAAAATGATTCTTTGTATCATTGATTCTAAGTGAGGCACTCTCCTGCACTCTTCACATACATATCTAGTGAAAAATAGAATTCTGTTATGGACACTTTGCAAAGGAGACTGATCATTACACAGACAAAGGCTGAAACATTGACTCACCATATTATATAACCTTATCAGCCATTTTTGCTGTTGTCGTTGTTGTTGTTTCAGTCTTCTTCCTTTCTGAAAACAAAAGAGCAGTGTCTACTTCTGGAGTCTCTATATCTGACCCAATTAGCTTCCTTATTATTTAAAAACAAATTGACTTTCAAAATCCTCTTTTTGCAAATATCCAGATTCAGTAGCACAGCAATCATGAAACAGCATTTTCAGTGTATTTAAATTATGTGTCTCTCTTTTCTGCTAGATTTTTAATTTTTTAAGAATAGATACATGATATATGTACACACGATATATATGTATACACACATGTACACACACACACCCGTGTGTGTGTGTGTGTGTGTCTCCCCAGATGCTCCCATAAATCTTGCTACATGGTGGATAATCATTATGTCCAACTGAATTGATTTATACTTCACATGTACAGGTGTAGATGTAGGTCAACTGGTTTAAAACATTTCTATGATAATGCTGCACTTGAACTCATAGAGCTTTAGTCGGGCCAACACTGAGTTTGTCCAGTTCTTTTCTTCTTATTTTTATGAGTGTTTAGTCATTTCTGATATTCCTCTGTAAACTTAGCTTATCTCTGAATCACAAAACATTTTGGCTCAACGTCTCTGATCTGTTTTTGCTGTTAGGGAACTTTGGTACTTCTATAGCAACTTGACCTATATTATACTCTGCCTTCCAGAGAAATTCCCTCATTCATCTTCCTCTTTCTGATTACATTTCCTCTGTTTAAACTGTCCTACTTCTTTTCTTTTAGTGCACCCCAGGTTGGGTATAGGACACAACTAGAGGTAACGATAAGAGCTCATTTATTCTCAAAATTTTACTAAGTGTTTTATAATATATGTAGGATCCTGGACCACTTCAGTTTAATTCATTTAACAATTTTAATAAATATCTATCTATTTCTTGCCAATGTGGTGTCCTAAATGCTAAGAAATAAGAGTTCCATTTTCTACTCTTTAAAAAAGCTTCTACTATAGTGGACTTTATTGTGAATATCCAACTATATAGTTCTTCATAAGAAATTCCTTATTTTTTTCCCTTCCTATTATGCTTTCTGTGGTTATTCAGTGATTATTTGAAAGTTTCATATTATGTCAAGAGAATTTCCTTCTATATTTATTTAGAGTTTTTCATTAAGGATGTTGAATTTTAAAAAATTCTTTTCCTGCATCTGTTGAGATGATCATATGATTTTTTATCTTTCATCCTGTTAATGTGGTATATCATGTTTACTGACTATCATTTCATCCCAGGAATAAATCCCACTCGTGGTATATGATCCTTTTAATCTGCTGTATTTTGTTTAGGATTTTTGCATCTATGTTCATCAGAGATATTGGTCCGTAATTTTTATTTCTTATAGAGTACCTCAACATAAAAAAATGCCATATACAGCAGTTCCATAGCCAACATCATACTCTATAGTGAAAAACCGAAAGCTCTTTCCTCTAAGAGCAGGAACAAGAGTGGGTGCCTACTGTCACCTCATCTATTCAACATAGTACTCAAAATCCCAGCTAGAGAAACCAGGCAAGAAAAAAAAAGGCATCCAAATCGGAAAAGAAGAAGTTAAGTTTTCTCTGTTTGTGTGTGAAATGATCTTACATAGAAAAAGCCCAAAAGACTCCACCAAAAATACTGGTAGTACTAAAAAAGTGAAATCAATAAAGTTGTAGGATACAAATTCAACATACAAAAAGCAGTTGTATATGGAGAACAAACTGACAGTTACCAGAGAGGAGGTGGGTGGGAGGATGGCTTAAATAGAAGATGGGGATTAAGGAGTGCACTTGTTGTGATGAGCACCAGGTGATGTATGGAAGTGTTGAATCACCATATTGTATACCTGAAACTAACATTACACAGTACGTTAACTAACTGAAATTTAAATAAAAACTTGAAATAAAAGCAGCTATATTTCTATACACTAACAATGAACTATCCAAAAATTAAAGAAAACAATACCAGTTACAAAAGTATCAAAAAGAATAAAATACATAGGAACAAATTAAACCAAGGACATGAAGGATCTGTGTATTGAAAACTATAAAACAATGATGAAAGAAATTGAAGAAGACACAAATAAGTGGAAAGATCACCTGTGGTCATGGATTAGAAGAATTAATATTGTAAAAATGTACATATTACCCAAAGTGTTCTACAGATTGATGATTACCAAAGGCTATGGTGTTGGAGAAAGGGAAGATTTAATTAAAAAAAGAAGGTAGAATGGCAGTTGCCAGGATTGACAATCAGGAGTATGGTGAGCTACTATTTAAGGGGTACAGACTTTCAGTTTTACAAGATGAAGAAAGAGTTCTGGAGATAGATGGTGGTGATGGACACACAAGAATGTGAATGTATTTAATACTGGTGAACTGTGCACTTAAAACTGGTGAAGATAGTAAGTTTTATGTTATGTGTTATTTTAACCACAGTAAGAAAAATTGGAAAAACTAAGAATGCTCCAAATTTCATTTAATTAATTAACAATTAGGCTTGTTACTTATTATATTCCTAGACTAGGTATTAACACATTCTACCATTGCATAAGAGTAATAACAATGCTTGTTTAGTGTGTACCATGCAAAGATATTGAACACTTTAATATCCTGTTGGGGTGCCT
>CM052895.1:54108798-54145203 GCA_028534135.1 Potos flavus
ACTGCAGTGACAAAAACTGTGTAAGAGAAAAACATTATGAATTTATAATCACCTTTATTGATTACATGATTGTCATTTTGCAGATACCAGAGCCAAGACTTCAGACATGATCTTTTCCCTAGCTAGACCTCATTTAAGCTTATTATAAGCCCCTCTTGTGCTTACCACCCTCCATACCCAAAGAAAGAAGAAAGGAAACCAATCTTGTGGGCCATCCACAGGGTAACATGAGCAGTCAGAACTCAGCTACTGCCTCAGTTTCTTAACCGTCATGACTACAACATAATTCTCCCTGTATGCAAGTCAATTTTGCCCACTGATAAGCATCTTGGAAAGATGAGCATCTGCAGTTTGAAACCATTATTTTTTTAATAACTTATTAAGCCAAAAATTAACATAATACAAGCCATTTTAAAGTGAACAATTCAGTAGCTGTTAGTATGTTCACAATGTTATGTAACCAACATCTCTATCTGGTTCCTAAGCATTTAGCTCACTCCAAAGTAAGCACCTTACAAATTAAGCAGTTTCTCCCTATTTCACCTCTCCCAAGCCTTGGAAACCAGTATTCTGCATTCTTTCTCTATGGAATTATCTATTTCACATATTTTGCATTAATGAAATCATACAATGTGTGATCTTTTGTGTTTGGCTTCTTTCACTTGCCATAATGTTTTGGAGACTCATCATGTTGTTTCATGTATCAGTACTTTATTTCTTTTTATAGTTAAATAATATTCCATCATATGTATATGGTTATTCATTAATCATTTATCATGTTGAGGAATTTCCTTTCTATTCCCAATTTTCTGAGAATATTTATCATGAGAGGATGTTGAATTTTATTAAATTTTTTTTAGCAGATGTTAGTTGTGAGAAGTCATATTATCTTTTGGAAAATACTGAAAAAGAAAGCTCTTTGAAAAAGGATACAGAAAATATAGTTCATGTAAAAAAAAAAGAAGAGAGGAATAATATTGGTAATCATAGACTCATTAACTCAAACCCTGAGAAGATACTGAAATAAATTTTCTAATAATCAATTTATAACCATCTAGCAGAATATAAGATAATAGATAGTATACGAATATAGAAAGTGGAAATAAAGCCTCCCACATGCATTGTTTTCTTTGGAAGAGTGAACACCTATATAGAAAGAGTTGATAAGATGAGAAAATATTTGATAATCTTATATTTCAGTAATACCTTTTTATTATAGTTCATGGCATTGCTATCTCTAAGGCAGAATGAAATGGTATTAGATTGAAAGGTATTTCTAATGTTGCAGATAGATGTCGAACTTTAAGTATCATTGGTGCATAAGAGAGAAACACTGCTTATCCATTTATTAGCTGAAGGTCATTAAGGTTGTTTTCACTTTTTGGTAGTTACAAACAAAGCTGGAATAAACATTTGTGTAAACATTTTCATGTGAAGATATTTTTATTTTTCTTGGAAAAATACCTGGTATATTGGTTTTCTATTGCTGCTATAACAAATTATCATGAATTTAGTCACTTTAGACAACCTATCTCTGTTTTTGATAGGTCAGAATTCCAGGCACGGAGTCTCTCAACTGATTTCTCTGTTTCAGATCTCATAAGACTAAAATCAAGGTGTCATTGGGACTGTATTTATAGACTCTCTAAAGAATATGCTTCCAAGTACTTTTAGGGTGTTGGGAGAATTCAGTTTGTCCTCATGTTTTTCATGTGGCCCCCTCTATTTTCAAGCCAGCAAAAGCAGCATCCTTCTCATGCTTTGAATATCTCTAACTTCTTTGGCCCTCAGCCAAGAGAAAACTCTGCTTTTAAGAACTCATGTGATTACATTGGCCCACCTGGATAATCCAAAATAATCTCCCTATTTTACTTATTTATTTTTACTTATTTTTATTAAGTTATCTCTGTATGCATTATGGGGCTTGAACTCCATAACCCTGAGAACAAGAGTTGCATGTTCTACCAGCTGAGCCAGCCAGACAACCCAATAATCTCCTTATTTTAAAATTAACTTAAGTAAGCTTAATTACATCTGCAAAGTCCCTTATGCCATGTAAGGTAACATTCAGGAGTGTAACACTAAGGGACAAAGGTCATAGGGCCAAAATTCTGCCTGTGTTTCCAGGGCCATGTGGTAAGTGTACGTGTGATTTCATTAAAAACAAACAAACAATGAAAACAGCAAGAGTTGTTTTCCGTTTTGCAGTTTTTGCATAGTCTTTAATTATTTTCTTTGTTCCTTTATATCTACTGTGTCTAATTTTTATCTCATGGTCTTCATGATTTTTCTCGTTCTCTGCGTTGTACCAAATGTTTCCAATTAAATCTCACCACTACTTTATCAGTTTGAATATAATGTGTCTACATGTCGGGTTTTCTGATTGTTGTTTTCTGTTTGTTTGGGTTTGGTTTTGGTTTTCATTCTGTTTGAAGTTCTTTGAGCCTGAATCTTCTGTTTAATATCTTCTGATGTTTTTGAAACTCTTAGCCTTGGGGCACCTGGGTGGCTCAGTGGGTTAAAGCCTCTAGCTGAAGGCTAGATGATCTCAGGGTCCTGGGATCAAGCCCCACATCGAGCCCCGCATCGGGCTCTCTGCTCGGCAGGGAGTCTGCTTCCCCCCTCTCTCGTGTGATCTCTCTCTCTGTCAAATAAATAAATAAAATCTAAAAAAAAAAAGAAAGAAACTCTTAGCCATTATCTTTTCAACTATTTCCTTTGTCCTTATTTCTCTATTCTTTTGTAATTCCAATTAGCCATATGTTCACATTTCATATTATTCTGCATCTCATATGTTCTATTATTTTTCTCTTCTTTTTCTGTTTCAATTTGTATAATTATTTGACCTATTTACAGTTTCATTAGTTATTTTCTTGTCTGTAGTATGTCTGATAATGGGTCCATCAACATACATCATCTCTCTTACTGTGTTTTTCTTTAACTTTAGCCTTTGATTCGCTCTTACTGTTTTTTTCTCTCTGCTGAAATTTCTTGTCTCTTCATGCATACTGTCTACCTTTTCTATTAAGATAATAATTAGAGGATTTTTTTCTTTTTTAATTCCCTAGACTATAATTTTAACATTCTGAATCCCCTCTGAAATTTCTGTTGAATACTGTTTCTTGTTTGTTTGGCTTTTCATTTCCTTACTTTTTCATATATCTCATAATTTTTAATTTCATGTCAGACATAGTGTGTAGGATGATAGAAATCGAAGGAAAGAGTATTTGTGACTGGAAATAGGCATGCCTTTTTTTCCTGCTATGTTGCTAGTGGGGGAAATAAGTCAATATTGTCAGGAATTGTGCATTATTTGGGTATTATTTTTGCTGTAGATACTTTTAGTGCACCAGCAGTTTCAAATCCTTCTGGTACAATCTTGTGCTTAGGTTCTTGGTTGGTTTGTCAGGGGTTTTCTTCAATGTTCCAGCTCTACTCTCAGTTTTATGCCTTTCCTATACTCCTGCGTCTTCGAGAGGGTGTCTTCATGAGTTTTACCCCTCCCCAGTATATACTTACTTCTTGTTACTTTCTCTCACTGGTATAGTGGGGAGAGACAAAGAAGGTTGTCTTTTTCTCGGTGCAGCCTAATTTTTAGTAGGTCCCTGTTGCTGAAGTATGGAGCTTTCTCAGTTATTCTGCCTTTCCTCCAGTGATAGATTTCTTATTGTCTGGGCCCTTCCCCTAGTGGCTTAAGGCTTTGTTCTTTGTGGAGAATAGACTAACTGGATATTTGTGTTTTCCTTTCAGCTTTGGGAACTAACTTCCCTTCTCTAAACCTAAACTGCTAAGGAAGGATTTCTCTGCTGTCCTACTCTGCTGCCAGTATTTCTCATGCATATCCAGGTGGTTGTAACGTTGAGATTGTAAGCATATGTTGCTCCCAGTGTTCTATATTTGCATATGACCCCCACTCAGACTTTAGCAATATATTAAAACAGTGGTAGAGTTCTCCTACCTTCTTGTATGTAAGCCTTGTCTAGCCCCTGCTGCCACAGGTGAACTAGTGCTTATGCCCCACCTTTCCTTATATTGCAAGAAATAGTTTTTCTCTGTGACCTCAGCTCTCTCTTGGACTCAAGAAAAATACAACTTTAGATATTCATTATCCAGTTTGTTTTCTTACAGTTAGGATGGGAACAACACTCTTCAGATTTCTATATATTTGACAGAATCGTGAAGCCAATTATTACAAATATACACTGAATAATTGTATGTCTGGACAGATAGATCTTTGAAGACAAGAATCATGTCTTGTTTATTTATATCTCTACAACACTAGCCTCTAGACTCAGGGCAGGCATGTGGTATGAGCTTAATAAGTGGTACTGAATTGAATTTATAATCTAAGTATCAGAACTAATGTATGGTTAGACTAGTGGTTTTCAACTAGGGTGACTTTGGACTCCATCCAGGGGACATTTGACATTGTATAGAGGCATATTTTTTTTCATTGTTGTCAGGCCTAGGGGACAGTGTGCATGTGGGTATATGTGTGGGTGCTACTGACATATGCTGCTAAAAATCTTACAATGCACTAGAAAATCTTCCCACACAAAGAATTATTTAGTTCCAAGTATCACTTGTACTGAGATTGAGAAACCTTGGATTATACTAACACAAGAATTATAGAGAACATTCTACATAGGCCAGATTAGGCTAATAGTCATGTGACCTTTTCCATAAATAGATAAATGTAACAGAATATCTGATAGCACATGTTAAACATACTGACTTTTATTTATATACATCAGGTAGGCTATATTTGGCAGCAAGTAATATAAACCCCAATTAAAAATTATATAAGCAATAAGGAAATTTATTATATCAACTTAATAGGGATTCTAAAATTAGAGAAGACTTTAGACAGAGTAGCTTCAGGATTGTGGTTCTTTTCCTCTATGGATTTTGTGGGGTTCTTTTTTTTTATCTTTTCACAAGTTGTCATTGTCTAGGGATTACCTTCTCTCAGGATCACAAGATGGCTTGCAGAAACAATGAGAAAACAAGCTTTATTATCATATCTTATATGAATGATGGTTCATAATATCATCTCTAAAACAGGCAATTTCAAGTTAAATGAGTGGAAAAGTTTTCTTCAGTAGAGACTTGAGGCAGAAAACCAATCCCAGGATGATTTGAAGATTATTGAAAATATAAGGATGTGAAAATATATTTTCTAAAACTTTATTTGCAAAGAAAAAAGTCTGGAAGGATATAAATCAAAATATTAAGCAGTTTCTGTGGGTTGGAATTTTGGGTTATTACATATTCTTTTTATCTTTAAAGATTTTATTTTTTAGGTGCCTAGGTGGCTCAGTAGGTTAAGTGTCTACCTTCAGCTCAGGTCATGATCACAGGGTCCTGTACGGCTTGCTGTTCAACAGGAAGTCTGCTTCTCCCTCTCCCTCTGTCTCTTCCCCATCCCCCCTGCTCATGCTCTCTCTCTCTCTCTCAAATAAATAAAATCTCTTAAAAGTATTTATGTATTTATTTATTTATTTATTTATTTATTTATTTATTTATTTGAGACAGAGCACACACACGCGAGCAGGGTAGGGGTACAGAAGAAGAGGAAAGAGGAAATCCCAAGCAGACTCGGGCCGAGCATGGAGCCCGATGCAGGGCTTCATCTCATCACCCTCAGACCATGACCTGAGTCGAAACCAAGAATCTGATGCTTAACCAACTGAGCCACCCAGGCACCCCTACATACTCTTTTTATAAAAATATTTCTACTAGTGTATTGCTTCTATGTATTACTTTTAAACTGCAAAGCGAAGGGAAAGTTAGTTCCAATGAACTAAAATAAGATGTTACTAATAAAACATAAGGATAAGAAAAAAGTTTAACATTTTTAACAGAAATATTCAAACTGTTAATTTAGGAGGGTCCCTTTTATCAATGGGGTTTACCTTAGAAATATCAGCAAATATCTTGGCTTAAGCTATTGACTTTGTGCAGATCACTAAGAAAATGTATATATATTTAGTTCCCACCTTTCATCAGGCAATCCATCTTGATCCTCTGGCAGAACTTTATTCTTTGTATGTTCAACCCTGAAATGCTCATCTTTCTTTCTCATTATGCTCTGCCACATATACACTCTATATCTGTTGTTTTTCAATTCATCCATACCTACTGACTGAAAACTTTGAAGTCATTCCTTTCTCCTCCTTCTTTGTCTCAAGTTTCACAATCAATCACTAATCTTGTTCTGAAAATTCTATCTCTGGAAGATCCCTTCTAAATCCCATTTTCCAACCCACTGCAACTGCCCAGTTTCAGACTTCCATCATCCCTACCTGAATCATTTTAGCCCCACTGACCTTAATGGCGCCTCATCTAAAATTTATCTAAATTCTCCATCACAGAGGATCTTTTTTCATATATAAGTGAAATCATGGCATTCCATATTTTTAACAAATGCAGTAGTGTCTTATATCTTACAAAATTAAGTAGGACTTTGATATAGCCTTCTCTTCTTTATCTATATGTCTTAAATTGATTCATGTTAGTCACAGATTGAATTAAGTCTCCCCTAGAGCTAAATCCTACCCTCAAATAATTTTGAGTTAAATGCTCTTTCTCAGCATTCCCAGACCCCAGGCATTACCAAGAGAGTCAACTCTTTTTTCATCTCTGTTGTCATTTCTTTAGTGTTTAAAATATGCCAAATACTTCACTAAACACACTTACCTCATTAATTCTCACATCCAACCTATGGAATACATTTTACTACTTACTATTTTCCCCCAGTTAATAGATGAAATACTTCATCACAGAGAGATTAAGTGGTCTAAGTCACATAGCTAGGAGACGGTGGAGCTAGATTCACACCCAGGCTGTCTGACTATACGATTAAGGGTCTTTATCACAAAAGTACAATTCTAATTTCATTTATTGCTGGAGCACCAAAGCAAAGATTAACATTTCTCAGTTTTATTTATTTCCATACGGTTTTACTTTTAGTGGCTAACTTGTCTCCCCAGTGGTTTGCAAAGTTTTGAAGAAAGGGCTTTTGTTCTATTATCTCAATCCTGAAGTGCTTGGCAGTACTTTGTAGATAGTTGGTATTAAATGAATGTTAGCTAAATAACTAATTCATTTGCTCCATAGAGTCTCCCTACCTCATTTCATCTTATAGTTAACTAATAAATTATTCCTATTAATTCTGATCATGTCACTATTTTGCTGAAAAGCTTTCAATAAATCTCCACTACATAAGACCCCAAATCCTCAAATTGGCCTTTGGTAATTCCATGTCTAAACCAGATATTCTTTTGAAATGTTCTATTTCACCGCTGTTTTTTACAAGGCCTCTGCTTATTCAAAACGTACTGTTTCATACATGCTTCTTTCCATATTCTTGGCCTTGCTTGGCTCAGTAGGCTCCTCACTCATAAAATGTTGTTTTTCTCACCTCCAAATGATTAAATTCAAAACTAAACTTCTCTGACATGGTTCACCCGTATCAGTCCTCTAAGCATCTTTATTATTTTATCTGCACTATTTCAGTGGTCCGATGTTTGATTTACCAGTTTCTCAAACATAATATACCTCAATACCTTCTAAACATCAGGACATTCAATAAATGTTTAAGTAAGAAAGTGGGTATTATATGTAACTAATAAATCTTTGAACACTGCATTAAAAACTAATGATGTGTTATATGTTCACTGACTGAACGTAATTATAAGAAAATTTGTAATCGAATATGCATTGAAAAATAAATAAATAAATGAACTTACCTATAAACAATGATAAGATTTCTAAAAAAATTGAACAAAACTTTGCAAAAAGTTTTCCCTTACTGACGAAGACACTCCTGTGAATCATGCTGCATGGTCTAACTGATATGAACCAGAAAGAGTAATATGGCGATTGTGTTAAAAATATAATTAAAATATCTAACATATTACTAAAAAAAAGTAGTGGCGATAAACTTTTAGTATAATTTGTATATGACCCCAATTTAAACAAGATGTATAGAAGTTTTTTTCAATGATTTACATGAGACAGGAAATATATTGTTAAAATATAGGCAATGGTCTTTTGAGGGAAGCTGGATTAATATAAAATATTAAACCTAGAGAAGACAGTAACCCTGATGCCTTTTACTGCCTTTATTGTGAGTAATGTTTAAAACACAATGGATTGAAAAGAAAAGAGCATTAAAAAGTTATGTCTTTCAGACTAAAGAAGATTGGCATGGAGAAAATTTTTATTTCAGTGAGGAATGGAACAATTTCGTAAGACTACATATACTCCATGCCACTCTTATAAACATTTTTGATTAGGGAGAAGACTATTTCCAGATATATGGCAAGATATACTATTCTTAAACAGTGTGTACCAGAAAACAGGTATATAATAATACTAAAATCAGAATTGAATTCACTAAACCTACAAATCAGATTTCTATTTTAAAAGTTAATGAGAAACTATATAGAAGAATTATATAGGTATATTGGGGGAAAACCAATTAGTTTAATGTGCTAGATGGGTTGTTGGATTTGAATTAAGGAAATAAGTTAAATGCCAAAAGCAAATGCTAAAACTGACTTTAAGGAATTCTAAGTTTAATCTTATGATTCTAAACTTGCTAGTAACCTGACTTTGTAGGCAATTCTCCTATGCAAAGAAGTAAATTTCAGAGGTCATTTTGGCTTCTACTTCTAAACTGATGCATCGCTTTTTGCTTTCCGATGATTTAAGGTGGAGAGAGAAAAGATTATACTCATTCATCTTCCTAATGATATCTGCCTTCCAGACCATACTCTGCATCTCTAAGATGAATTTTTCAAATAGCAAATAATTCAATAGAGAAGTGCCCTTTCTAGGGAATATTTTTGTGGCAAGATAATTTTTGAGATATTCACTTATGATTCCTCTCTTTATTTTTGTTATTTTTTTTTCTTCTAGACTCTGCTCTGCTTGCCTCGTGAGAGATTTGTGGTGAGTCTTCCAGGCTTTTGTTTCTAAACAAAATTTACTGAGACCAATTGAGGAGAACAGATTTTTGAGATAAGAAAAAGCCCAGTGATAATGGGGGAAAAATAGAATAAGTATTGATGGACATTATAAATATAAAAAATATATTAAATATTATATGTAATACATGAAAATATGTAATTTTTTAAAAATCACCCTATTCACAGCCATAACTCAGGCTTTAGAAGATGAAAAGTGAAAAAGTGAAGATTTTGGGTCATCCCCAGAGACAGAGCATGCATTGAGTGGCGTGTATAGATAGAAAAACAATGAAGTATATCTCATCTCATCAGAGGGTCACCATGAGAAACATTGCTCCAGCATCATGGAGCCTTATACATATGAATCACCATTTAAAAACTGAATGGTCTTCTCTGATTGGCTGGACTGAGGGATTATTGCATGTATGCATGTGTGTGTTTGTGTGCATGTATGTATGTTTAAAGGCAAATCTACTCCTCTTTGTCACCAGCCATTTATCTACTTGCTCCCTCACTGACTAAGGGTGCCCCAACTTGCATTAACATTTTCTTATTTTTAAGAAATAACATTAACATTTTTTGGCATCCTCAAAAAGAGAATCAGGAAAACTTCAGAGCAGGAAATAAGTGACTTGCAAGGAACATGTGTAGCGGCAATGTAAGCGCTTCAAAATAGGCATGCATGCATATAACTGCCCAAAACTATGCCTAAAACCAAAAATAAAGCCAAAAGAATGAAAAGTGTCAGTATAACCAAATCAGCAGTTTAACACAGCTCTGATGATAATGCAGAAGATGGGTTAGAAATGTTATTGGATATTGTAGGGGAAAACTGCCACGGTATGATGAGCTCAAAATTAAAATTATGGTGGTGAGAATAAGATAAGCAGATGGATTGGAGCAATATTAAAGAGATACACAGGGCAGGCGCTGTATTAAAAGCTAGGTTTCTAAGAATCTGATAGACAGTTGAGGCATTCTCTGAAATGAGAAAGTCAAAGCATGTTTGAGAGAAAAACTTGTAAGTTCCAATTTGGATGTGTTTTGTTGAGAAATCTATGAGATATGCACATTTAAAAGTTCAGAATTAATGAGAAAGTTCTGAGCTGGATATGACAAGATTTGAAACTTTTTTTTTTTTACATTTTTGAGAAAGGAAAGTCTTAGTAGTAGAAACTTAAAGAAATATAACTAATTGTCAGGACTCACAATTAAAGGAGTACAAAAGATCATAAATGGCACTGAATCTGTTTTGAGTAATATTTAATGAATTCAGCCCCTGAAGCAGCAAGAATACTTAAAGAGACTATATGTGAAAACCAAAATGTTTATACAGAATAGGAACATGTATAAAGATATTCCCTTATGCTGACACATGCTGTTAATTTTCAAAAAATCTAGCAATTATGGCCTTATTTAATATTCGTATCAACTTATTTAAGGTACACAGATAGATACTGTCCTTATTTGGAGGATGGAGAAACTGCATCCCAGAAAGAAGAAAATGTCTTTCCACAAGTAAAAAGAGAGTTGATTCCATTGACTTGGCTTCCTGATTCTCACTCACATGACCACTCTTCCAGTATGCCCTATACCTTTTTATTCAAGGAAATTATAGACAATGTGACAGTTATAAGTCCCTACAAATTATAAAATATCTTTTTAAGGGCTGGGAAAATAATTATTTTTATCTAGATTCAAGAAATGGTATTTGAATCTAGTCATAACAGAGTACCAAAAACCAGGTAATTTCACACAACAGAAATCTATTGTTTCACAGCTCTGGAGTCTAGACGTCCAAAATCAAGATGCTAACAGATCTAAGTTCCCTCTGAAGCCTTCAGAGAAATCTTTCCTTGCCTCTTCTTAGTTTCTGCTGGTTTGCCTAAAATCTTTGTTGTTCTTTGGCTTGCAGCTGCTTAACTCCAGTCTCTGCCTTCCTTACAGCACAATGTTCTACCTCTGTCTCTGTCTTCAAATAGCATTCTTCTTTGTAAGACACTAGTTCTACTGAAGTTGAGGCCCTCCATACTCTAGTATGACCTCATCTTAATTGATAACACCTGCAACAACCCTATTTCCAAATAGGGTGGCATTATGGGAAACATGGGGTTAAGACTTCAACATATCTTTTTTTCTTTTTTTTTGGTGGGGTCTGGGGAGCAAAATTTCAACCCATAATATCAATATATCTAACTATATTAGTAAAATATTTTGTTCTTATTAATAAGTTTAGTGAAATGAATATATTTTAAATATTGGAAGAGACATTCAAGAGATTCAGAACTATTAACTCCCACTTTAAATTACATTAACAGGGGCGCCGGGGTGGCTCAGTGGGTTAAAGCCTCTGCCTTCAGCTCAGGTCATGATCTCAGGGTCCTGGGATCGAGCCCCGCATCGGGCTCTCTGCTCAGTGGGGAGCCTGCTTCCCCCTCTCTCTCTGCCTGCCTCTCTGCCTACTTGTGATCTCTCTCTGTCAAATAAATAAATAAAATCTTTAAAAAAAATAAAAAATAAAAATAAAATAAATTACATTAACAAAATATCCCTGAAGGACTTTAGGATATGATACTTAACTAACAAAGAGAAAGAGGCAATTTACAGTCTTAAAATCTAATTTTTATGTGAACTAATAATTTTACTTTTCTTGACATAGAACAGTACACTTTAATTTTAGTATTTTAGCTCATTTTCCATAATTTTGAAATAGGTTCATGATGAAAACATGATTGTTATTCACTATGCCAATTTAAAAAGAGAGAAAGAAATTTGCATTTAGTTTTGAGATAAAGAAAGAATATTTTTGCAATGAGAAAATATATGTATTTCCTTATGTAAATATATATATTCACAATTATTTTATACAAATTTGTGATTTTTAAATGATAATATTTAACTTCATATAAATTCATACTATCTCTTTACAATAATCAAAATATTGCTGTGTATTTTAGTTTTCCTCTACTTGATAAAGGGCTACATTATTATCTCTTTGTAGATTGACATAGAAAATTTATTCAGAATATACCATAACTAAAGATGTACAGGTGTATCTAGCTATATTGTGCTTTGCAGATATTGCATTTCTACAAATTGAAGGTTTGTAACAATCCTCTATCAAGAAAGTCTTTCAGCACCATTTTTTCAACACCATTTGCTCACATTGTGTCTCTCTGTCACATTTTGGTAATTCTCACAGTATTTCAAACACTTTCATTATTATTATATTTCTTATGGTGATCTGTGATTAGTAATTATGGCATACTGAAAGCTCAGATGATGGTTAGCTTTTTTAGCAAGAAGTATTTTTAATGAAAGTATGTACATTTTTAAAATAACGCTATTGCACACTTAATAGACTACATTGTAGTATAAATATAACTTTTATATGCACTGGGAAACAAAAAGTTCATTTGACTTGCTTTATTGCAATATTCAGTTTATTGCAGTGGTCTGGTACCAAGCCTTTGTAATATCTTCTAAGTATGCCTACACAGTAATACTGTTAATAACAGTCCATTCAAAACACCAAAAATTTTTACTACATTTTCCCTGCCATGGAAAGAAGGAAAGTACATGTGTACTTTGCTGCAGGGCAAAATGGCTTAGGGCAACTACATCTGAACAGAGAAAACTGCAAATTTAATAAACCTATATGCCCTTTCTTTCCCTGATTTAGCAGGTAGATGTTTACTCAACTATAACAACCCAAATTTATGAAGTAAATGGAAATTCACTGCCTAGGAATACATTTTTTCCTTCCCTTTCTTCTTACATATAAAATAAACTGGTTCTATGTCACGTCATAAATCAAAGATACTTAATGGTTATTCATAATAGTAACTATGCATAATACCCAGAAATTCTAGTAGAAAAAGATATATCTTCTTTTACCTTTAAAATATTTGTCATTCAACTGTATGATATGTCCGTTATTGTTACTGAAAACAAACAAGCAAAACACATGAAAAAAGCAGAGAGAAATGAATGTCAAAGATACTTTGAACAAAGACTATTTTCAAATGATTTTAATTATGTTGTCAAATTCCCCTCCAGTGCCAGATATGTAGAGGCGATTTGACTTTGTTACCCAGTCCTAAACTCTTGGAAGTGATTGATTCAGTGACAGCACTAGTCCTTCCCTTATGCAAATTAAAGAATGAGCTAGAAATTATTCCATCTGCTTCTCTCACATGAGCCATTGGCTAAAGCCCATAGAGTTTAAGGTATAGTTGCTAGCCTTTCAAAAGTTAGTTCTTTTTTTTTTTTTAAATAAAGATTTTACTTATTTGTTTGACAGAGAGCTAGAGACAGCAAGAGAGGGAACACAAGTGGGGAGCAGGAGATGGAGAAGCAGGCTTCCCACTGAGCAGAGAGCCCGATGTGGGGCTCGAGCCCAGGACCCTGGGATCATGACCTGAGCCAAAGGCAGACACTTAACAACTGAGCCACCCAAATGCCCCCAAAAGTTAGTTCTTAGAAAAAATAAAATGAATGAAGTTAAGTCAGTTAAAATAGAGGAAACTTGGTGTAGCAGATAAAAGCTAGAAATGCACGAGTTCATGGCTGCACCAAATGTCTTCCATTTAGATTTCCTTCTCTGAGTTAATTAACCTCTGAGTCTTACTTTTCTAGTCTTGTGAAAATGGGGAAGATAATTGTGACTTCCTTCCCTATAAGTCTACTGTTAAGACTAAATAAGACAATCCATGTAAATCAATAGGCACATAAAAAATGCTGTAAATATTTTAGCTATAACAATCATTAGTATAATGGTTCTATACAACTGTATCTGAGAAAAATATTGAGCAAATGCTCAGAAGACAATTCTTTCAAATGTCAAAACCCTGTGTATTTTAATTTTAACATTAGCTCATTGGCTTAATATTTTTTAATAATTTCAATAAACATAACTTCATGGGACATCATTTAATTTCTCATTTCTTTCATGTCAGTTATTTATAATTCTTACTATATGAACATATTATTACTTTTGGGACCTGTCCAGCCGATATTCCTACCCCCTACTTAATAAAGTTGTGGCCCTGCTGTGGTATCAGGTAGCCACACCATGAGAAAAATTATCAGTATGCTTAACAGATTCTAAAAAAATGTCATTGGACTCCTAGTAACTCTTGAAATATGCTCCAAACCTAGGTTAAAGGAAATACTTTGACAAAAAAAATAAATAATAGCTCATTTGGGCTATTTCCGATATCTGGTATTAAATGAGAAAACTGTCTAATGTTACCCTTACCTTCTATAATAATAGCTAAAGTATATTAAACTTTTATGATATATCAAGTACCATGCAAAGTGTTTTACTTGCATTATCTCCATTATTACTGAGAACAACTTCATGAATAAATCTTATCCTAATTCCCATTTTATAGATGTGGTTATTGAGATTAGTTTATCATACAGTTTATACATCTAAGAGCTAAGATTCTAATCCAAAACACTTAATTTTCATTAGATAAACTGTTTTGGATATGGGAGTCAGATCTCCACGTGGGGTTGACAGATAAAATATAGGAGGCTCAGTCAAGTATATATCCCAGTATTAAAATTGTTTGTTATTTATTTGAAGTACAAATTTAACTAGGCATCTTGCATATTTATTTGGTAAATCTAGCATTCCTACTTCTGGGAGTTTTTGTTAATTTCAATAAGCAGATCCTGAATTATTTCAGGAGAAAAATAGGTTCACCTCACTAAACAGTTTTTATTTAGCCATTTGGAATAGTTGAGAAGATTTAAGAGGTTGGACTCCAAAAGACAAGGCCGGTGATGCATCTGGAAGAAAAGTGGAATTTAGGGAAAAATCGAGATGTTTAAATGGAAGGTGAGGTTATGTGATATGGCAGGTAAAATAACTTTTCTTCTCCAAATAGACACAAAAGCTGTTAAAAGTTCCATGAGCTCATTTTGGAATGTGATGAAATCTTGAGTTTTGCTTCACAGTGTGTCCTGACCAGAAGCTACCCATGAAGATCCAGTTAGATCTACAATATATAAAATAGTTAATATTTTCCTCAAAGCACTCTAATTCAGTTTACTGAGGAAGGATAGCCAGGTAGGGAAGGAGAGATTAAAGATCAAATTAAACTCTATGTTGGCTTGTTTAAGTTTGTATTAAGGATGCTACATTTGAATTTAACCAGTCATCTCAGTTTGAGCTACTGTAACAAATTACCATACACTGAATGGCTTAAACAACATTTATTTCACATAGTTCTTCTAAAGGTTAGAAGATCAAGATCAGGGTATCACCATAGTCAAGGTATTGGTGAAAACCCTCTTCCTAGTTATGTCCTCACATGATTTTTCCTTGGTGCACGCATACAGAGAGAGCTGTGTCTTCACCTCTTTTTTTTTTTTTTTTTGAAGATTTTATTTATTTATTTGACAGAGAGAGACACAGCAAGAGAGGGAACGCAAGCAGGGGGGAGTGGGAGAGGGAGAAGCCTGCTTCCCGCCGAGCAGAGAGCCCGATGCGGGGCTCAATCCCAGGACCCTGGGATCATGACCTGAGCTGAAGGCAGATGCTTAACAACTGAGCCACCCAGGCACCCCTCTTCACCTCTTTTGATAAGGGCATTAATCCCATCATGAGGACCCTGTTCTCATGACCTCATCTAACCCTAATTACCTCCTAAACACCCCACTCCCAAATATCATCATATTAGGGTTTGGGATTTCAGCATATGAATTTCGGGGGACTCATTCAGACCATAGCATTAGTTAATTAAAAAATAATTGGCTCAATGAAATTCAAGTTATGTTTTTTATTAGACCAGCCTGCACATAATACATATGAAGATTTCTATCAGCAGTAAAGGACTTGTCTACTAAACTACAGAACTTTATGTATTATTGACCAAAATATTAAAAGTAAGCCTTTTTGACTGAATTGTAATCAGACTTAACCTTTATAGCTTATACATCATGGCATTTACATCCTATAAAATCCAATTTAATGGAAAATTCTACAGATAGGAGAGAGAAAAACAAAGAGCATATCAATAATCTTTCTTTATATAGATTTTGTGATTGATATGCTTTCAAATTATGTTGAGCATATAAGAAGGTTTAAGATTACTTATAGCCTTCCAATGTATTCAAAAAAGAGTCAAGTTATATACTTTTTGTTAGGATTAACCTTTACTGCCCAAGATTTACTGAACTGTGGAGATGAGGTAGAGAAGAGTAGATAAGTGTGGTGAAATGGTCAGGAAACAACACTTGTGCATAAGTGAATTCAGTTGAATATGTCATTGTTAGTGTCTGGTTCTCACAGGAGCTAGCAAAAATTTGCTTCTGCTAAGAGCTCAATGGCCTTCTGAAGGACTAAGTGACCACCATCAAAAACCTGTCTGCCAATCCATTCTTAGGGAAACTTGTTCTTATAAAAAAGGAAAATAAGAAAAAGAAAGGGAAAAAAGAAAATTTGAAAAGAAAAAAAATGAAAGAGGGTAAAAGTAGTTTTGAAGGAAAGGCCATTTTTTAATTACTACATGGATTATTTAAAAGAAATATAATAGGAAAAAAGAAAAATGATTCAAAGAGTGAAGAATAAAATAAAGTGTTAATCTGATTTTAATCCACTAAGCAGAATATGTAATGGCTTATGTCTACCTTAATTTTTACTCCCAGATCTCCTATTACAGGTAGCATCATTGACCACAAACTCTAAATGCTGCTCTTTGAAATTCATCTTTGTGTTTTCACTGAGGCTACACTCCTTCCCATGGCACTAAGACAGACTATTCCTAGGAAACATGAGCCTCGTTGTTGCCTGACTTTAGTTTAAGGACTCTATATTGGTCTTGTCAAACTTTCCATTTACTGCAAAGCCACCTATGATGCTTTCATCCAACATTCTTTCCCTCTGACCTTCACTCATGATCAAACTTCATAGTGATATGACAGCCTTCTCAGCCTAGAAAAGGCAAAACTATAGAAACAATAAAAAGATCAGTACTTGTATTTAGAGAAATGGGCCAAGGGTATTGGGGGCAGTAAATAGGTAGAACCCAGAGACTTTTAGGGCAGTGAAACTACTCTGGTATGTTACTATTCAGGGTGGATACATATCAATATACATTTGTTCAAACCCATAGAATATACAATACCAAGAGTGAACCCAATGAATGATAATGATAGGGGCGCCTGGGTGGCTTAGTGGGTAAAGCCTCTGCCTTCGGCTCAGGTCATGATTTCAGGGTCCTGGGATGGAGCCCTGCATCGGGCTCTCTGCTCAGCGGGGAGCCTGCTTCCCCCTCTCTCTCTGCCTGCCTCTCTGCCTACTTGTGATCTCTTTCTCTCTCTCTCTGTCAAATAAAAAAAAAAATTTTTTTTAAATGAATGATAATGATAATGATGTGTCTATGTAGGCTCATCAATTATAACAAATGTAGTGCTCTGTTGAAAGATGTTGATAATGGGGAGGCTATGCATGTGGTAGAGATAAGGGTGTATAGGAAATCTCTGTACCTTCTGCTCAATTTCTCCATGAACCTAAAACTGTTCTAAAAGGTAGTTTAATTTTTTAAAAAAAAATTATAGTATCTGCTCCATTTTATCCATTAGAATTGATCTTTTCCCATTTTTTTTTTTGCGATAGTTGTGGTAACCCACCACAACCCAAAATACACCATGTATTTTCAGTGATAGTTGTGGTAACCCAAGACCATTATTTCGATTTCATCTAATTTGTGGAAAGAATTATACTCCAAATATCATAGTACAGTAAGTGTATATATTCACCCTCCTATTCGTATGTTCCGTTATAAATCACACTTCCCTACTTCTGTTTGAATTACATTAGACTAGATATATAAAGCAAGTATGTCTCGACAAATTAAGACCTAAAGATTGTGGACCAAGTGTTCTTTTAAAGTGCTTGCCTTTGTCAGGTTCTCCAGAGAAAGAAAGCCGGCAAGATGGCAGGCTGGAAATTCCACAAGAGTTGATGCTGCAGTTCTCAGTCCAAAGGCAGTCTAGAAGCAGAATCCCATCCTGTTAAAGGGACACCTTTTCTCGTAAGGCTGTCAACCAAATGCATGAGGCCCACTCAAATTATGAGAGGTAATCTACTCTATTCAAAGACTACTTACTTAAATATTGATCATATCTAAAAAGTCACTACAGAGCAACATCTAGACTGGTGTTTGGAACTATAGCCTAGCCAAGTTGACACATAGAATTAACCTTAGAATACTACCAACTCCTTAGTGGATTCTAGTTAATTTCCAAAGTACTTATCCCAGTTTTCAAAAGTTATGGGAACCATTCCCCCTTGTGCCTTTGATCAAATTTTCCCCATTCCCAGCCTTTCATATCTCCCATTATGCTAGCTGTCTTATTTCAATAATGAAGACCCATATATAATAATTGAGATAACAGGTCAATTACTATCTTTTGAACATTCACTTGGCTTCCCAAAGTATTAAGACTTGATGTATAATCAGATTAGGATATGTTGTGCTAATAAAGAATCCCAAAATGTCAGATTTGACAATAACAAATGTTAATATATTTTCAATCACAAATCTATTGATAGATGGTCACGGCCCACACTCACTTCATTCCAGGACTCAAGCTCTCTTTATAGCATTGTAGTTCTTGAAATATAGGGAAAAGAGAGATTATGAACCATATACTGACTCTGCCCTATAATGACATATATCAGTTCTGCCCACATCTGTTTGATTAGGTAAAACCTGAGTTCATCAGAGCGAGGATTTACAATGTTTAGCAAGCAGGAAAGAATTGTAGTTTTTGGTAAAATATATGCAATCACAGTCAAGGATCTTGTCTAGATAAAATCTTTGAGTGTGAAGTCTTAAAGTCTCCATTCTTTTTCTGCTGGCCTCTACAATGCTGTTCATACCCTGGCCTTTAGTTTAAAGGTCTTAAAGCAATTTGGCTTTGCCTACTGCTGCCTTAAAGCAATTTGCAATAATAAGCCCTTTGTTGTAGGCTCCTACTCTTATTTGGTGGATAACGCTCAAAGGAAAGTACTTGGCAAAAGCATGTCACTGAATTACTTCCTGTTAAAGCTGTAGCTTCAAAACCATCATAATAACCATTACAATTTAGTCTTCTTAACCCTGGAAACTACAGATTGTGGAACTCTCAGTCGATTTTGATTTCCGGTCACAAGTAGAAAGCAACTTTTAGGACAGAATTAGTTCCTTCTATTTCTACCTCTATTCTTTCTTGCAAGACTCAGAAAACAGCAAGAAGTACCAATATTCTGATTTTTTTTTTCTTCCATTTCCCCCTCTTTATAACCTCAGTTCATCACATGGTCTTCATCCCAAGCAGCACAATTTAATCAAATATTTCATTATTGCATATCAGGTGTCAATCTGCTTCCACTCTACAGTTGTTGGAACCTGTCTCCCAACTCCATCCCAATTTCATTCCACAGATTATGTTTTTGACACTTACAAATGTCACTCTGATGAACCAGATTTTGGGTCAATTAGAGATTGGGTTCATCCACATATAACAGAAACCTATCTAAAAAGTTTTCGTGAAGTCTAACTCAGCATCTTCCACACCCGTATAATTAGTGAGCTAGGAGTCATAAGACTATCTTTAACTACAAGATGATAGAAAATTTGGCTCTAAGCATGCGCCCATTGGCATTCCAAACACAATCAAAGTTTTCTGTTAATAATTAAGAAGGAAATGAATATTGGATTAGGCAACTAGTAGTCCTTGTCATGATCACATTTCTTTGGCGAGAAAATAAAAACGAGTGCACATCTATACAATGATGATATGGTTTTAATATGTCATACAGTAGACACGGTAATAATAACAATAGTTTCCATAAATGATACTACTTCTTCTCTATCACCTCCATCATCTAATCTAATCACAACAAAGTTGCAAATGTATCTTTCTACTGATTTGATAGAAAGGAAAACTGATGATCTTTAGCTAGTGAATGACAGAGCCAGGAATATAATCCATTTTAACACCACATCTGATGGTTAGATAAAGAAAAGCTTACCAGCAACTATGCTAAAAATAGTAGGATCTTTTTGGGGAACCTGGGTTGCACAGTCAGTTAAGCAACTAGCTCTTGGTTTCAGCTCGGGTCATGGTCTCAAGGTCATGATCTTAGGATTGTGAGATTGAGCCCTACATCAGGTTCCACACTTAGTGTGGAGTCTGCTTGTGTTTCTTTCTCCCTCTCACTCTGCCCAGTGCCCCACGCCCATGCTCGCACTCTTTCTCTTTCTCTCTCAAATAAATAATCTTTAAAAAAATAAAAAATAGTAAGATCTTTTTGAACAAATTATCTCTCCATAAAGCTCTTTTAATAAATAGAAATCAAAACTATAGAATATTGGCACCTCAAACACTTGTCAGAGGATTAAACCATAAAATTATTTTGATTCACCATAAACCAAAAACCCACTTGGGATATTTGATATTTAAGGAAAAGAATTTAAGGGATGTATTAACCATACATTGCAGTTTATCACCAAAATCTACTATTAACACACTTCTGAAAAAAATTTAGCTCCTACTTTCATCACTTCACCAAAAAGCACTGGCTTCCTGTTTCAACTTCTTATATAGATTTGGAGATGTTGAGAACCTATAGAAAATCCTGCTGGAAATTCAGACCATCACCTGCTAATTCTTTCAGTTATTTTCATGATCAATATCAATCACCACAGTAAAAATACTATCAGCAATTTTCCTGCTTGTTAATGTTACTAGAAAGAAATAGCCATTAAATTATTCCATTCAAATACAAAAATACTGCTATTGGAAATTTGCCAGATGTTTAATACATCATTGAAAAGTAATGATAATATTTAAAATTATATCTTAATAGAAAATATCATTAAGATATTCAATTCTATTGCAGATTAGAACACCATTTAGTTTCATGGCTGATTAAAATATTTTCCACAAAGATATCCTTAGAAAATTATCTAGGGCCCCACTTGATAAATATACTTTTATTATATTTTATTTTGATGTTATATTTCAGTTGTTTTATCCATTTAACATTCATATTCATAATGAATATAGTACAAAACAGTCAAGAGATTTGCATTTGGTAGTCTTGCAAAATGCAGATTTTTTAAATGTTTCTCTAACCTAATTAATTTTCCAAAATAGGTCATTTTAGTTTAGTTTAGGGTTAGATTACAAATATTTAGTAATTTATGTAAAAGTAATATCCAGTTGCTGTTTTTTGTAGATGCATATATATTTTTTTTCTTTTCAAGGACTCTTTAGTATTTTCATATCATACTAAATATATCTGTGTATCTTTTTTTTTTTCTATATTGAAGTTCTGTTTTCTTAAGGCTTTTTCTCCTTGCTTGTATCTTTATATTTGACTTAATCTCAATTGAAAACATTTCCAGTTCTTGCCAGAAATCCAGTGGGGGGAAAAATTGCTTCTCTCTTGAGTGTCTCATTCCACAGAGTCTGAGAGTTTTGTATAGTCAATCCTCAGTAAATACTTACTGCATGAGAGAATGAATAAATGAATGGACTGATTTTCTGGAAATTCATCCTGGTATCCTGTATTAATAGCGAATCATTCCTATTCAGTTCATATTAAGAGACAGAAATAATAATTTTTTCTCATTGTTCTGTGTCTATATAGAAAAAGAGGAGCAGAAAAATTATCTTGGAATTTTTCTCAGCAACAGTCCTATTTGTGTTTTCTTCTGTTTTGAAATAGTAATGGAAAAGTCCAAATTCTTTCAGTATATAAAGCAAACAATTAGATCGTCTCATCATACCACAATTTCCATCATTTAACTTGCATTTACATATTCATACTAGAATAAATTTAAATATTACTTTACATTAAAGAATATTACCACACTTAGGAATATTACTTCAATTTTCAATTTATTTAAAATAGTTTGAGATAGTAATCACATATATTTTGTTTATCAAAGTTCAAAAAGAGCTTTTGAGAATACCTACTTTCTAATGTAAAATAAGCAAAATTTGTGACTTTATTTCTAGTTGAAGTATTTATTATCAAATTGTAATATAAGTATTATCAATCTCAAATAAAGAGATTGATTTTATTATAATGGATAATGTAATTCATCAATTTATTTGTTGAAAGATAACAATTTAATATAAAGATAATATTTAATATAAAGAAATCATTCACATGTTCCATAAGTTTCACGTTAAATTGAGTATCTTCCTGCTTTACCATTAATGCTATTAACAAAACAGGAAATTAGACAGTGTGTTATGAAGCAACTCAAGCTTTTTACACTGTGTAATTGCCTCTGTCATTATGTAGGTGATATATAAAAGTCCAAGGTTACTGAAGGATGATATTTTACCATTACACTGAAGAAAACATTTCAGTGGAGGAATAAATGAGGAAGGGGCTTAAGGCTATATAGAAATCTGATTTAGTATAATTGAGCAACTATTAACTGTATTTTAACACAGTACCTGGTATATAAGTGCAGCTCAAAAAATATTGACTTTTTAAAAAATTAATTTAATACAAGTACTTAAATAATTTCATCATTTTCCCTAATGTATACTATTTTCAATACAAGAAGGATGAGGGCATTTAGTCTCTTTAGTGGACCAATAACTTTGACACCTGGCTCTCTGTTTTTTCATTTACCTAGAGTTTCTTTTTCATTTTTGGTAAATTCTCAAGGTAATTGATAACCCATTAAAACATTAGCCCATGGTTTTATGTTATTTTTTTTTTATTAAAAAAAGAAAAAAAACCCTCCAGTTACGTTTACCTCCATCCTTCCACCGCAATACCTAGGACGTAGTTATTACCCTAAAGTATTTCTTCTCGATATATTATAATTCAACATTACCTTTATGGAAGCAAGTTCTTCAGCATTTCTTAAATTTAAATGCTGTTATTTTTATTTCATTAAGTCCAGTTTCTTAGTCTTGCCATTTACTCGCATATGAACTCCCTTCTGACTCTACTCTTTTTTATATCCACGCTTTGATCCTTACCTTCTGATCCTTACCTTCTGATCCTTACCTTGCTTCCCTCTCTCCCTTCCTCCCTCCCTCTCTTTCTCCTTCCTTTGTCATTCCTTCCTGCCAATATACCACACACAAATCAATAAAATTAGTATGATTGTTGGCAAATCTCTAAATTTCCAGAATACCTTATGTAAACAACTCAAAGATTGAACAAATAAAACAACCACTGGCAATATCATCAGGGATTTTATGTTATCTATGGAAAGCATATAAAACTAATTTTTTTTCTGTTTTCTGTTTTTTTAGACCACTCTCTAAAAACTGGCAGAAATGCAATTGGAAAATAAATCAACATCACAAAATAGAGCAATTCAAAATGCACAAAAATATTTATAAAACAAATATATATTTTCATAGATTTATTTAAGTCTTTTCAAATTCTAAGTCTCAATTTTATATTACGATATTTGGAATTAGTTTTTATAATGCAGCTATTTCAACTATATCATATCATGTGGATCCAATTTTTTTTTCTTAGCATAACAAAGGGAAAACCTTTTAGAAGAGAAAATAGAAATCGTAGATTATCCTGGAATACACACACAATGAAAATGTAGTCATGTATAACCAGCATTGTCCTCCTGAACATGACTTATTGAGAGCAATAGCTCTCAAAGTAGCATCACCCATATCAGAATCACCTAAGGTGATTTTAGGCATTAATTCCCAGGACACACATCACATTGGCAAAATCAAATCTCTGGAACTAAAATCTGATATTCTGCATCTATTACAGGCACCCCAAGTAATTTTTATGCAGATAAAAATTAAGAACTACTAACCAAGTCAATTCAACAGAGATCCAAATGCGTCTGTTCTGCATGATTTTATCATCTTACACAAATTCTGATCTGATCTGCATCCAAAGATTTCAGAAAAAGGAAGAGGTGCTTAAAACACTTGTCAAAAAATTCCAATTTTGGTGTATACAATTAGTCCAACTTGTCATCTGTGGGCAAAGTAACTGATTCATTATATTATGAGGTATCATTAATAGGGGACTTACTATGTCTCATATACTGTGTGATAAGTACTTAACATGCTCATTTTTATTTCACAACTCTATAAACTAAGCATTATTATCCCATTTTAAAGATGAGGAAAAACGAGAACAGTGAAATTAAATACCTTGCCCAAAGTATTTCAGTTAGTAAAAGACAGATTATGGATCTTAACACATGCTGGTTTGGTTTCAAAGATTGTACTTTTGTCTACTACATAATAATGTCAACACACCTCCATAGGCCCATGCAAATACTACTCAATATACCTGTACTAACTTTGTGAAAGCATGCTTTTAATCATGCCTTATAACATGGTCTTGTTATAAAATTATACTTTTTATTAACAATTTTTAAAGCACGTTTACTTACACTATCTTCTTGGATCCTCAAAACAGCATACATACACTATCTTCTTGGATCCTCAAAATGTAATAAGACAAAGCATATTGTCATTGTCATCTGCAAATGGAGAAATTGAGGCTTAGATAGTTATCTTATTTTGTCCTAGAGACCAGAAATGGAGTGGTGTGGAACAGGGATTGATGGAGAATGTGGCATTTTAGCTTGTGGTATTTCTTTTTATCCCCACTATACTGACTTCTTAGAAGACAAGAATTTCCCTAGTATCCACCTGAATGCAACTGTTTATATAGAAAGAATAGGTTAAAGAAATCTATGGTAAAAATTTGACCTACTGAGAGCAAATTGAGAGGTGACTCGCAGTAATAATACTGATTTTCCAATGTTATAAAATATATAAACATTTCTCAGTGCTTTAGAAACAAAGCTTCTGGGGTGTCTGGGTGGCTCAGTCATTAAGCATCTGCCTTCAGTTCAGGTCATGATCCCTGGGTCGTGGGATGAGCCCCACATTGGGCTCCCTGTTCAATGGGAAGCCTGCTTCTCCCTCTCCCATTCCCCCTGCTTGTGTCCCCTCTCTTGCTGTCTCTCTTTGTCAAATAAATAAATAAAATATTTAAGAAACAAAACAAAGTTTCTATCTTTTCCACTCAGTTTATGTTGCCAGAAAAGAGTGAAAACAGCCACTATCTAATATGACTCTGTACTATTAAGGCTGTATTTTATGAGAAAAGCTTAGCTCCTATGATAGATACATAAAGTTATAATCTCTTCTTCACAGTATTAAAACTTTTAATATTGTACTTTACAAAGAGAAAAGTAAAATCCTAGCCACATCTAGCTAAATCCATTCATCCATTCGACACATTTTTATTGAGTGTCCAAAATGCACGAGGACCTGTGTTAGCTGCTAGAATGCATAGATGAAGTCACTCCCTTGATTAGCATTTACTTTCTTCTTCTTAGGATTCCCATGACTCCTAACTTAATAGGCATTTTTAGAGAGGAGATACCTGAAGTGAAGTGAAGCACTTTTGAAGTTGACATCTATTCTGTTTTAAACCTTCTAAGTCTTTAGTGGACTCATGCATCACTTACAACAGTGATTTAAAATTGCCTGGAAATGACTACTTCTCTTATACATTCATGCACTAAATTTATTTATTTCAATATGAAAATAAAATTGACAAGGAACTTGACATGTTGATACATTTAAAACTATCTTGTTGTGGTTATTTGTGATAATTTCTTTGCCTAGGTGAATTACCTCCACTAATTAAGTGCTTTCCAGTGCCCTATTAGCTGTGTTTCAATGTCACAGCGAACTGAGATATTAGAGGAAATTGTATTCTAACTGCTATCTTAGTGGACTCCCAGTCTTCTCTCTAATCCCTAGGTATTGTACGCATATCTTGTACACAGACATCTCTTCAATAACATACACTGAAGAATCTTCAGTCTCACTAAAGATGTACAGTATGCACAACTGTTTGTTATTGATTATATTCATAATGAGAGTCTAATCAGAAGACAGAAATTGTATAATAATTTGAACAGGAAAAGTTTAATATAAAGAATTACTAACTATAACGGGGAATTAGGAAATAGAGGATTGGCTAGAAAGAAGAAAAAGAACTCTAAAGAACATAAGAATAAAAGATGTAGGGGCATCTAGGTGGCTCAGTCGGTTAAGCGTCTCCCTTCAGCTCGGGTCATGATCCTAGAGTCCCAGGATCGAGCCCCATATCAGGCTCTCTGCTCAGCAGGGAGTCTGCATCTCCCTCTGCCCCTCACCCCTCTCTCGTACTCTATCTCACTCTCCCTCTCTCAAATAAATAAATAAAATATTTTTTTAAAAAAGTAAAAGATGTGGAATAGTGCTACTACACCTAGGGCTGAGACAGAGTATCCAAGGAAAGGAACACATATGGAAAAGTTCAATCCCCATGCTGAACATTTGAAAGGCCTGAGTTCCAGATATCCTTGGACAGTAAACAGCTGTAACTCTGGGTAGTGGAGACATTCACTGAGGCTACCGTAGGGGCCCAGAGCAGGCTGCCCCAAGGTGGCCCACTTTGGCATAAAGGTTGTTTTCAGTTAAAAGTAATCAAAACTCAACAGGTACAGGAAAAGCTCTCTGCCTCCCCCACAATTGCTTAAATTTACAATGGAAAGGAGAGCCTATAGTAAGAAGAGAGCTATTAACAGAGACTCCCCTTTACCTAAAGAGCTTATGTGCATAATACAGCAACCTTGTTTTTCCAAACATCTCCTTTCACCTTCTTGCTAATGAGCTCTCTCCCCTTTGAATCCTCAGGCCCCTACCCCTCTCCTTAGCTCATATAAGATACATGTGGCCTCATTGTTTTTGGAATTTCATGTCTATGTGGATTCCCCATTCGTACACCTTTTAATTTGATTTTCTCCTGTTAACCTGTCTTATGTCAACTTGATTCTAAGTCCAGCTAGAAAGACCATAGGGTAGAGAGAAGAAGGTCTTCCTTCTCAATACTACCAAGCTGCCTGAGTGGGTGCAGGCAGGCCATTTAAAGGAAGTACCAGTCTACCTGACTCTGTTCAGCTAGGTGCTGCAACAGCCTAGTCTTACAGAGGCGAGCTGTGTTGCAAGTGCTGGGCACTGCAGAAATCACATACACACTCTAGAATCCTGCCTATAGGAACACAACAGGCCCCAGAAGAGAATCCCTTTTGTTTTCCAGAGTCCCTCCTATACACTCTACTGGCAAAGCTTAGTCTCATGACAGCTGGCAAAAGAGGAATACTTAGAAGGTCCAGCTGCAGGATCACAGAAAAGTCAGTCCAACATGGATTTGAAGCTGAGAGGCTAAATTCATAACTGGCACATTGATACAAATAGTATCATTTTTTTAATTTCTGAGTTAACTCAATTTTAATGCATTTTGATGATGTCTAAAGTAACTTAATGAGCAGCATCCATCAAGTAAGGGGAGAGAGTCAAGAACATGGTAGAAGAACAGCCTGTTTATAAAACTTATGAGACTAACAGTATTGGATGATGCTTAGTAAGAGTTCAAAAATTTACATAAAATATAATGATGTGCGTCAGGGAGCTATTAATATGAACACATCCTTTTAAGTTGATTAAGCCAGGAAAATCATGGACTACAGTCACACAAACATACACACACACATCTATGCATTTTAACATTAATGAATTAAAAAACTGAATTTCACGTATGAATGCATATCTGTTAGTAAAAAATTAAACTATCATTACACAAAAAATTTAACATCAGGGAATCATTCGAACTTTTTGTGGAATAGTAAACTGTAACAGCAGATTATCAGTTCACATCAAGTCATTTACATCTGCTCTATATTTAAATATAAACATTCTTTTTGAAATGGATTTATATCTACTCAAGTTTAAAACAAAAATATTTTAGGGATGCCTGAGTGGATCAGTGGGTTTAGCATCTGACTTAGGCTCATTTCAGAATCCCAGGGTACCCGGGATCAAGGCTGCCTGCAGCTGGGAGTCTGCTTCTTCCTCTCCTCTTGTCCCTACCTCCCTCCGTACCCTCCATCCTGCTCATGGTCTCTCTCCCAAATAAATAAATAAAATCTTTTTAAAAAATAAAATAAATAAAAAACAAACACTTTCGTATTTGACTGATCCATAATATTTTTAATTTTATGCTATTACAATTTGTGTAAGTCTTGAGTGAATGATTTAAAGTAACTTAAAAAGATAACATTCTCCAAAATTACTTTTTATTTGAGAAAAACTAATACTCAAGAAAATTTAGATATGCAAATTTCTATATTGGGCTTTTAATCCTCATAAATAATATATTGTACATAAAACTCTATATTCATCATTCTATTTTCATTTTAAATATTTAATTATAACTTACAACAGTTCTGCAGAAAACTACATTTCCTCATACCCTTAGGTTCACTCTACTATTTTTAAGGTTTGAGATAAAATAGAGATTTTCTTGAAACGAAAGAACGAGTTAGCACCTTAATAAAATTTCAGTGTCCTATTACAGTTCTAAGAAATATTTTGTGATTAAAAAGATTGTTTTCCTCAACTCTACCTCAATGTCCACTCCAATTTTTTTTTTATCTCATTTTGAAGTTAAAAATATAGCCATCTCTGAAGACAATCAGGAGTACAATTGCTCAAATCACACTACCTGGATTTGACTCCTGTTAGTACTAGTCTCTGTATGACCCTGGGCCATACTTAACTCCCACCAAGTACACTACTGTCCTTATGTGGATGACAGGGATAATAACTATCTCAGAGGGTCATTACCTGTATTAAGTGAGGTAATATACATGTAAGAATCTTAGCAGAGTGCTTCACATACATTTAGTACTTAATGTATCTTTATAATTAATATGATAGTGATGAAAATATAAAGCCACGTTGAATGGGAACATAGAATTTAGAAAAATATATTGCACTTATTAAAAGCAGACACCAAATCATATAGGCACCTGGGATTAAAGGGTTTCATGTTGATAAATATTTCTCAATAATATTGATTATGGGAAGAAGTGATACCAGTTATACTGCTGTTTATTTTGTTCTTTTTATTGTTTTAAATTCAATTGATTTGTCAGGACCTAGAAATGAAAATATGGACATGATGCATACCAATTTTATATCCACACAATCAGGTTTTTTTTTTAATATTTCATTTATTTGTCACAGACAGAGAGGGAGGGAGAGTGAACATAAGCCAGGGGAGCCGCAGGCAGAAGGAGAAGTAGGCTCCCTGCTGAGCAAGGAGCCTGATCCAGTTACTCATGACCTGAGCCCAAGGCAGCTGCTTAACCAACTGAGCCACCCAGGCATCCCCACACAACCAGTTTTAAAGTATTTTTTTTTTTGATGAAAGGAAAAATAAGACAAAGCAAAATGTTCCTAAAAGGAACTAGGTAGGCCATAAGAAAATTTAATTTGTATCATGTTTACTGCTAAAACAGAAAACTTAAAAACTTCAGAAACTAATACCTTAGAAATTGAGTAAAATTTTCAATCAAAATCTTAGAAAGAACCATATGCATGGGAGCTCATGTGTTTCATGTGCCTGAAATCGATAAAAATGAAAAATGCATATGAAATATGATCACTTTCAGTCAACCTGGTAATGGAAAGCATCTTTATAATCAGATAAGCTATAGGTGAAGATTTCCTCTATGATGATGTTCACCACAGGAACTCATCAGCTAGGTCCCTCCTTATGATATTTAAAGTTTGACTGAATATTTTAAATCTTTTATATATAATTGTTCCAGACTCATCTATTCTAAAACTGAAATTGCCTTTATTTTGCATTCCATTTTCAGCATCACCTAAGGAAATTAATAATAAGTAATTCCCTGTGATAATTAAATATTCTTTTTATTCTATTGTTTAATTTTTAAAGTTAGTATTTATTTCTTACCCCTATATCAACATAAGGTTCCCTTTTAACCTTTGTGTTATACCTAATGCAAAAGGAATTGCTCTAAGAAGAAATACTTCCTTTCACACAGCTTCTATCCTCAGAATCTGAATTTAATAGTATTGTTTAAGACTAAGAAAAAATGACCAGGCCATTTACATTCATTGAGTACACAGGTCTGATATTTAGAGATGATATTTCCTGCACAACTGTACTTATAAAAACATACTTATAAATATTTGGCAGCCATATCTACCCTCGTGGTCACCATTAAAATAATATAATGATAATAAGAATATTATTAAGAATAATAAAATTATTATAATAATATTATTAAGAATAAAGTTGCTGTTTAGTGGCAGGATGATTTTTGAACACGCTTATTAACCTCCCTATGTTTTCTCACTCACATACTCACATACAGGTTTGGAATACCTGCTACATAAGGTAGATTAACATCTCACAAGTGTTTATGAATCATAAGAGCATAAAATATTTTGTTTATGATTACCATGTTGTATGATGATTCGCCAAGAAAATAGAGATATATTTCTGTCTTTGAATTTCATTGTCAGTATGCATTTTCTTATTCTTTTGGCCTCTACCTAAGTGCATCTCTTTGCAGTTTGTTCAATCAACAGAGGTACAATGAATTTTCTGTGAATAAGACACTGTGAGAGGTGCTGAGAAAATAATGCTGCCAACACATAAGACATTTCCTTTCTACCTAGTTTTCAAGTGAAAACAAATTTAAAACAATGCAAATGTTTTCAAAAATGGCATAGAAAATGATGACCATATAAATTAAGAGTATTGGGGATTTGCTGTGGGCTTAGTTAATCAATCATGACATTCAGTTCAATTCAAAGACTGATGAAAAAGCTACCATATACAGGCATTTTGCTCTATGTTGGATTTAAAACAAGTTTATAATCTACCTAAGGAATGAATAAAAAATAGAAATACTATGTGGATAGTATAAAATGTGATTTGGTGGAGCGCCTGGGTGGTTCAGTGAATTAAAGCCTCTGCCTTCGGCTCAGGTCATGATCTCAGGGTCTAGGGATCGAGCCCCTCATCGGGCTCTCTGCTCAGCAGGGAGCCTGCTTCCCCCTCTCTCTCTGCCTGCCTCTCTGCCTACTTGTGATCTCTCTCTCTCTCTCTGTCAAATAAATAAGTAAAATCTTTAAACACACACACACACAAAATGTGATTTGGTTTCTAAATTAGGTTCAAGTGTCAAAAAGAAAAAACAAAGCAAAACAAAACCACCCTCCCCACACTCACACATAACCCAAACTTCTATTCAAGCATTCCAAATTTAGATAATAGTATAAGGTAAAATGTGGAAATAGAAATTTGAAGGTACATTAGTGACTGGATTGTTAATGGTGGATCTCAGGGTCTTTCTGTATTTCTTTCTCTTATTACACACAGCTGACTCTAAAAAGTGTTAATGTTTCCTTGGTCATGCTCTGGTTTTTCTTATATATCTGGCCCCTACCTTTTCACTCACTCACTTGTGCCATTTATTTTATCATAAAATAAAGCAAAACACCAAAGGTAAAATGGGGACAAGCACAGTATTGAGATTTCTATGATCAGTAACCTTACTCATACTGCCACAGCCACAAAGACTATGAACTGAGTAAGACTATATTTTTAGAATTATCATCTCTAAGTGAGTGGTTTTGCCTAAATGATGTCTAAATTTGCCTGCCCTTTAATTTTTCAATAGATTTTTTAAACAAATTATGTGATTAAAATTGTTCCAGTTCTGATTTTAAACAATTAAAATTAAGCAATTAAAATTAATTATTGTTTTACTTCTGTATACTTAGGTAACTTTTAAGTTATTTTTTAAAATCAACAGACTGTATTTTTAAAAATCACACCATTTATTTAGAAATTTTGTTAGATCATTAAATATCTAAAATGGAGTTTCAGCTTTAAGATAAAAGCAAAAACTCTATTTTATTACTAGATACTTAAAAATGCAAATCAAAATAACAAAACGCAATTAGATTAGAATGGAAGCCACCAACTTCATCTATAAAGATCTTCATCTTTATAGATACCTATAATACAAAACACCACATATAAAGAATGAAAGATTAAAAAGTGCAAACTGAATTTATGGAGTATAGGAAGGTAAATGGAGATGTCAACAAGAAGCAAGCTCGGGGTGCCTGGGTGGCTCAGTCAGTTAAGCATCTGCCTTTGGCTTATGTCAGGATCCTGGGGTCCTGGGATCGAGCCCTGCTTCAGGCTCCCTGCTCAGTAGGGAGCCTGCTTCTCCCTCTCCCTCTGCCTGCTGTTCTCCCTGCTGCTCCCCCTACTTGTGCGTGCTCTCTCTCTCTCTCTCTCTGCGTCAAATAAATAAATAAAATCTTAAAAAAGAAGAAGAAGAAGAAGCAAGCTCATTTGCTCTGCAAATCCCCTAAAAGCTTCATAATTGGAAGCACTACTTGCCACAGGAATTTGCAGTGAAGCAAGAGTTGAAAATCAAAAGAGGCAGCACATAGAGCACAGATCCTCCCTTCTGTCTCAACCAGGCAAATACTGATCTATATTTGAAGGAGATGGGAAAATAATTCTCTAGAAAAATAGAATCAGAAAAAATCTGGACTTGAGAACAGTAGGTAATCATAAAAAAGAAAAAAAATGCTGTGATGGACTTAAAATAAAGGATTAGTTGTAAATCACAGGGCATCTTTATAGCCCCAAGGCAAGAGATTAAAAGACCTTTACCTGAGGATCCTGGACCACACTGGACAAAAAGGCTTACAAAAAGTGACATTTAAAGGTCTTCCAATGGAAAAACCATTCCAGTAAACCCAGTCTGTAAACAAGATTGACCAGGACCATAAACTTATAAATGTTTCTTAATTGCTGATTCTCAAATATGAGTGAACTAGCAAAAACTGTGAAAAATTTACCAAAACTTCCACCATTACAAACAAAGGCAATGGCTAAAATAAATAACACAGGCAACAACAGATATTGGCAAGGATGTGGAGATAGGGAAACCCTTTTATGTTGTCGGTGGGAATACAAACTGGTGCAACCACTCTGGAAAACAGTATGAAGTTTCCTCAAAAAGTTAAAAATAAAACTACCCTCTGACTCAGCAATTACACTACTAGATATTTACCCAAAGGATACAAAAAATACTGGTTTGAAGGGGCACATGCATCCCAGTGTTTACAGCAGCATTGTCAACAATAGCCAAATTACGGAAAGAGCCCAAACATCTATAGACTGATATGTAGATAAAGAAGAGGTGGTGTATATACACAATGGAATATTTCTCAGCCATCAAAAAGAATGAAATCTTGCCATTTGCAATGACATGGACAGACCTAGAGTGTATTATGCTAAGTGAAATTAGCCAGTCAGAGAAAGACAAACCATGTGATTTCACTCATATGTGGAACTTAAGAAACAAAACAGATGAACATAGGGGAAGGGAAATAAAAAAGAGAAAGGGAGGCAAACCGTTAGAGACTCTTAACGATAGAGAACAAACTGAAGGTTACTAAAGGAGAAGTGAGCAGGGTATGGGCTAAATGCATGATGGGCATTAAGGAGGGCACTTGTGCTGAGCACTGGGTATTATATATAAGTGATGAATCACTTAATTCTATTAATTCTAGTCACTAAATTGTACTCCTGAAACCAGTAATTCACTATATATTAACTAGCTAGAATTTAAATAAAAACTTGAAACAAAGAAAAAAGAAAAAAAGAAGACAAAAAGAAGAAACTTGGAAAAAGCAGACAATACAATAGCAGAAAAAAATATATATTCCCCCAACTTAGAGATAATTTACACAGATAAACACATACATTAATTCATGCACCATAGCAAGATGCTAAAAAACATGATTAGAAACTGTAAAAAAAAAAATCAACAAAAGTGCAAAATTGTTGGCAGATAAAATTAAGGAAATGTAATAAATAGAAAAAAATTGTCAAAGAAAGGGAGAATAAGAGGAAAAGAAAATAAAAATCAGTTGAAGAAAATCAACATCTAATAGGATTCTCTGAACTAGAAAAGCAAAAGGTAGAAAGCGTCCTGCAGAAATAATACAAGAACATATTCCAATACTGAAGGAAATGATGGAACAGATGGAAAAGGCCCCTAAGAATCCAGCACAGTTATTGGGAAAAGATTCACAACAAGATGTAACACTGGGAATTTTCAGAAACCTGATATTGAGAGAACATAAAACTTTCTAGAGAAACAGCTCATATAATTAGTATGGACCTTTTCAACAGCAATATTAAAAGTTATATAATCATGAAACAGAGCCTTCAAAATCCTGAGAGAAAAATAATTTATAGTAGTCTATCTATCCCAAATATCAGTCAAGTACGAGATAAGAATCAAGATGGTTCAAACATGCAGAATCTTTTAAAAATGTACTTTCCGTGTAATGGGGAATGGAAGCTTCTGGGAGATCCTCAAGAAGAGAAAAGCAGGATTAATACCTAAGCCAATAGCTTTAACCATTTAGAAACACACACACACTCACACTTCTGGAAAATAAAACATTATTCAATAAAGGGAAAGATATAATAGTAGATTTCTTGGCTCAAAATTTAATTATTTGTATTGTTTTAATAACATAAACACTGAATATTCATTTCAGCAAAAATTGAACCATTCATTTAGAGGATGAGGGAAGGGAAAATATAAGAGAACTCAATCCTCATTTTATTAGTGAAAAATCGGATCTTGAGCATGAGAAATAGACTTGGAAAGCAATGACACACACAGAAGATAGAGATGTCATTTTCTCTCTCTCAAACACACACAAAACGTTCAAACATAGTCATCCAGGGCTCCAGATCATTAGTGTGTCAGGTTCCTTCTATTTTTCTTCTCCTGTATTCAGACAAATGGCTTCTAGATTAACTTTCTTTTTTGCTGTAATAAATTACTACAATTAAGTGACTTAAACAATACAAATTTATTATCTGTGGGTCAGACATCCAACATGAGTCTTACTGAGCTAAAATTAAGGTGTCAGTGGGATCGCATTTCTTACTGAGGAGTTAGGGGAGAATTGGTATCCTTGCCAATCTCAGCTTTAGAGGCCACCTACATTCCTTGACTTTTGGCCTGCTTCCTCCATATAAGCTAAGCTAACTATTGGTGGAGCAAAAAGAGAACTAAGTTCCACCAGTCCAATGATAAATACCTCTATTCGGGTCTGACCTGAGATTTTAAGTCAATCTTCTTGAAGACACAGAGACAGCCAACTCACTGCCTGAAGTTCAACAGTGATTTATATTTTGAGGAGGAAGTTTGTGGATAAAGCAGAGAAAAGTCTAAAGCAGACTTCCCCAAATAGTGAAATACTATTTTATAAAAATGGTATCAATGAGGATTTGACTTACAAAGGTATTTTTGAGCTGGTTTACTTTCCAGCCATCTGAGGGTACAAGTGTGCTGCATGGTTCCCATCAACTTTGAGCTCAGCTCCACATATCTTCCCATATCTCACTTACCATCTTGTGAAGGACATGACTGGGATGGGAGTGGGGTGAGAAGCTATAGTAGAACATTCTCTGGATGATATCTTATATGAGAACAGAAGTGAATGGGAGCCAGAACCACCCCACAACCCCCCCTACCCCCTCCCCACGCCATCCCATTGAAACCCTGTCTAGGTTCCTCCTTCTTTTCAGAGACAGTCTTTCTGGGAAATAATACTAGGTGCACTTTTTGTAATTATTTCAAATGTTTTCCCAAAGGTGCTGCAGAATGCATTCTTTAGTTTTATCAAACTAAAAGGCTGAGTGAGAACTGGGAGAAACTTCCTTCCCTTCAGTATTCTTTTCCACTTTCAGTAAATACTCTTATTTTGTGCTCCATGGGCCAACAACTGCTGATCTCAACATCCTGTAAACTCCTTGTAAAATCAGTGGTAGACCATATATTCCACCAGCTGGGCCTTGTTATTGGATTGTATTTTCTAAGAAGCAAGTAATTTCGATCAAGTAGTTTATTAGCATTCTCCAGGAAACAAAACCAATTGTGTGTGTGTGTGTATCTGTGTGTGTGTGTCTGTGTAGAGAAAAAGAGAGAGGAAGAGATATTTATTATAAGGAATTGGCTTATGCAATTATAGAGGCTGACAAGTCCCAAGATCTGTAGCGATAAGCTGAAGACTCAAGAGAGCCAATGGTGTGGTTCTAGTAGTTCTGATAGAGTAGGCAGTTAGCTAGACATGAAGAGGGACTTTCCAACCATTGAAAAAGATAAAACGCAAGAAACTGCCAACCACCCCACCCCAGCTGCAAAGGGGGATTTTCCCACAGCGGGGGTGGGGTGGGGGGGAACCCTGGGGCCCACACATCCACTCTTCCTGATGGGGAAAAACTGTACTTTAAGCCGACTGACCAAACTGGCAAGGGAACTCCAGTCCTTGTCTCAGAGCCCTTCCGGCTCTTCTCTCCTACCCTGTTCCTCTCGCGCACCAGAATGCCAAGTATGCGCGAGGAGGAGGATATAAATTACCCTCCCTGCTTGTGCTCGGGGCTCAGATCTTTGGAGAAGGATCTCCT
>CM052895.1:54145703-54293686 GCA_028534135.1 Potos flavus
GTCTGACCGGACGTTCTCCCAGAAACTTGTTATTACTTATTGCAGCAGCCTTAGGCACCTCAAGATGGATTGCTAAATTCATAGAAAACACTATTACCAGGCAAACTGCTGCTCAGATACTAGCCTTGCAAGGCCATCAGCCATAGTAGATGATAATGATGCCCTATAAACCAGGTGTTTAAAGGGGCATCAAAGGGGGGAATGATGGGGAAAAACTGTACTTTAAGCCGACTGACCAAACTGGCAAGGGAACTCCAGTCCTTGTCTCAGAGCCCTTCCGGCTCTTCTCTCCTACCCTGTTCCTCTCCCGCACCAGAATGCCAAGTATGCGCGAGGAGGAGGATGTAAATTACCCTCCCTGCTTGTGCTCGGGGCTCAGATCTTTGGAGAAGGATCTCCTCTGAGTCCACCGGTGAATAAATCTCTCTCCCTTCTTAGTCTCTGAGTGCCGCTTGGTTTTTCCACCAGGATCCAGCCCAGGTTCTGCTACATTCCCTATAACCACTGCCCTAAAGTAACCTATAGCTTCATTATAATACATTTACATTGTGGTTTTCACCCCCTCGAGGGGGTTGGTTGCTATGACAGTTCCACTAAACACCATACACGGTCATAAACTCCCTCTTCTGTCCTATAGGAGACTCCCATGTGATTGGAGAACCCTCGAACAAAGACCTCCCCAAGTGTGACCCTGCAACCCAAATACAGATAAAAGGAAAAGACACCCCTAACCCCAGCCCAGGTGCCACCTCTGGGTCTGCCCCTTCTCCTACCTTTAGAGCATACTTTTGCTTTGACCACTATTAAATGCTTGCTTAAGAGTTTGGCTCTGAATTCTTTCTTGGCAGAACTCAAGAACTGAGGCTAGGGAATGGAACTCATAGCTAAAGGTTGTAGTCCAAAGGCTGGCAGGCTCAAGAACAAGAAAGAGCCTATGTTTCAGTTCAGATCCAAAGTCAGGAAATAGCTAATGTCCCAGCTCAAATGCAGTAGGCAGGAAGAATTTTCTCTTACTCCAGGGGAGGGCTGGCCTTTTTTTTTTTTTTTTTTAAGATTTTGTTTATTTATTTGAAAGACAGAGAGAGAGAGAGAGAGCGCGCGCGCGCGTACAAGCAGGAGTAGGGGCAAAGGGAGAGCGAGAAGGAGACTCCTCATTGAGCATGGAGCCCGACTTGGAGGGGGATCCCAGGACCCTAGGATCATGACCTGAGCAGAAGGCAGACACTTAACCAACTGAGCCACCAGGCCCCCGGGAGGGCTAACCTTTTATTCTCTTCAGGCCTTCAATAGAGTGGATAAGGGAGGGCAAATTGCTTTACTCAGTCTACCAATTAAAATGTTAAGTTCATTCGCTGGGTGTTGTATGTGAGCGATGAATCACTAAATTCTACTCCTGAAACTAATAATACACTATATGTTAACTAACTCGATTTAAATAAAAACTTGAAATAAAACAAAACATACATGCATACATAAATATTAAGCTCATCCAAAACACCTTCAAAGAACCACCCAGAATAATATTTGACCAGATATCTAGGCACCGTGTAGTCAACTGACACATAAATTTGATCATCACAAGCAGCTCACTTATTAAAAGACATTTCCTTCTGTGAGTGACTGTCTCATTTCCAAGGAAGTGGTGGGCCTTTTTCAAACAGCTGAAATCAATGGCCATGCATTCCTACACAACTAAAAAATGGCTTTATTTATTTTTCTTTAATGTGGGGGATGGTTGATATGGGTTAGTGTTTGTAATTAATTTTGAAATATGATTCTTCTTTTTTTTTAATATACTTGAACCATGGAATCACCAGGTCTCTAGAATTACAATTGTGAAAAAAAATTTGCTTGCAGTTTTAACAAAATTAGAAATTCTTCATAAATAAAGCTTATTTTTTGTTTTTAAAAAAGGAAGTTTCTCTCTAACCCTTCTTCAGTTACCCTCTTTCTGACCACAGTTGGGCAAGGTTCTTTGCTTTTAGGGAATCATGTGATCCGTTTGCACTCATCTGGATAATCCAGGGTAACATCTTCATCTCAGGGTCCCTATCCTTAATCACATCTGCAAAGTCCTTTTTGCATGTAGTCCTGCATTCTGGGGATTAGAACATGGACGTCTGTGGGGACCAGTTTGGGCTGTTTTCTTGCAGAGCACCTCTCCTTTTCTTGGTGTAATTTCACAATCACAAGAAAGGTGCTGCAATTCCAGTCACTAGTTCCTTCTTCCCAGAAGAAGAAAAGATCTAGAGGGAAATGTAAGCAATGCCTCTCAGCTGATCCACCTCCTTTTTTAGAAAGCTTCATTAGAAATCCATCCAGCAATTTCCACCTTGATCTAATTGAACTAATTGGATGTCTAATTGGGTGTCACATGAGACCTAGCACACTCATCTATCATAATAAGAAGTTAATAAATTATGACCGAAATCTATAAATTAAGAAATAGCAAAATTAGTTTAGTATATGGAACTATGAGTTAAATTCAAGAAAAAATAACTATACAAATTGCAAGGATGGACTATGTATTTAGAAGGAAAGTGGGGAGAGATAGGGAGGGAATTCTTTTGTCCTGAATTTTACAGCACTATATAATTCATTTAAAAATGTGCGTGCACCCTTTGATAAAAAGCAAAATAATATAAAATCAGATCTACTGATTAGCACCCCTATCATTCTGATTTTTCTTCTAGACTTTGAACAAAGATGGACCTCATGCCTAGAATTTCATCATTATTTAAGTCTAACAAGACCTTGTCCTCCAAAGAGTTGCAGAAAAACCTCCCTCTTTAACTATAGTGTTTATCTTATTAATTATCTTATTAATTGAAATGTTGGAGTATTTAAAAAATACAAATCTCCACCAATTCTCTTACCACTTATACCATATATAAATATTAACTTTTCAATGTCTTAAATTAGAAGCTCTTAAAAAACCAGGAAGTATTCGTACAGCTCTTTTTACCCAGCACCCCAGCAGAGCTGTGTTTAATAGATGCTAAAGAGGAGATTCTGTAATAGAATTTCAAACTAGCATTCTTTGGCAATTGGAATATTGCGCATTTTGATTAGCTAAGTTTTGCAATTGCCAAAGGTTTCTCTTTAAGAAGTGAACTAGTTTAAAATGTTTTCCATGTGTTCCCACATACATAAAATACGGAACTAGAAAAATGACAGACTTTAGGATGATTCTTTCTGTATGAGTATCCTGCATTTTATAATGTGATTGCCAAACTTCATTTTCTTTAAAGCACCATTGTTCATTCACCATTCATTCAACATTCTCCCTTTTGCTCTGAAAATAGGAAACTCGATTTCTGTGGTGCTCAGTGGAACTTTTGACAATTTAATGAAGAAACCTTGAGAGTGCAGAGGGTAAGCAAAGACATGTTTTTTTTCCTCATATCAAGAATTATCACTGAAGTGGTAAATATGCGGTTTTATTTCTGTTCTTAGTATTGTATCCTGGCCTCACTGCCCCTAGTTTTAAGTTGGGAAACATCTTAGAGAATTCTCTGAAGAATAACTATTTTTTCCATTTTCTTATGATTTTCTACCCCTATTAGATTGGAGTTGGAGGCATTCACAGTTAGTTCAGACTGAAGTAGGATCCGTTCTTCCTGCCATGCAGTGTTCTACTGTTTTTCATCTCCCCCTCCCCACCTCTAGCCAGGGAAATATATTATAAGTTATAGACTCACAAAGGAATTTCAAGCTGTATTCTGTTGTATTGTGAAAAATTTCTATAAGACGCATGACCCAGGATAGACAGGGGTAGCAGTACACCTTGGGCCTGTGCTTTTCCTATGATTCTATTTAAAATCATCTAATGTATCTAGGCCTCTGAGGGAGTAAAAAGGTGATCTATATCCCTCGGTAAATTATCCAAGTCAGGCTCAATTGCCTAAGAAAATCCTGGATGTGATCAAGGTTAACACATCTCTCTGCTTAAGAAAATTTCATTGTTAATGTGACCATCCAGACACACACAAAAATAATGATAGTAATAACAATATTATGCTAAATGACAAGAATGATTCTAGGATAATACTTGATTTAAAAAATGAAAAAAACAAAGATGACTTAAAAACATTATATTAAGTTAAATCAGTATTTCTCAGCTGAGGTGATTTTGCCACCACCACCCCCCCCGCACCCCAGGACACTTGGTAATACCTGGAGACATTTTTGGTTGTCACGACCAGGGGAATTCTAATGACATCTAGTAAGTAAATGTCAGAGATGCTGCTAAACATACTACAACACACAGGACAGCCCCTAAACAACGAAGAATTAAGCTAGCTTAAAATGTTAATAGTGCCATGGGTGTTGTATGGAAGTATTAAATCATATATTACACACCTGAAGTGTGTATATAAGTTATATAAATTTATATGTGTATATAAATAATATAAATTAATATTATTATTAACATATTAATAATATAAATTAATATTACTCTGTGTTAACTAACTGGAATTTAAATAAAAACTTTATTTTTTCTTAAGATTTTATTTATTAATTTGACCGAGAGAGATCACAAGGAGGCAGAGAGGTAGGCAGAGAGGGGGGGGAAGCAGGCTCCCTGCTGAGCAGAGAGCCCGATACAGGGATCTATCCGAGGACCCTGAGATCATGACCTGAGCCGAAGGCAGAGGCTTTAACCCACTGAGCCACCCAAGCACCCCGAAATAAAAACTTTTTAAAAAAATGTTAATAGTGCCAGAATGAAGAAACCCTGGGTAGATGTTGCTGTAGACTGCATGTTTGTTGTGTCCCCAAAATTCATATGCTAAAGTCTAATTCCCATTTCCATAGGGATTAGTTTGGATGGTGCCCCTTGGGAGATGATTTGGTCATGAGAGAGGAGCCCTCAGGAATGGGATTGTTCCTTTATTAAAGAGGCCCTAGAGAGCTTACTGCCCCCTTCTACCATGTGAGGTTAGAGCAAAAAGACAGCCATCTGTGAGAAAGCAAATCCTCACAAGACACTGAATCTGCCAGCACTTTGATCATGGACTTACTGACCTCCAGAACTGTGAGAAATAAATTGCTGTTGTTTGTAAGCCACCCAGTTTATGGAATTCAGTTAAATCAGCCCAAACAGGCTGAGACAGATAATAATTTTAAAATCTATTTATTGCAGAAGGCAATGATAAAACTAAAAGACTAAGAAAAATATGATACATTATTTTGGATCTTAAAATGAGATAACCATGATGTGCCATTATACTTTTAAAGTAGGCAGGAAATATATCAAATAAAATATATCTTCCAAAATCCCTGGATATTTCATTAGAAGCAGATGCTGGTCATTTCAACACTCTCGGCCCTTTCAGTAACTATTAAGTTCAGTCTCTATTGTGGTTCTGATATTTCTAAGTTTTCCTAGAAATGTTATACATTGAAGGCAGAGAGCTGGTGGAATACATTGTCCCTTATATAACAGCAGTGTATCTTCTGCCTCGAGCTGAAATTGATCTTTTCTAACAACCGTGTTTTAAGTACCTTCCCTGCTCAAATGTCACCTTCTTGCTAAAGCCTTCTCAGTTCCCCCAGGAGAGAATTAGTCATTTTCTCTCTGGTATTGCAAGCATACTTGGTGTATATCTTATTTAGAACTCTTTTCAAATAGTATTACAAAATCTTGCTTATTTTCCCCAGGTCCAAAGTCTGTGAGTTTATCCCAGATTGAGATCACATCTTATTTTTCTTAAAACTGAGCACAGTGCCTGGGCCAGAGTGGATGCTTAATAAATGTTGATGGGATGAATAAGAATGAGTACAGAATTTGTGTTGTAAGACTCAGGAGGTCTTAATTTGAACTTTTAGACTCAATGATACTGAATATGACTTAAAGCCTCACCCATTCAAATCTTGCTTAAATAATATTTAAAACACACCACAAGTTACAATCTTTTCAGATTTTAGTATCAGAGACATGAGGAGTGCAGTGTTTGAGTGGGCAAGGTGTACAGAGATCATTAAATAGCAGTCGGTATACATGCAGAGACAGGCAAGAAGGAAGAAAGGGAGGAAGGGAGGAAGGAGAGAGGTGGGTGGGGAAGATGAGTTCCCCAAAAGCCACCCAGGTATATAACTGTTTTATCATTTTCCACCTTACACCCCTAGATGCTATCCTAGTGAAACAGGGCTTCAAAACAGAGAACAATTACAGATTGAACTCTTTTTTTTTTTTTATAACTCCAAAGAGTTATAAAAGTAGTTTAAAAACTACTGAAATCAGTGGACTTCAAACAGAGGTACAAGTGTCCTAGTGGTTCATGTAAACAACAGATGGTTTTAACAAAATTAATTCTAGATCCTCAAATCCCATATGTCCTCTTTCTAAAAGTGAGGTGCCAGGCCTTTGTCCTTGCCCATGTCCATATTCACAGTAGCCCTTTTTTCCTTTACAAAAGAGAAGCATACATCTCACTCACTCAAAATCCTATTATGATGTAACTAGGGTACTTGAGGGTAGTATTACCTAAAGGAGGGTAAAACCTGCCAGAAGGACAAACAAAATGACGATTTAAATACTAGTCTTTGTACAACCTGCTTGGATTAACGCACCATAATCTTATGGTAGAGTTTCAAGCCTTTTCCTAGTTTACACATATTTTATTTAAGGATGAAGTACAGCAATAGAAATGAGGTATATTTTGTTCAGATATTTTGTGGGATAGAGTAAAGACAATTTCTATTTAATGTCATTGACTCTTCTACAACTGACAAAGACTGTATCCCTTCTGAAAGAGTCCTATGGGAACCATTGAAAGTGCCAGAATCTTATTTCTTCCAGACAAAAAAACAGATAGCAGAAGTCTATCCTTATTAACCCCCTCTCTTAGATTCACAATGATCAAGATCTGTACAAAGTAAACTGTGAACTGCCTACCTCACTGCAAAGTACACCATCACAGCATTTTGACAATTCTCAGTAATGGGAAAAAGCTTGATGATTACCCTCATTTACCCTTGTTGAAACCTGTGTGTCAATTGCATATTTTGCATAATTCTGCATTAACTTTCAAAACATCATTGTCACATATTCAGGTGAAAGAAATAGATCCTAAATAAATTGGTATTTTTCATTTCTCTTGGTATTTTACTCAGATCTACAGAAAAAAAATTTTTTTTGCCAAAAAATTCTTGAATACTAGAAATCCATATTCAGTTATTATTTAGGTTACTTTGTACATTCCTATCACATTTTAACACATTTATATTATGCATCAAATATATATTCTGGATTTTATTGTAAGTAATGTACTTAGCAACAATAATACAAAATTTAAACCCCATTCTTCTAAGTCTAATAATTCTCCTTCTCTCTCTGCTCATAACCTTTACAAAACCAGTTTAAAATGTTCTGAAAAGAAAAGCATCTACTTACTTATACGCATAGGATAAAATGCTCCCAAATGTTGTTAAATGTATAATGCCCTAATCATTAAAACAGCTGCTTCATATAATTTAGATTATTTCTTCCCACAGAGGTGTTGATATGCTGTTTCAAATCTTTAAACCCCTTTTTCTAGTTTCCCCAAACTACCACAACTCTAGACTGTTTATATTTTCTGTGCTGTCATCAATTAATCAAACTGGCACTCTGTCTTTTCTTACATATAAATGGGAAAGAAAAAAATGTTTTGACTCACAGTATGGTTAAACGTGTTATTTAGACTTGTTATAAAATTATTAAAGACATTTAAATTCTGTGTGGGATTTGACTAATTGCTGAAAGGAAAAAGTTCATTTACAGTCTTCTTCCTTGAAACCTATAAGGGTATAAGGGTCTGCTTATTAATGATCTAATGGAGTCACAATAAAATTATCCTATCTGTAAATACAGTAGTTAATTAGAATCACAAAGAGAACAGTCCCTTAAAAAGAAAAAGCACACAAACAAACAGAACAAAAAAGAAAAAGAAAAGAAGAAAAGAAAAAAAGAATAATGAATTCTGTATTGAGAAGGTCAGATGTCGGAATCTACTTTAAACAATTGCCAGATGGCCCAGGGCAAAGCCTTAGGGGGTGGGTTGGGACCCTTTCCTGACCCTGGCTGACTCTCAACAGTCTCCGCCCCTTTTCCTTTGTTCCCTCGGGATCCAGCCGCCATCTGGATCTGCGGGTGAACCAACGTGGTCTCAAGCTTCTCAGTGGTGAGTACCCCTCCTCCTTTTTCAAGCCGGGTCCTGTCAAACTGGTGTCCTGCTCTGCCTATTGCCAGGGGTTGCCCCAACAGGAAGTGTCATGCCTGTTACTGCAACCCTCTTGATGGGACACCCCAAAGTCGTTGGGCACCCCAAAAGAGTCAGTTGCAGGTATTTGCCTGACTCCTCTCTGTGGTGAGATGCTGCTAGAAAAGTCGGTCAGCTCGTGTAAGTCTGTCCTTTTTTAGGTCAGAGGGACGCCCTGACTGAAATCCCTACCGGGAATCAGACCTCCATTCCTTTTGGCAGGACACGCCTTTGGGAATTGGCAGGCGGTCTTTCCCACTATGGCACCCTCTCTCTTCCTTCAGACTTGTGCTTGGGCTATGTCCTTAAAAGGTAGAACACTGGGGCACCTGGGGGGCTCAATAGGTTAAGCGTCTGCCTTTAGCTCAGGTCATGATCTCAGAGTCCTGGATGGAGCCGCTGGGCTCCCTGCTCAGTGGGGAGCCTTCTTCTCCCTCTCGCGCTCCCCCTGCTTGTGCTCTCTTGCTCTCTTTCTCAAATAAGTAAGAAAAAAAAAAATCTTAGAACCGGAATCCTTTTTCTCCGTCTTCTGGCAGAGCTTCTCATCTCTACCTCCCCCACCTTCTGTCTCTGCATCACTTTGAGTTGCAGCCTGCATACACCACCCACTTCAGATTTCCCCACTGGTGCCCCAGGTAAAAACTGATAATGGGGAACAAATTGATTGACTTTTAAGTAGACCCAGGTGGAACATAATTCGGTATTTAAACTAATTGGAACTTTAATTCTACTAAGGATTACTGAAGGTCAGAGAAGCTCCTGTTATCTCTGTTGCAGTTCCTCAGCAAAAGATGACTTAAGATGATGGTTAATTTTGTCTGTCTCAAAGTTTTCATAGGTAATTAAGATAGTTTTCAAAGTGTTTGGTAACTGAAAACTTTAAGGTTTTGCTTGGATGACAAGCTGGATTGAATTCATTGGACATCTACGTCTTTTCCAAATGAGAGAAAATACTAAAGCATTGATAACTGAAAGTACGTTTACAAAGAAACTAAGGATATTTGGGTCACAACATACTTTGTGCTTCACTGATTCATAAATTGCCATCTAATGAGCTCTTGTGTAATCATTCATATTCGATTACTACTTCATTTTCACTGGAGACTAAGATTTCTATGAGTTAAAATTCTGCTAAATATAATTGAGACTGATGGAAATAAGGGAAGCCAACTCTGTACGTGTAAGAAAGATCTAAAGAATGGAAATACATTTTGTTGAAGATAAGAGAAAGTTATTTTGTCCTAAAATGACACTGGTTGTTTGGAGAGAAATGGCTTCGGGATGAAATCTGAATGCAGAGGAAAATTGTAGAAGGTTTGTGAAGGGAAGTCTTTGGAAAGGAATTTTATGTGTGGTCAGGGTGGCCTCAGATTGAAAGGAATGGATTTTAAAAGTACACTAGTATAAGATTGAAATTCTGCTTTCTTTCTGTTAAAAAGACAAGTTTTCTTGAATTGTTGGTCTGCTCTTGATAAGAAAATGTAAACAAAGTTGCTTTCTCTTTTCTTTGCTGAGGAAAACCAGTTTCTATGTTTTGTCTTTATCAGGTCTTTAATGACCCATAACCTACTCAGATATGTGCTTTAAACTTTCTAAGGTTTTAACAAACTTTCCCAAGATTTAAATTGTAAACAAAGTCTCTAATTCGGCTTGTTTATTTGGTATGTTATGTTCTGGTATTAGGTCCTCACTCGATATTCTGATTATTGAAGTGTTCTGTGTCACAGCAATAATTGAATTTCTTTGTCAGTTGCATCATAAGGAACTCTCAGATCATTAACAATGTCCATTTCTGAGTTTTTCTCATTTATAATTGTTCTTATTCTCTTGCAAAATGAGTGTCATCTTCAAGGAGATTCATAAAAAGGACTTTTAGGACAAATACAAGTATTCAGTATCTTTAAGATCATAAAACTGAAATGGGTAAGATTTCCAGAACTAACTAGAACTGCATTCATCCCATTTATAACATGGGACTAAATAAATTGAGGAAAATGACTATAGTTTTTGTAACTCTTGTTTGAAACAGTGCTGGTTCTCTAATGTTTACTCTTCCAGATTAAAGAAACTTTTTCTTAAGATATCTATGACTTACAGAAATATGATAAAATACTCATTTGTAAACAAATTCAAGCATTTAACTATTCTCTCTGCCTGAACCTTCTGAAATTCAGAAGGTCTCAGTAAGTATTCTTTCTTCCTTGGCAATCATAGTCATTTGCATAAGTTCAGTAAGAATCTGTTTTCCTTTATCAGGACACCATTAAAAACACTACATATTTTACTGAGGCTTTGACTAGAGTGTCATATTTGAGAGAGACATGCATAGACTCAGATATGACCGGACAGCTTTAAGGAATTGAGGTTGACTTTATGAAACATGGAGCCATAAAGCCCCCGGGATATGTTGGCCTGATACCTTGCTTACAGAATTCCCAGCAGCTTCACCAGGTAAGTAAAGAATGTCACTTCCTAGAAGGTGTAGGAATGTCAGAATATTTTAGGGACCTTGTGAAGAGGAATTCGCCCAAATCTACAGGTATTTCAGGCATGTCTGATGGCAAGTGCTTGGCTTGGCTTCTGGCTTGGAGAGACTACTAAAAGTTCAATCTAGATCCCTTAGAAAAGTTCCAGCAAAGCAGATTTTAAAAGATCTATATGGCCAATTGCCATTCTTGTTGAGCTTATATAAATCATTAGGCCAAGTTTGTTAAAATTGGACTTGTTTTACAAATTGGTCTTAATTTGACTATCTCTGGAAATAAGGGTGATTTTGGAGAGAAAAATTATGTTTCTATAACACATCTTTGCAGATGTTAAATGCTAGCTCTATTGTCTTTGAATGTTGTTTGCCTAAGGTAGACAACTTGAGGTAAACTTCGGAGAAGTTGCTACTATAGCTCATGTATAAAAGACCATCTTCGTGCTTGCTGTTCTGTGGGGATAATAACAGGACCCCGTGGGCATATGATTATTTGAACAGCTGGAAAACGGGATTCCCCAATTGTATAACTCAGTTAGCACCTTGACCAATTTCTGTGTGGCTAGAATAACAAAATAATTGCCTAAAAGTCAGGGTGGAGCCCACTCCATAGAGTTAATTATGGACTTGTGAAGAAAATGGATGGCTCCACTTTCCCTATGATTGGATTAGGTGTTACACTCGGAAATGCCCCTATCTCTTGAGACGAGTCTTCTATCACTTGCCAGTGATTCCTCATAATTAGGATATAGTTAAGACTAGACATCAAACAAAGAAGGCTTCTTTTTTCTGGGTCCTAGCTTTATTCTATTTAAATTCAATTAATTAACATTAGTCAATTATTAGTTTCAGAGTTCAATGATTTGTTTTTGTTTTTTTAATCACTTTTTTAAAGATTTTATTTATTTATTTGACAGAGAGAGATCACAAGTAGGCAGAGAGGTAGGCAGAGAGAGAGGGGGAAGCAGGCTTCCCACCTAGCAGAGAGCCTGATGCGGGGCTCAATCCCAAAACGCTGAAATCATGACCTGAGCTGAAGGCAGAGGCTTAACCCACTGAGCCCCCTAGGTGCCCCGAGTTCAATGATTTGTCAGTCTTATATAATACCCAGTGCTCATTACATCCCATGCCCTCTTAATGTCCGTCATCCAGTTACCCCATTCCCCACCATTGTACCCTCCAGCAACGCTGTTTCCTGTGATTAGGAGTCTCTTATGGTTTGTCTCCTTCTCTGATTTCATCTTATTTTTTCCTCTCTTCCCCTATAATCCTCTGTTTTATTTCTTAAATTCCACATATGAGTGAAATCATATGATAATTGACTTATTTCACTTAGCATAAATTCCATTGCAAATGGCAAGATTTCATTTTTTGATAGCTGAGTAGTATTCCATTGTATATATATATACACCACATCTTCTTTATCCATTCATCTGTTGATGGACATCTCAGCTTTTTCGATAGTTTGGCTGTTGTAGACCTTGCTGCTATAAACACTGGGGTGCAGGTGCCCCTTCGGATCACTACATTTGTATCTTTGGGGTAAATACCTAGTAGTGCAATTGCTGAGTCTTAGGGTAGTTCTATTTTCAACTTTTTGAGGAACCTCCATACTGTTTTCCAGAGTGGCTACACCAGCTTGCATTCCCACCAACATTGTAAGAGGGCTCCCCTTTCTCCACATCCTGGCCAACAACAAAGAGGGCTTCTTCTTCTTCTTCTTTTTTTTTTTTTTAAGATTTTATTTCTTTATTTGGCAGAGAGAGAGCACAGTAGGCAAAGCGTCAGGCAGAGGGAGAAGGAGAAGCAGGCTCTCCGCTGAGCAGGGAGCCCAACATGGGGCTCAATCCGAAGACCCTGGCATCATGACCTGAGCCCAAGGCAGCTGCTTAACCAACTCAGCCACCCAGGTGCCCCCAAAGTGTGCTTCTTGATGGTTATATCCCTTAGTTGTATTTGTTCCAGGAACCATCTCTGTTGATACAAAATTGCAAACAGAGGCTTTAGCTAATCATACAGCAGTCACCTTTAACTAAGCTTGACATGTAGTCACCCACAAATCAAAAGATGTTCCTTCAAAACCGAAGGGCCCTTTTTATCCTGACTGCAGCTCAAGGAGGAACCTGTGCCTTATTAAAACCGAGTTTTATGTATATACTCCAGATTACCACAAAAGGGTGACATGGTTACTAGAAGACATGAATACTCAAATTGACACTTTAATCCATCCCTCTCTTTTCTTCAATCCCTCTCTTTTCTTTAACGATTGATTAAACTCCTGGACTGGAGGAAGCTTTTTGCCAACTATTAAAGGATATCCCTAGGGCAAATTGGCTCTGCCATTAATGTCCACCAAAACTAGTACAATCTAAAACCTGACCCCTCTTTCTTAGGTAATGTGTATCCTAAACTTACATCTGGGTATCAGGTGTACCTTAAGACTCTTTGTAGGACTAAAAGCTCCTCAAACATATCTGGACCAGGCCCTATCAGGTTCTCTTTACCTCTGGAATACTGGTAAAACTTCACAGTTTCTTCCTGTGGATCCATCTTTCCAAAATCAAGACCACTCTGGCCCCAGATGAGAAGCCCTCCTCCGAATACAGCTGTGAGCTGGTTAGAGAGCTATACTTGTTATTCAAAGGAGACTCAGATGATACCCAGAAGCCTAGAGGATCATGAATCCATCACATTGCCAATATCTACATATACTCATTCTATGATACTGTCTTAGAAAAACTCCTTGAATACGTTCCTCCCCAAACTCTGTTGATTTCTCCTTCCTAATTCTGAGACTTCATTTTCAACCTTTTCCTTCAGGGTGACCTCCAAATTTGTTGGTCAGAAATCATAACTTACCTGGAGCTTTCCCTCTGATGTTCTGCTCTTATAATACAATCATCACCCCTTTTCAGGCCAAGCTTCATCTTTTTAAACTTAACCTTTAATTTCTTCCTTCTGGGACCGCACAACTCAAGGATAGTTTTCCTGGAAAGAAACCTGTTCATGGCTATCCTGACTTCTTCCCTTCTTAGGATCCCTGGCCTCAGTACTCATACTCCTAAATATTGGTCCCCCTCTCTTTAGTCTCTTTGTTAAATTTGTCTCTTCTAGAATCCAGCAATTCCATGTACAAATGATGGTTCAACAGAGATTCCAGCCAATACCATCCAAGGGTCCCCTCCCCAAATCCCATGGACCTTACCACCAAGCAGTTTCCCTCAAATCACCTATTCTCATGTTAAGATAATACTATGTTCTGGTCTATAACTGCACAGAACCCCTGACCAACTGACAAGTTTAGATAGGGACACCTCTGTAGGAAGAAGCTAGTGAAGAGGAGACTTCCACCCAAATGCCAAAGACTTGTCTTTGTTGATCTGTCAGGGGGGAATGTAGAGGTGGCTTTTTGGCAAACAGGCTTGAGCAATGAAATACAGACAGACCCACCAAGTGACCCACCACAAAATATCCATAGGCCCTAACTGACCAGCAGGCTACTTACAACTAGGCACAGTTACCAAAAAGGGAAGAATTCCATAGTTACCATATCTCCTTATTTTTCTGCTTTAAAAACAGCCCCTACCCACTACCTCATTGCAGATAGCCTCTCTGCTGTTGTGCCTACAGCTCCCTTGTGGTGTATTCAATAAACTTCTATCTCCTTTGTTCTGCCTCAGGTGAATTCTTTCACTTCCCATGCCACCAGCTTCCACCCAATAGTTGCCCCATATTTGGGGCTCTCATCCAGTCTAGAGACACTCCATTTGGGCACCATAGATTTTAGGTTATAAACTAGTTAAAGTGGGGCGCCCGGGTGGCTCAGTGGGTTAAGCCTCTGCCTTTGGCTCAGGTCATGATCTCAGGGTCCTGGGATCCAGCCCTGCATCGGGCTCTCTGCTCAGCAGGGAGCCTGCTTCCCCCTCTCTCTACCTGCCTCTCTGCCTACTTGGGATCTCTCTCTCTGTCAAATAAATAAATAAAATCTTAAAAAATAAAATAAAAAGTTAAAGTCAGGGTTTTTTTTTTAATTTTCCTTATACCTTCAAATAATTTTATACTGGTCTGTGCTCAAGGAGCACATGATAAATGTTGACTCAATGTATAGATCAATGATCTTATGTATCTAATCACGGATAGTTATTTCTGTTGATCCATCACTCAGTTCATAGAAGATTTCTTATCTCCCTATCAGGACACAAATCCCTGTCATGTCAAAGGCAGCATCTTAGTACTAAAACCTGCATAAACACAGCAAGACATATTGTGCACAGAAACCGTGCACTGCTAAGATGAAGACATTATAATGAGAGCAGGATAATGAGCAGAATAACAATTTGCCAACAGAAGACAAATTTTCTTCCCTTGGAAGCAATGCCTACAGAGAATACCAACAAGAAAACATAATACCTCAAAATGCTTGTCTGGGATATATTTTCTTATCAAGTAGTGCATTTCTTATCATGATGAAAAGGAAAATGGATCAATGGGTAATGCTGATAAGTTAACACAGATAATGTGTTGCAGTAAACATTAATTTATCATTCCATTGCTAAGAAACAGAAGGAAATAAAATAATAAAGGAAGAAGGAAAGTGTAGAAGCAGAATTGTATACCTCATATATGAAAAAAGTAAAATAAAACAGGATAATTGGCAATCAATTAAAAAGTAAAATATTTAAAATTCTCTGATTTTGAAACAAAAGGAAGGTAGATTAAGATTCTATTTCCTCCTGAAATTAAAGTGACTATCATGTAAGCAAAACTTAGTAGCTCTCCAAAAAAAGAATAAATGAGGCAACTGTGTACAACTTAGTAGCATATTGAAAACCTCAGTCATGGGTGAAAAGTTTTTCCCAAATAAATTTATTAGCTTTCTGTTAGCTGATCACTATAGACATCTTCAGTTATCTAGTTTTGTTTATTTATTTATTTTTAAGATTTTATTTATTTATTTATTTGACAGAGAGAGAGAGACCACAAGTAGGCAGAGAGAGGGGGGAAGCAGGCTCCCTGCTGAGCAGAGAGCCTGATGCGGGGCTCGATTCCAGGACCCTGAGATCATGACCTGAGCCGAAGGTAGAGGCTTTAACCCACTCAGCCACCCAGGTGCCCCTTCAGTTATCTAGTTTTAAAATGGAAGTAATCTATCATCATTTTGGAATGGAAAAACATTTTAAAATACTATAAATTACATGTATTTAAAATACTATAAATAGTCCTATAAAGTTATAGACTACTTTATGAAAATCCAAAGAAAGTGACAAAAATTAGATTTACAATAATTCTAAATTAGACTGCTGTATTATCAAATATCATACGAGCAATACGAATGCTTAACCAACACTTTCATAAATAAGGTTTAACTGACACTATCATAAATTAGATTAACCTTTATAGCCATGCTGTTATTGGAAAGAATATATATCTTACCATCATTTTACTATTTTTAGCAATTTAATCAATATAAATAATTTCCACTAATATACCAGTTATCTGTATTTTGTATTTGTCAGTATTGTTAAAATTGTCACATATTTATCAAATATTGTCTTCATCATGAGCTTAAGTAATTTAAATTCCCATTGAAATGTTGCATTCAAGTTTTTAAGTTTTTGGAGTAAGACATTAGAATTCATATGCAAAAAATCAGAACTAAATGTGACTTTGTGGCTTATACCAAATTAGCACAGTAAGATGTGCTCCACAACCCCCACCCTAGTTCCTGGCAGCTACTAATCTACTTTCCATCTCTTTGAATTTGCTTATTCTAGATATTTCGTATAAATGGAATAATATAATGTTATCATCAAAATTTAAGCACAAATTTTAGAAACGTAGAGAACCTACAGACTCTTGAGAATAAGAATAAAATAAGAAAGAAGGATGAAGAAAGAGGAAGGGAAAGACTGGTTTTGGGGGGTATTACATGTCAATCAAAGCAAGTGCTACAGGCAGATGACTTAAGTTCATTAAATATTCATTCTTTCAGTCGAATGTGTTTATGTGTGGGGGCATCTAGGTGGCTCAGGTCATGATCTCTGGGTCCTGGGATTGAGCCCCACATCAGGCTCCCTGCTTCTCCTTCTCCCGTTGCCTCTCCCCCCTGCTTATACTCTTCTCTGTCTCAAATAAGCAAATAAAATCTTAAAAAAAAAAAGTTTATGTGTTAACAGGCACCTTTAGATCCTGTCATTTATCACTTTTCATGATTGTTTTTAGGTCGGTTTTTTTTTTTTTAAAGAAAAAAAACATGTTCAAGTTATTTAAATTCTCTCTGTTTCAGTTTCTTCTACTATAAAATGGAATTTATATGTAAATAGAATCCATATAACACATACAATGCATTTAGCACAAGTCCAGATACACAGTAAACTCACAAGTAAACTGGTTTTAATTATTAACCAGCAAGTCAAGAAAAAATACTCTTATTGAAATATTATGATTCCTCCATTCCTGGAACTTTTACTTTTTCATATGGCTAGCATTTGACATGATCCTGTCATATATAAAATAACTCTTCCTTTCTGAAAGATTTTGAATACATTCTTTGGTTAATATTTTGTTTTTTATTTTATTTTTTTTAAGATTTTATTTATTTGATAAAGAGAGACCTAGCAAGAAAGGGGACACAAGCAGGGGGAGTCGGAGAGGGAGAAGCAGGCTTCTCACCTAAGCAGGGAGCGCAATGTTGGGCTCAATCCCAGGACTCTGGGATCATGACCTGAGCCAAAGTCAGACACTTAATGACTGAGCCACCCAGGCGCCCCTTTTGTTTTGTTATTAATAGTACTTGTTTATAAGTCAATTCTTGCCTTTCCGCATTGTGTGTAAAGTATGCTTTTTAAAAATGAAAGCCTTACTAACACCAAAAATCACTTTTCCAGTTAAAAGTCTTCACTCAAAAAAAATTCAGAAAAATCAACATATTAATAGGGTTGAAGGGTATGTGGAACACCCTAGAATCAGTCATTTGACACATTGTGTTTCATGTGAAGCTTCCTTTTAAAGTCATGTAATGAAATTCTTAAGAAAATCTTTGGGTAATTAATGACAAGATAAACAAAGATGATCTGAGATTATTTTTAATGCCTCCTCATAGTTTTGACTGTGTTCTCTTCTGAAATACATTTTTATTTTTTTATTATTATTTTTTAAATTTTATTTTATTTTTTCAGTGTTCCAAGATGCATTGTTTATACACCACACCCAGTGCTCCATGCAATACGTGCCCTCCTGAAATACATTTTTAAAAAAAACCCTAAAAGTGAGATACAAAAGGGGAGGCCTGGCTCCAGAAGTGGAACAGTCTATCACAGCAACCATAAAAAGGAAAATTTTCATAAAGGAAATGGTCCCACACAAATAAAATATTAGCTGGATATAGATGGCATGTACAGCACCAACTTAGTTTCAAGGATTTTGCTTTGTGGACACCAGATGCTGGTCACAACATGAGCATGGTGCCAACTGTCTTATCGCCTAGTCTTTACCTTTGGCATGTGTATGTAATATAAGTACTGTAAAGGTTCAATTCTCCCACTGTTTTCTTCCATCTGAAAAACTGCAACCTATTTGGCTTCTAGTTGTCCTACTATATACTTTAAACATTAAATCCTCCTTTTTTTTTTTTTATTTTTCATTTACTTCTGAATATAAAGTACTACAACTTGACACTAACGAATGCAGACGTAAAGAGGTCATTTAGCAGTAATGTGAATAATCCATAATAGGCTGATATCAAATTTTGTTACCATCAAAAATTGTTTTTGCTTCATTGCTTTTTAAAATTGAGATATATAATTAATATATCATAAAATTCATCCTTTTATGCTATTAAATGGCTTTTAGTATATTTGTAGGATTGTACAACCATCACCACTAATCATTTCAGAACATTATCATCACTCCAAAGAAATCCTATACCCATTAGCAATCTCTTCTATTGTCCTTCTTCCTTCAACCTATGGCAACCCCTGATCTATTTTCTGCCCTTATAGATTTGCTTTTTCTGAACACTTCATATAAATGGAACCATACAATAAGTTATCATGAAAATGTAATCACAGAAAATAAAAGCCTAAAGAACCTGCAGACCCTTGAGAATATGGCAATATAGCTAAATGAAGGAAATATATATATAGAGAGAATGAAGCTGGTAAGCAGAGAAATGTAATGGAGAAAGATTAGAAAACATTATTGGAAATGAAATGCTTATTAAGGTTCCTCTTAAGAATATTCAGTTCCCATCTTTTACTGAATCAGAATCTCCAAAGAGAAAGCCTGAGCATTTGTATTAAAAAAAAAAATACAAAAAATACAAAAAAACTTTCCTGAATGTTATGATACTTAGCCAGATTTTAGAACCCATGCTTTAGGCCATATTCTGATTCATTTCTTTTTTTTTTTTTTTTAATTCACATATAACATATTATTTGCCCCAGGGGTACAAGTCTGTGTCTGATTCATTTCTAATGCAGGTTATTTCTAGCCTGATTAACTTAATGACACATTTGCAAGTACCTAAGCCATTCAATTATGCTATTTTGAAGAAAAGAAAAATATATAAATAAAAGATTCAAATAACAATCACACTCTCTGCTAATGTTTTCATAACTTTTTGGCGTATTTATGCAATGATTAATTGCTTAATTGTGTTTCTTAGACATCTACGGATGTGCATAATTAAAACTTTCTGAAATGAAAATTAAATGCATATTTATTTAGCTTTCTTTGTTCTTACCTTCATTTGTTTGCATAAACAATGCTGTACTTACTCATGCAAATCATTGCAAACAGAGAAATTACGCTCCTGCAAATTATTTCATTTATACTTCTAAATAGAATCATAGTTACCAGCAGAAGTATTTACTTGGTAGTCCAAATGTCATGAACACTTAAATATAATTTATTGCTTTATGTAAAAAATGATGAATATTAAAATTGAAGCTATGACAAAAGATCAATACAGTGAGTGTAGTATACCAATAAGTATATTTTATTCTATTCTACATTTCCTTCACAAATATTTTGTCATCTATATATGCTCAAACTTATCTCAGTAATTAAATGCTTCCATTTAAAATTTAGTACGTATTTTCTTTCTATTACTATTTCTATTACTTCATACTCAACATCTCTGCTGTAAGATTTGTCAAATTGAGATGCTAGAAGGTTATAAATGATGCATAATATTTATTGTTAAAACACTGGCATAAAACGAGTGAATGTGGTAAAATCAGATATGCTACCACTCTCTTTGCCCCACAAAGACAGATTAAAATATGTGCCGCACATATGATTTTTACATGGGGAAGGCAAGAGAGAAAGCAAGAAGGGCAGGAGTTGTATCTAGGACTTGTTTCTAGATGAGGAATGAAGATGGAGAAGGAAGTTTAAGAGTTTTAAAACAATTTATCTTTGAGATTGAATGTTCATCAACAGTATAATTTCAGATAAAGTCGTGTCTCAGAGCTGGCCTTAACTATACAAATGTATACAAGGGTATAGAACTTCTGTAAGTTTCACATTCATGCCAGCACATTTTTGGGGAAAAAATATACTGCCTCAAGCCAATTCTTTCCAAAATTTCTTTAATAAAAGATGATGTAGTATACATTGCTCCATTTCCAAAACATATTAAGTGCCCTGATTTTCCTTAATTGATTTCCATTTTCTTCTACAAAATTCCGAACTCTTACTCTTCACTTTGTGTTAATGCCTGCGTAATCTTTGCAAATTGGATTGGTAGGCAGAATGTTAAGTTACTATTCGGAACTAAAAAAAGATTCGGTCAATGATACTGTGGTTCATTGGTTCATTTGAATTTACATTCAAATTTACGAATAGGCATCTTTCTTTACTTTTACTTTCAGAGTTACTTTACTTAAAAAAAATTTTTTTTTCTGAATAACCTTCCCTTAGCTCTAGCTTCTAATGCTTCAGTTACAGATTTCTTTGTCCCAAGGCTCTGATAAGTACATAACACCTTGCAGAACATGTAAGACGTTATTAAAGAATCTTGTGGGTTAATCCTTTCATAAGGTAAGGAATACTTCCATTGAAATTAATCCCCAGTCTTCTAGTTAATCAGTGTTATGACCAGATTTTCAAAGGCAGAGTTTATTTCAACCACTTTTTCTCTTAGAACTTTTTTTTTTTTACCTTCTCTTAGACTCTTTCTTGCTGTCTTTCCTCGCTCTACCTTCTCTTGGTTTTCCTGATAGTTTATATTTTTTTAAACACTGTTAAATAGCCAATTAGCCACTTTTGTTACATCTAATCTCAATATGTCCAAAATAAAATTTCTCTAACTTTTTCGAGGTTACCATTCACACATGTACCTATAGAATACACCACTCTGTCCTTTTATTGTCAGACAAATACTAATGTCTTAAAATAAAACCTTCATTGTGGTGTCAGATTGTGTTAACACAGTATTTACACCAGATTGCTGCAAACAAATTTATGTTCTGAAGCTCAAATGCTTGGGTCTCTTAGTAATCTTGTTATTTTTGTGTCTAAGTCTAAATTATTATATCATTTAAAACATGTTGGTTTATCCTAAATGACACTAAATCATGCAGTACAGCAATAATGTTTGATTTGAAAACATGAATGTATCTATTCAGATGATACACATGACCCAGATCTGAGAACTGCATTTCAACCAAGTCATTGCAAAGGCAAATTTAATGTTCCAGCCATAACCGTGGCTCTTGTGCTGGCTTCCATTTTTTTCCCCCACTTTTTCTATCACATGGAAGGTTCCAGTTATCTGTCTTCTACCCTAAGGAATTTAATGGCTAGTTGCTTAAAGTATCTTGTTCTGGTTCTGACAAGGGAAAAGAATTAGTGCTCTACTTAGTGATCTTGCCATCACCCGCTTCCTGGCTGTTGCCTGCTTACTTTTATTCTTGTACTACAGATAGAGAGTGATTTAAGTTTTATTTTGCTCCTTTGGAGTCATGATGAATAATCATAAGGATGAGCCAATATGTTTTAAAAATCCAAAGGATAATAACTCCGTTGCATTAATTTTCTCAAAACAGATGCCCCCTCGAAAGCATATTTCAGTTTTGAAACTTCAAAAATATTACCCAGCATGAGATTGGATGGATATATAATTTATAAGTCACAAGCAATTTAAAAATTACAATAAACTCAAACTTACAAATTCAGAATAAACTGTTACTATTTATAAGATGCCATAGTGCCTCTCACTTAGATTAATATACACTGAAGCTGCATTTCTTTCTGCCATTGAATCATAATTTATTTTATGAAGGACTGAGAACAAAAAATAATAATTCCGTAGTAACAAGAGGAGCAATCTGATTACTTTGGATGTGTCATAAGTACATACATATATGTTAATATTGAGCACAGTAAAATATATTAGCATTTATTTGCATAAAAATGAGATGAAACTAGCTTTTGTTCTGTTTTTTTGTTGTTTTTTTAATATAAGTTAGTGCTATAGAGCGTTGCTTTGACTAAGTTACTACAACTATTTTTTAAATTTTGAAGAGGACAAGGTGATCCAGTCTTAATAGGATAATCCTATTTTTTGAGATACTTCACTATTTTCACATCAGTAAAAATATTTCTATCAGTAAGGACCATTCCTCTTCTCTTTCAAATATTTATTTGGATTCTCTTCCTTTTTGAAAGTCTTCTTAGAGATAAGTTAGTGGATGAGTGAAGCCATTAAAAGTCAAAAGAACTATAAATTAAGGCAACCAATGTAGTACAAAGAATATGGACATCAAAGAATGGCTCTAGATCCAGTCCTCAGTTCTGTCACTCATTCAGACAAGTTTACTTAGCTATAAAATGGAAGCTTTAAATAAAACCTAAGTTGAGGGTTTACTGTGAGAAAGAGAGACTGACCACACACATAAGTTTGTATGGAAGAGTACCATTTTATATCTTTTGTCTCCACATAATATTAATAGCTCTCCTTTCTACTCCAAAATGTCCAGTGAAGATAATAAATTGTATGCTCAATCTACTTTACAAGACCTAGTAGGCAGTTAGTAAGTAACATCTTGCAACAAGATCAGGAAGTGTTTAGATATCCTAATGAATCAAACCAAATGAAATGTTCCATTAGCCGTATAGTAACGTAGAGGAAAACTTCATGGAAAAAGACCATCTGCAATGTAATCTAGGGCCAACTTACTAATGAATCATTATTAGAAATAAGAAAAATAACCCCCAAACTTAGAAGTAAAAAAACAAACTGAAAAATATATTGCGGTGATGTATATGCCTCATGTATGAAGTTCTTGAGTTTAAAGCTTAAAAACCAAATTAAATTAAAAATTAAAAATTGTCTAATATTTGAAGAGCTTGAAATGATAGCTTGAATAACAAAATAATAGAATGAATATCTCAATATCACCAGATAAAGAAGGTAGGAGAGGTGAGAAAATATAAAGGATCAAAGTAGAAAAACAGATGCCAAATCATAGAAAAATTTTTTAGCAATACTAAATTTAGATTTTAATGATTCTTAAGACCAAGCATGTCCCGAGGAAGGTAATAATAATAACAAAAACATTAATCATCATCATCTTCATTATTATTAACAGTTACTGCATGTTTATAATATGCTAGCTTCTATAATAAATTCTTCACAAGTATTAAGTCATTTACTCCTTCGGTGCTATTGCTACCACATTGATTTACAGAGAAGGAAATATAAACAGAGATTAAGGAGCTTTCCCCTTGGCAGATCAAAAATTCAAACCCCAATGGCTAGCTCAATAGGCCCCATTCTTTTTTTTTTTTTTTTTTAATTTTTATTTCTTTATTTGAGAGAGAGAGAGTGAGCAAGAGAGTACAAGTTGGGGAGAGAAGAGAGGCAGAAGGAGAAGCAGACTCCCCACTGAGCAGGGAGCCCTATGTGAGGCTTGATGTGGGACTCAATCCCATGATCCTGGGATCATGACTTGAGACGAAGGCAGACACTTAACCAACTGAGCCACACAGGCGCCCCAGATAGGCCCCATTCCTAATAGTAATACAATACTTCCTCTGTAGTTGGCAGATATAGGGAACTGTAAAATCTTTTTTTTTAGAAAGATCTGTCAGCTTCAAAGTGCAGTGTATATTGCACTGTGGAAGATGGATTGGAAATGAGCAATCATGGCAATTATGAAGATTTTTGTAGTAATTCAGGTAAAGAAATAATGTCCTAAATAAAGTAGTATGATGAAGAAGGAGAGAATTTGATGAATTAAAACATAAGGCATTGGAAGGCAGTAAAATTGATAAGATTGGATGGTTGAATGGATATGGCCAGTGAGAAGACAAAATTAAGGCTGTCTTCTAGATTTTTTTTCTGGGGATTTGGGATAAACGGTGATGCCAGTGGATATGAAACATGTAGGAGAGAGAGATGGTAAGCTCAGTTTTAAACTTATTGAGTTATAGTTGCTTATTGGTCATATAGGTGTAGTTGTCCATAAGACCATTGGATGTATGGTTCCGTAGCATGGGAGAGATAGTGAAGCTGAAGTTACAGACTTATCCGTATCTGGATAATTGGTAATTGATACCATATGATTACATTATCCAATATGAGAAACTCATATATGAAAGCTATAGTTGAAATTGTTTGTAGAAAGAAATATAAATATTAAACACCTTAAAAGATAAATAGGATTATCCAAAAAGAGGTTTTACTAAGACCAGTGGAAAATAATAAATTTTCTGAAAGTAACTTATCCAGTAGTTTGAACCCCCAACTCTTGCAGGATTGTTTGGTGAGACTGTTCAAGAAAGAATTCTCGAGACGTTTTACAGTGCAACTTAGTAAGTTTATCTAAGTAGTACAGGGACAGCACCTGTGGGCAGAAAGAGCTGCACTTTTTGCTGTATGAAGGTGATGATTATATGTTTAGTGCTCAAGGGGGAGGAGATGTGCAGAGAGTATTAGATCATAAATATCTTTAAATTTCTACTAGTAAAACTACTTTCATAAGATTTCTCTGGTGCTTATCATTCAGTTTGATATTAACTATTAGTGAGATTTACAGGCGGTCATGAGACCCTTTAAGAATGCAGCAACTAGCACATATTTGATCCTTATCGAAACTATGCAGGCTATATAGGTCAGCCTTCTGGATTTAAGGTGAACATTTTTCTGCTTCTGTCCCTCATCATCGCCATACCAAACATGTTCTCATTAAGAGCCATGAACAATGATTAAATTAAAAGAATATTTTAAATTTTATTCTTTTTTTGCAAGTAAAGATGATAATAAATAGTAAGATGGCTCAGAAAAAAAGAAGATAAAGGAAAAGGGATAGAATTCAGAAGCTTAGATAATCTACAAACTATAGAAAACAAAACCTCAAGCATTATTTATGAAATAACACTTGAAAGAGTCACGTGATTATCATTCAGACATCCATCTCACTATATCAATATGCTATCTCCCACCCTCACCCTGACAAGCAGCCCTGGGTGGTGTCTTCAGCATTTGACTTCTTCAGAGAGGAAAAGTTAAATGGTGTATAGCAAAGTAGATTCATTTCCTCTTTTCCTCATTAGAGATAATAGAGAATCTGCCATGGCAAAAATCTGCAAATAAAAAAGGGCCATGAACATGAACAGGAACTCAAAATACCAATGGGCTGATTTATTCCCCTTGACTCTGAATAACAAAGCTGTTTTTCACATACATTGTGAACTTTTAAGTATTTTGCTAGGATGAAGATAAATCACCCTCTATTTCATGTCATAAGGATGCTCTGCTGCAATCAGAAGTAGAGATAGTGGAACCTGCTTAACTAAATTATTTTTCATCCCCATTTTTCTCTGTTTGAGAAGATACTATTTCCTACATTCATCTAGGATACAGTTTGGTTTGCTATAACAAAAAGTTTTGAAAATAGATTAATAAAATTCTAAGGTTAGAGTTTTATTTTAAAATCTTCAATTTTAAAAATTATACCACAGCCAAATTTTTGGTTTCTTTATTATAAGTGAAATATTTTGAATATATCTTATTTGCTGTGGAAATATTTTAAGTAACACTTAAGACAAATGCCAAAAGCTTAATATTTTAAGATTCCTTTCTCTAAAATTTAAAAGTATATTTATCTCTAACATTGAGTCATTGAAACTAAATTTTCAAATACGAATTATCTCTAAATTAAGAGTTCTTATTCAGCCATTTCTCTGTATTCCTAAAAAGTCCTTCTTAGCTACCTGGTAAGTTAAACACAAGATATAAGAATAGTAACTTAGTCAAGATTATTTTTGAAGGTTTTTATACCCATCAGTGGGTTGGCTTAGCTGATGTCACTTACTTGCAATTCTAAAATGAAATAAATTACTGAAGAACTGAGTTTTGAAAGGAAAATATTATTTTCCATTTCTGATTTTTACTTTTTCTGTCATTATCATAGACTCACAGAGGAGATATCTAGAGAGATACTAAATAATATAAAAATCTATGCGGACTCATATTGATAATCCTACTACAGACAAAATATGTTTAGCATCTGCCATAAAGAAACAGCTGACTGTTTCATTCATCTAAGTAAGACTACCTTGCTTGGCCAGGATTATTGTCAAGTAACCCAAATATTGTCTGCTTTTAAATTATTCTATTTCTGAGTGACCCCATGGAGCTCCATGTGAATCAGCAGAGCTAGTAGGAGTGGCTGAGTACCAGCATGGTTATGTGTCAGAATGTTCTCACTTCCCTAGATGGTCTCCACTATTCCTGCATTTCTCTCCCCACCTCAGAATGGAATATATTTAAGGATAAAAGGCGATCTCGCCTCCAAGTGCAGATTTTCGTGTGAAATGTTTACCAAATTTGTAAAATTAGCCACATTTCCTGAGAGTCAATTAGACTGTCCCTGGTAGTCTTACACATAATTGGTGTCAAGCAACCAAAATCTCCCTAGTTGCACAAAAATTCAGCAAATCCTTAATAATTTATTGTTTGTATATTGACCTGATTGACATCCTGATTCCAGTACATTCATTATGTGAATATTCCTATATTCATATATTCCCATGCTACCTTTTTTTCACATTTTTATTTAAATTCTAGTTAGGTAGCATATAGTGTAATATTGGTTTCAGGAGTAGAATTTAGTGATTCATCACTTATATATAATACTCATTGCTCGTCATAGCAAGTGATGTTGCCCTCCTTAATACCCATCACCCATTTATCCCAACCCCATCCATGCTACCTTTTAAAATGAATGTAATTTCAAAATGAACATGTTGTTTTTATGCTTGAAATATAGCAAAACTCCATCATTTACAAGGTGAAATGCAAAATCTTTAGTCCTTTATGATTTGGCCCAAACATTTCTTCCCCAACCTGTTTTGTAGCACTGTCTCATAAGAATCCATCAGTGCATCTCTGTGAAATCCTTGAACATTTACCGTATAGTTTCACAGATGCAACCTTTTGCAAATGCTGGTTGCTCTAGCAGGATTGTTTTTTCTCATCCCTTTTCCTGGGGCATCTCAATTGTCCCTGAAGCCTCAGCACTAGTACTTCAGAACTCTAAATGCCTTTCAGATCCATATGAATTCCCCTAGCCTGAGCTCAGAGACAAGCCACCCTGAATCTCGAAATGACCCTTCAGCACATATATATTGACCAGCAACTCTGTGCCTGCTCCTGTCTAAGCATTGAAGATAAAGTGGTAAACAAGACAAGCCCCTGCTCTTATGAAACCCCTATTTTTGTAAGAAGATGGAAAATATATGTAAATAAATTGTGGTGACTGGTAGTGATAGTACCATAAAGAAAAATAAAGCATGATTAAAGAATAAAGATAGCTAAAGAAGGCTGCTTTACATAGGATCATCTGATTAGACCTGACTGAGGGTGTGGCATTTAGTCAACACTTAACTAAGGTGTCCTTCTAGATACCTTCTTTAAAACTTTTCCTAAAAAAAACAAAAACAAAAACAAAAACTTCTCCTTATATTGTAATTAAAGTTGAAATTCTTTAGTATGTCATCCTTGAACTGCATCCTTTTTCAGTTAAACCAAAAAAAAAAAAAAATGGCTTTGAAAGCAAGTAATTGAGCAAAAATACATTCATATGAGAAGCATTTTATTTTAACTCATGACATATTAATGTACTTTCATGTACCAATATTTTGAAATTGGGCCAAAGTTCTTTGAGTATGAATCTGCTGATTAAAGTTTTACATCATCTTTCATATACAATTCAAGTTTTAATCTCACTCAAGTGGAATGAGAAATTAAAGATATAAAATCCTGATGATATATGTATTTCATGACTTTTATGATTTTTTTCCTCAACTTTTGCAGGCTTTTCACTCATTCCCTAAATCAATAAAATCTAAAATCTATGATCAATTTTATTGACTTAGCAAATATTTCCAAAACATTCTCACTGTGCTCACATCTATAATTCTTTCATACATATATTTTTCCACCATATAATATTAATTTAGTTATGATATAAACATTTTTATTGTTCTATTATATAATGCTAATATATAAAAATTAGTATTCTATTATTAAGCTGATTATGCATATATGGACATATGTTTTATTATTATTACTTAAGCTGTGTCACTTTATTATATACACTATGTATATTTTTTTTTAGTTAAATTAATAGCTGGGGCACCTGGGTGGCTCAGTTGTTAAGCGTCTGCCTTTGGCTCAGGTCATGAGCCCAGGGTCCTGGGATAGAGCCCCACACTGGGCTCCCTGCTCAGCGGGAAGCCTGCTTCTCCCTCTTCCATTCCCCCTGCTTGTGTTCCCTCTCTTGGGGTCTCTCTCTTTGTCAAATAAATAAATAAAATCTTTAAAAAAAGGAGTAAAATTAAATTAATAGCAAGTTCAATTAGCATAAACATGATTGAGAAAAGTAGCTCTCTCGGTAAGCATGCAACACTAATAATAGTGAAAAAAAAAAAAGCATGCCCGAATTACCCTAACTTTCAGATACCATGGACATCAATTAATTATATTATAGGAGGAATGGAGAGCATTAGTTAATGTGGTACAATTTAATTAAATATAGGTGGCATTCCTTTAAGGGTGTTTTACATAGGCAGATGTTTATCTCTTCTATTCATCTGTGAGCCCCTTAAACTGAGAACCTGGCTTTTATTCAGATCTGTATAATACCGAGTACTTAGAACAGTGTTGGCACAGTATGCACTTAATAAATATTTGTTCAATGAATAAAAGAATATTGAATGTCTGAAACATATACACATTCATTTTACTTCTGCTTCTCTGTATCGCTTAAGAAATTAAGTAGTTCCCTCTTCAATATTTTGTCATTTACATCTGCTGCTGTACTTACTAATTCAGAATTAATTGGGTAATAATATTTGCAGTCTCCCAAGTTGTAGTCACATAGTGAGTCATAGGAAAATGAGTTTTGGGAATTCACATGATACTTGCCATTTCAGGCATGAAATAAAATTGTATTTATAACATTGCATTAGGAAAAAAAAGCTTTCTTGCATTCTGAAATTTCTACCAAAAGTATAACAATTATTTAAAGAGTTGCAAAAGGTTATAATCACACTTTACCTAGAAGCATAAAATATTTCAAATCCTTTGTTTCTTGAAATAGTAAGGCTTTAGAGTCTTAAGAACATAGTGTTTTTAGACAGATATTTTGTGATAAAATTAAGCACCATGATAAATAGCACTGAGTGCTTTCGACAGGCTACAAAGCCAAATACCTTGCTGTATTAGCATTTGCATTTAGGATTAATTCTGTCCATGTACAGACAAAAATGCTTTACTGAATCCTGTAGAAATATACCCCCTCTATAAGCATGAAGCCATCCTACAATATTAGTTTATTAGCCTTACAAAGTATAGAGTTCCAGTGCCAGATATTCTTTATGAGGTTCAAAGACCAAATAATTACATAGGAATACATTTACATTTATAAATGTTCAAACTAAGTGGTCTCTTGTCTTCTTTATAAAGAACTCTATAAATCTAATCCTTAAAGACATGTCTTTTGAAGCAGTGTCTACGTGACACCAAAGCCTTCAAATGAAAAGTGGAAAATTTAACCATCCAAATGCCTGTCACTATCTGGTGTCTTGGCATCATGGAGATAAAATACTCAGGGCACTGAAAGTTTTCCTTTAGTATATATGCTGTGAATCACTTACCTGCAGTAACCAAGTAGATCTGAGCAGCCTCCTCACCGAGTGATGTTACTTTCACATCAAAACATAATCTTGACTATGAGCATCTACCTAGAAGGCTTGCAAATACTCTTAAATAAATGTAGCTTCAATTAACCAAACCTAAGTTAGGTAAATTTTATAAGATCTAATATATAAATATGTATGTATGAAAGAGAGAAAGGAAAGTCTAAAAATATATGGGCCAAATTATTTTTTTAAATAAATCTTTTATCTTGTCATTCTTTTGTTGAAAAATTCATAATGCTGTTTCACTCTGGAGCAATTTCTAGCTGTAGAATTGCAGAGTTTTTAGCTGTAGAATCTTGTGCTTAAATGAAATTTTACATGGAAACCCACTATGCAAAATATATGAGTAGTTCTGCTTTCGTAAGAGCTTAAAGGCCTGATGAAATGGCTGCATAGAAGAGTTCTTTAGTGCAGAGTTTGCAAACCACTAACCTATGGAAAAAATTCACACTCCTATCTACTTTTCATGCCTTCCAATAAACCTGTCTCACTTTACCTACCTTGATTCTAATCACATTTGTCCTCCACTTAGAATGCCTTTCCATTCTCACTACCTTTCAAATTCTACCATTTTTCAAGGATCAATTTCACTGTCACCTACAGATGACAAATTTACTAACCCAAACCAAATCAAAGCATTCTTTGTTTATATTTTCGTAAGTGTCTCAAGTATATTCATTATGGCATTTGTAAGATTTTTATTTATTATGTACTTCATTTTATAGTCATTAATATTTGTTGCTTTTATGTTTATTTTATATTTTGATTGTATTTTTTATTTTTCACTGGTAACAGGACCTATCACAGTACCTGCACAAATTAGCATTTAAAAAGTAAAGTATAATCCACTCTTTCTAGTGCCACTGTGTTTATCTTTGTAAAACACAGATTTGGAACCCATGGCGTTACTGGTTTAAAACTTGTACATGAGCATTTAGCATGATTATGTACCCTAAACCCATATCTCATTCCTTTTGTTAGTTAATGCACAAATCCAACAACTATTTTGTGAATGAGTAAGGTACTAGGAACTTCAAGATAAATAAATAAATAGGGTTTATTTATTGAATGAAGATTATATTTGAATGAAAAAGATTATATATTATAATATTATATTTTATGGTCATTTTTTTTTATTTTGAAGTGAAGCGAAAATTTATTAAGTGAAGGTAAGAACAGAAAAGAAAGAAAGAAAGCTAGCTAGAGTGAGAGGTTTCCTGAATGAGTTGCTATGTTTTATGTTCTTTAGCTTGATAAACCTATCCATTTGATGAATATTCTGTAGTCTCCTGTGTACAGTTAATAATAACCAAAATGATGTTTTTCCATGTGGTTCCATAATTCAAAGAAAAACAGCACCACAACTTTTGTTAGAGTTATACTTTATTTTTTTTTATTTTTATTTTTTTAAATAAATCATTGTATTTACTTATTCAGAAGCCTGTATGATTTGGAACAAGATTATTAAATCTCTCCGAGCCTCACTCACTTTCTCTATACAATGGGGCTAGGACTATGTTTTTTTCTTGCCTTAAAGGATCAAATGAAATCAATAAGTAACTTGTAAACTATAACCCAAATAAAAATCTCTGTTGAGACCACAATTATAAAATCTAAAAGTTTAGAGCCAACAGTTTTCAGACTATCCGCATCCCTGTTGGATAACTGACATGTTACCAGATTGATTTCTGTGCAGTGCTTAGAATGAGAATTTTTCATACTAATGATCTTTTTTCTTCATTTTTTTTTTAAAGATCTTATTTTATTTGAGAGAGAGAGAGATCACATGTAGGCAGAGAGGCAAGCAGAGAGAGAGGGAAGCAGGCTCCTGCTGAGCAGAGAGCCCGACGCGGGGCTCCATCCCAGAACCCTGAGATCATGACCTGAGCTGAAGGCAGAGGCTTTAACCCACTGAGCCACCCAGGCGCCCCTTTTTCTTCAATTTTTTATTTAAATTCCAGTTAGTTAACATATAGTGTAATATTGGTTTCAGGATGAGAATTTAGATTCATCACTTACATATAATACCTAATGCTTATCATAACAAGTGCCCTCCTTAATACCCATCACCCGTTTAGCCCATTCTCCATTCTCCTCCCTCCATTAACCCTGAGTTTGCTCTCTATCTTTAAGAGTCTCTTATGGTTTGTTTCTCTCTCTTTTTTCTCTTCCCATATGTCCATCTGTTTTGTTTCCTAAATTCCACATATGAATGAAATCATAATGGTATTTGTCTTTCTCTGACTGATTTCACTTAACATAATATGCTCTAGCTCCATCCATGTCATTGCAAATGGCAAGATTTCATTCTTTTGATGGCTGAGTAATATTCCATTATATATACATACCACTTCTTTATTAATTCATCAGTTGATGTGCACGGGCTCTTTCCATAGTTTGGCTATTTTTGATAATGCTGCTATAAATATCGGGATGCATGTACCCTTTTGATTCTATATTTTTGTATCCTTTGGTAAATATCTGGTAGTGCAATTGCTGGATCATAGGGTAGTTCTATTTTTAACTCTTTGAGGAATCTCCATACTATTTTCCAGAGTGGCTGCCCAAGTTTGCATTCCTGCCAACAGTGTAAGAGGGTTCTCCTTTCTCTGCATCCTCACCAACACCTCTTGTTTCCTGTGTTGTTAATTTTAGTCATTCTGACAGGTATGAGGTTGTATCTCATCATGGTTTGGATTTGTATTTCCCTTATGATAAGTGATGTTGAGCATCTTTTTTTGTGTCTATTAGCCATCTGTATATCTTCTTAGAAAAAATGTCTATTCATATCTTCTGCCTATTTCTTAACTGGGTTACTTGTTTTTTGTGTGTTCAGTTTGATAAGTTATTTATAGGTTTTGGATTCTAACCCTTTATCAAATATGTCATTTGCAAATATCTTCTCCCAATCCAGAGGTTGCCTTTTATTTTTACTAATTGTTTCCTTCACTCTGCAGAAGCTCTTTTTCTTAATCAAGACCCAGCAGTCCATTTTTACTTTGTTTCCCTTGCCTCATGAGATATATCTAGTAAGAAGTTGCTATGGCTGAGGTCAAAGAGGTTGCTGCCTGTGTTCTCCTCTAAGATTTTGATGTTTTTTTTTCTCACATTTGGGTCTTTCATATATTTTGAATTTATTTTTCTGTATGATGTGAGAAAGTGGTCCAGTTTCATTCTTCTGACTGTTGCTGTCCAGTTTTCCCAACCCTATTTGTTGAAGAGACTTTTTCCATTGGATGTTCTTTCCTGCTTTGTTGAAAATTAGTTGACCATACAGTCATAGGTCCATTTCTGGGTTTTCTATTCTGTTCCATGGATCTATGTGTCTGTTTTTGTTCCAGTACCATACTGTCTTGATGATGACAGCTTTGTAATATAGCTTGAAGTTCAGAATCATGATGCCTCCAGCTTTGCTTTGCTATCGGGGGTCTTTTGTGGTTCCACATAAATTTTCGGATTGTTTGTTCTAGTTCTGTGAAAAATGGTGGTGGTATTTTGATAGGGATTACATTGATTGATCGTTTTTGGGTGGTATAGACGTTTTAATGATATTTATTCTTCCATTCCATAACATGTAGTGTTTTTCCATTTCTTTGTGTCATCTTCAGTTTCTTTCACAAGTATTGTATAGTTTCAGAGTACAGCTCTTTTACCTACTTGGTTAGGTTTATTCCTAGGTAACTTATTGCTTTTGGTGCAATTGTAAATGGGATCGATTCCTTGATTTATTTTTCTGTTGCTTCATTATTGGCGTATAGAAATGTAGTAGATTTCTGTACATTGATTTTATATCCTGTGAGTTTGCTGAATTCATGTATTAGTTCTAGCAATTTTTTTGGTGGAGTCTTTTGGGTTTTCTACAGAGTATCATGTCCATACTTTTAAAGTAACAATATAACATTACTTTTTTTTATCTTTACCTCAAATAAAGAGAAAATCGGTGTCTCCCAACTGAGAAAAAAGACTAAAAATTTTTTAAAATTTAAAGATGTTTGAAATGTCAGATTTTAAAATGTAAAAATATATTCTAAAATCTGAACTTTATGCTTTCTTTTTTTTTGATGAACTTTATGCTTTCATATAAAAGCATATTTCATTTATTTAAGAGCCATAGAATATTTGTTTTACAAAAACCAGTTTCAACTAGTAATTCAACATGGAAATATCTGTTAAAATTGGATATAGTGGAATTTTTTTAAGTGGTTATTATTCTCTGACTCATAAATATTAGGTGCGATTCCAAGTCTTTCTCATGAAAGTCTACTACATTATTCTCCATCTAAATAGATAGTAATAAAATAAATTTACTACATACTAAAAGTAACTTTAAATATACAATCAACAAATTATCCAAAATGTAGATGGTGCCGATGATCATGGAAAAAAATTAAATATAATAGCAAACTTAGGCAAAAGTTTTTCTACCCTTCCATGTTAGACACTCCTCTGGCTCCATCAGAGATCTAACCATCAGTTTTATTCTAAATCAGCTGTTAGAATATTATACTCCAAATTATAAATAAGCATCTTGATTTTTTTGTTCTTTTAGTGTACTTATATTTAAGAGACTTTGCTTGTTAACCTAAAATATGTATCAAAAAGAGGACATATAGAGCATATTCTAGAAAATGTCCACTTTGGGAGCAGCTTTTTCCGGCATCAAAATCAAAATGGTATACAAGAAACAGACTCTTAACTATAAAGAACAAACTGATGGTTACCAGAGATAGACGGGTAGGGAGATGGGTGAAATATGTGATGGGGATTAAGGAGGATAGTTGTCGCGATGAGCACCAGGTGATGTATGGAATTGTTGAATCACTATATCGTACGCCTGAAACTAGTATTATACCGTATGTTCACTAACTGGAATTTAAAGTAAAGACATAAAAAAATCAAAATGATATAGATGCTCTACCTACTTAGCAGTTATTGGCCATGATTCTGAAGGAAAATGTAGATTCAAATAATGTCAGGATTCTGGATCTCAGAATTGCATGTCTCAAGGCCTAGCCTAACAAACCCTCAGTTTTGCTAGAACAGAGAGTCAGCTTCAAATTCTTTTTTTCTGGTTTCTTCCCTTATGAACAATAGTATAATGCAGACAATATTCAATATCCCTTTTTATTACCCTCTTCTTTTTAAGCCATAACAGATTTCCTTTTTCAAAGTTGTACCTCAAGAGATTTCACCCAGACTCAGTATACACAATTCTCACATAGTAGAACAAAAAAGAAGGTAATTTTAAAGATGTTTCACTCTTTTGCAGATGAACCAAAGTTTCATTCACCATGTATCCTTAAGAACTAAATTTTTCCTTGAATCCTAGAAAGTTTCTTTTTTTTTTTGGGAAATGAATAGAGAGAGATTTGAGTTTCCTCTAAACAGTAGAATGTGTTCTCTCCATGTTTGTATAGTTGATAATAAGAATAATAACTGCCATTTATCTAGGAAGTTAACTGTTTGCCAGGCACTATTCTAAAGACTTTTCATGTACTGTCTCATTTAATTGCCTCAAAAATCAATGAGTTAGATACTATTATTCCCATTTTACACAAGATAAAACTGAAAGACCGGTAGAGTATCTTGCACAAGGCCTATAGTAGAGTCAGAACCCACACATAAACAGTAAGTTTCACAGCCCACCAGGGCCTTGCCTCACCGTTTGAATCCTCTTCCTTTTTCTTTTTCTTTTCTTTTTTTTTTTAAAGATTTTATTTATTTATTTGACAGAGAGAGAGAGAGAGATCACAAGTAGGCAGCCAGGCAGGCAAAGAGAGAGGGGGATGCAGGTTCCCTGCTGAGCAGAGAGCCCGATGCGGGGCTCGATCCCAGGACCCTGAGATCATGACCTGAGCTGAAGGCAGAGGCTTTAACCCACTGAGCCACCCAGGCGCCCCTCCTCTTCCTTTTTCATGTGATTTTTATAACAATTCTGTTAGAAAGCCAGATATTTATTTTTCTTTTACAAATGAGAAAAATTAAGGTCAGAGATATTAAGTGACATATGAAGTTCTAGACTGCATTTTTCAATACGATATCCATTATGTGGCTATCTAAATTTAAATTAGTATTAATTAAAATGAAATAAAATTAAAAACACTTCTTCAGGTTCACTAGCCACATTTCAAGTGCTCCATAGCCCTTTATGGCTAGGTGGCTATGGTACTGAACAGTGTAGAAATATTCTATTTCTAGAATATTTCCATTATTGCAGAAAATTCTATTGGAAAATGCTGGTCTCTAAAAATACATCTTTTGATTCCTTGGACAGAGACAGGCAGACCTTGTCCTTAAAGCCCAAATGAGTTTACTAAGAGAAAATACTTAGGCACCTCAGGTTGCAACTATAGCATAGCCATGGTATTTCTAATACAAAAGAAGAGTAATTTATAGTTCATGTATTGTAATATGGTAATCATTTTAACACTTATATTATAAAAAAGAGATTAGAATAGAAAGCAAAAAAATAATTAAGATTACAAAAGATAAGAAATTATGTCTCTTTCAATTCTCAATTAATCTAACACCATAATTTATTCATTAACTTCCAAGAAATCTAGGATGCTTGGGTGGCACAGTTGGTTAAGCAACTGACTCTTGGTTTTGGCTCAGGTTATGACCTAGGGTTGTGAGATCAAGCCCCAGTTCAGGTTCCATGCTCCACATAAAGTCTGCTTAAGACTCTTTCCTTCTCTCTTTGTCCCTCCCTAAATAAATAAATAAATCTTTAAAAAGAAAAGCATTCAAGCAATGTAATTTACTCTGTAGAAAAAAATCTAAACATTGATACTCATATAATATGAACTTCACAATACATAGTTTTTTTAAAAGTTGTGAAAAAAGTAAATAATACCTTGCATTGTTACTGGTACAAGTGCAGATCACTAGGAATTCTATAAACTTAAAATAGAGTGCCTCGTTTTCTAATGGAATCTATGACTTTAAAAGAGAATCCTTTGTATAGATTTTTGTTCCTTTTGTTCAGTACTCAGTTCACAAACAAAAACACTTGACTAAAAATAAGGTGATGTAGGCAGTAATGCCCTTGTCAATAATGTGAGACCCTATTTCCTGGCATAACTCTTAATTTTGCACAAAACACATTGCCATTAATTTATGGAAATTGACTAAAACTAGTAAATACCTTGGTACTTCATTTAAAATATAATATAATTGCCCCTTTAATAAAAGCAAGTATGTGAAGAGTCCACACACATAAATGAAACTACAAAACAAGGATAAGAAAATGACTCAGTTGTGGACAGGCAAAGTTAATTGAAGACACAGAAAATCAAATCCAAATCTCGGTAGTGTGAAAGAGAATACCCAGTGAGGTATGAAGGAAACTCAGTCTCTCGGGAAGAAGAAAATGAGTGGATCTCTTGGGACTAGAACAGGTTAGTACCGAGAAAGCATTCATCTCAAACCATCTATAGGCAATCACCCATTGTCACCTTGCCTAGTGAAAACAAATGAGTTATGTGGAATCTAAGAGATAGACAAAGGATGAGAAAGATGGAAACAGAAAAGAGAAAAGCAAAAAGAGAGAGAAATCACCTTCCATTGGAATGAATAGAATTGCCAAGCTACAGACGCAAGGCCAGACCAGCTCTGTATAGCTCTCATCAGCAGAGGCCGTGTGAGCCTGAGAAAATGCCCCCATATGAGCAAGGATGAAGGAGAAAGTAACATAGCTCACTTCCTTCACCTTCTCATGGATTGTCCCTCCCTCCATAAACTGAGCAGGGGCTTGTTTGTGTGTGAGATATGTTTCCTGAAAATCAGCAATGAGTACATACAAAATACTTAATTTACCACCAGGGAGCATTTGGACTGTACCCCCTCCCCCATTTATTTTCTTGGGCAAATCTTTTGAGCAAAGAAATCAAGGACTACTGAATTTCTCTCCTAAGACAAAAATCATATACTTAAATCTTTTTTTTTTATTAAGATTTATTTATTTATTTATTTAACAGAGAGAGAGATCACAAGTAGACAGAGAGGCATGCAGAGAGAGAGGGGGAAGCAGGCTCCCTGCTAAGCAGAGAACCTGATGCAGGGCTGGATCCCAGGACCCTGAGATCATGACCTGAGCCAAAGGCAGAGGCTTAACCCACTAAGCCACCCAGGCGCCCCCATATACTTAAATCTTATCCATCACAGGAACTTAAAGTATCAGATATCTTCTCCCAATTTATTTTAAGACTATGTTGTAGCCTTTGAAAACAGTTTTTCCTACTTTTCACTGCCCCAGAAAAAAGTGCTTCTAGATCTACAGCAGAATAGTTCTCTTAATCTTTCAAAATTCATACCCTGAAAGTATACAGTGAAAAAAAAAAAAAATCCTTCTACTCTATAAGTCTCTTGAGGAGCTCACCTCCTGCCTAGTTTTTGTTCATTGGAGATAAGCTTTTCATAGACAACTATCAAATGACTCCTGAGCCTTCAGTACTTCATACTAAGATATTCTGAATATTTTAACATATTGATTAACTGCCAACATATTTTCCAATTACTTTAATGATTTAAAGAAAACACTCTGTGGAAAAAAATGTGATCATATAATTTATTAGTTATCTGTAACAAATTGACTCAAATTTTATTTCTTTGTTTCAAATGTGACAAGGCAATTTGGTTCCATAATTACTAGATAAAAGAAAGTAAACATTTCCTTATTGGAGAGTCAATAAATGTGTTTTTTCTCAATTATGGTTTAAAAATACATCCAAGAGTACAATTGCAAATAAGATACTTAGCTACTCTTTTTATTAATTTTGCCATTTTTAGTTTGGCAAGCCAGTTTTTCAAAGCACTGGTGTGTGTATAAAAGGGCTTATTTTTGTGTTTTTTAATACAATAAGTTTCAACTGATGATTTATTTCATGCAAATAATTAAATGCCAAATTACAGTATGTGGTGAGTAGAAAATAGCTAATAGAATATGCCTATCAAACCTGAGGAATATTAGAATGTGCATATGGGTTCAGTTCAGTTAACAGAAAAATTGGATTCCAATCATTTACTCTTGATAGCAATTTTGCCCTCTGTTCTTGGGTTCACCTGATATAACAGTACAAGACAAGCTATATTTGCAAAATACCACCTGGGAACATGCCTTGCACAAAATCCATTATTTGCTTAACAGTTTTATGCATGTTCTGTACATTATTTGAAAAGTCTTCAGGTGCACAGTTGGCATGTTACCAGGGGATTCTGCCTTTGCAACTTTTCAATAAAAAGTGACACATCTAAAAATCAGAATATAAGATTTCTGTGGAGTAGTGTATCAAAGCAGCTGATTAAAAATGGAATGAGTTTTTACCCTTCATAAATTTCTGTCCAATCTTTATGGAAGTTGAAATACTAGTTAGCATTATAATTGTTTGAGGACAGTTAAAAAATAACATTTTCATATTAATCTTTCCCCCTTAAAAAAATAATATAAAATAAGGCTTTTCCACACCTGCTATTTGGGCTATTATGTACTTTCATTAACTTCCTTTCTCATAAAAAAAAAAAAAAGATTGTGCTTTACTAATGGTAACAAGGTCCTGAAAACATTACTATTGTTATGTAATTTGATGTGCATTGGGAAGAAAACAAAATTTAGGTGCTATTATTGGTATTATTATAATGCAGAATAACAAAAAGCCAATCATATTTTTGGCAAATTTGATCTTGATTTTGTTTACTTAGTTTCACAATATCCTAAACTGTAGGAACAATATTCCACAGACATCTTCAACAAATGCATATTCTTTGGTCACAAAGGGAATAGTATATGACAGAAATGAGATACTATAGCAAGTCTACCACATTTATCATAAGAAATCATCTCTGCAGAAAAAAACATTTCACACAGTACAACATCCATTCTTGGTAAAGATCTTACAACAAAGTAGGCTTATAGGGAGCGTGCCTCAACATAATAAAGGACATACATGAAAAATCCGTAGTTAATATCACCCCCAGTGGGGAAAAACTGAGAGCTTTTCCTCTATGGTCAGGAATAAGAGATGTCCACTGTCACCATTATTATTCAACATAAGACTAGAAGTCCTAGCCACAGCAGTCAGACAACAAAAAGAAATAAAAGGCATCTAAATTGTCAAGGAAGAAGTAAAACTTTCACTATTTGCAAATAACACGATGCCATACATAGAAAACCTGAAAGACTCAACCAAAAAACTACTAGAACTGATAAACAAGTTCAGTAAAGTCACAGAATACAAATCGACATACAGACATCTGTTGCATTTCTATATATCAATAATGAAACAGTAGAAAGAGAAATGAAGGAATCAGTCCCATTTACGACTGTACCGAAACCAGTAGGATATCTAGGAATAAACCTAACCAAAGAGGTAAAAGGCCTGTACTCTGAAAACTATAAAACACTGATGAAAGAAATTGAAGATGACACAAAGAAATGGGAAAACATTCCATGCTCATAGATTGGAAGAACAAATATTGGTAAAATGTTTACACTACCCAAAGCAATCTACACATTGAATCCAATCCCTATCAAAATATCACCAGTATTTTCCACAGAGCTAGGAAAAACAATCCTAAAATTTGTATAGAACCACAAAAGACCCTGAAGAGCCAAAGCAATCTTGAAAAAGAAAAGCATCCTGAAACTACTATTACACTGTATGTTAACTAACCAGAATTTAAATAAAAATTTGAGAGAAAAAAAGAAAAGAAGAGCTGAAGGCATCACTATTCTGGACTTCAAGTTATATTACAAAGCTGTAGTGATCAAAATATTAAGCCACAGGCACAAAAATAGACATATAGATGAATAGAACAGGATAGAAAACACAGAAATGAACCCACAACTATATAGTCAATTAATCTTCAACAAAGCAAGAAAGAATATCCAACGGGCAAAAGAATGTTTCTTCAACAAATGATGTTGGGAAAACTGGACAGCAACATGAGAGAAGAAAGAAACTGGACCACTTTCTTATACCATACATAGAAATAAACTCAAAATGGAGTAAGGACCTAAATGTAACACCTGAAACCATAGAAATCCCATAGGAGAACACAGGCAATGACTTCTTTGACATTGGCATTAGCAACCTTTTTCTAAATGTGTTTCCTTAGGCAAGGGAAACAAGAGCAAAAATAATCTATTACTTTTGCATAGCAAAGGAAACAATCACAAAGCAAAAATAAAAAGCTTCTGCACAGCAAAGGAAACAATCAACAAAACTAAAAGGCATCCTACAGAATGAGAGAAAATATTTGCAAATGACATATCTCATAAAGGATCAGTATTCAAAATAACAAAAACTCAACACCCTCAAAATGAATAACCCAATTAAAAAAATAGCTTGTGGACACTGTGCTTCCCAATGTTGACTCTTTATAGTCTAACAAGTTACTTTTTCTATCCTTTGGTCACTAGCATCAGTAGGAAGATTACTTTTTTTATACTAATTTTAAAAAGCTTTCATTTAAATTCCACTTAACATACAGTGTAATATTAGTTTCAAATGTACAATATGGTGATTCAACACTTCCACACATCACAAGTGAACTCCTTAATCCCCATCACCTATTTAACCCATTCCTCCACCCACCTCCCTTCTGGTAACCATCAGTTTGTTCTCTCTAGTTAAGGGTATGTTTCTTGGGTTACCACATGGTCAAGACATATATGAATATATCTGAATAATCAAGAGACAAAGACTCTCAGTGCCAACGTCAATCTCTTTGATAGCTATGGCTTGCCCTCACCTCCAGCTGTCCACTTCCTAATTTGAAGAAATGAAATTCTACAAAGACCTCTTATCTTTAATTCCAGACATGTATGTATTTGTACATATATCAGTAATGCTTAAGTTCTGTGACAGGAGCTTGAAGCTCCTACCATGGTGCTGAAGTTAGATAAAGATATTTTTGTCTAAACATATTGTAAACTAACAATAAGAATCAAGTGATAAGCTTCTGAAAGTTTATCTTTTAGTTTATCGGCCTTGAGGAAACAATTTATTTTCTACTCTCATCTCCTACCCCAAAGTAAAGATCAGTAATTAATTAAAGCTTATGTCCAAACATTCAAACCTGAGAAGTAAATTCAGTGCAGTATTAATTCTTGGTCATATGAACTAGAAATTCCACATGGAGAATATACTGTCCCTTTAGTTTGGACACTAAGGCTCTAATATTTTTATTAAGTATTAAAGAACTAATCAGAGAAGCAGTCTTAGAAAATGTCATATAATAATCCATTATCAAAAGCTATTTCATGATGAGACTAGATTTTTGACAGGGAATACAAATTTTGAAAAGTATTTTCACCAAAAGAGTAAAGGGTCTATTAGTTTCTACTGAGGAGAGAAAACAAAGAGAATTAATCACCCCCAAGAATATAGCCACGATCCCAGCCATCTAATGACAATCTTTCTGTATGCATTCTAAGTTGCTTACCATTCTGGATAGTAATACAAACAAATACTGTCCAGGGATAAATGTTTGGTGCATATATTGGGTACAGCTTTTAGCCTTAATGGTCTCCATCATGTTGAACAAGAGGAAAAAGCAGGTCCATGTTAACTGCATGAATTTTCTTTTCTATCAAATGTCTCAAGTATCAGGCATAGCCCTCAAAAATATGAAGAAGTATTTTAGGAGCAGTTATGTATACAATCTGTTCATGAGACACCAAAACATCCAATATGGTGCTCAATTAATCTCTATTATTTTGTGTCATAATTTCCAAAAGGAAATTTTTCAATAAGACAATACAATTCAAAGTCCTCTATCTCTGTCTCTTTTGACTCCATGGGTCCCAGTTATAGAGGACATTTTATAGTGTGTATTGGCAGCAAATATACATAATCAGACACACTCCCTAGTTTTTGATGGCTACCTTCTTTGTTGTGAGATGATAACATCAGCTCCCATTATTTGGATTCAATACCTCCGTCTTCAGGGAACTTCCTTCTACACTCAGAAAGTGGCCCTCATTTTTACATGCTCTTCACCAAAAGTTAACTGTTGTAGAGACTGTATATACTATAGTCTGTAAATAGATCATTAGTTCATGCCTTGATGACAAAAAATAGCCCATTCAGTTAAATAAATCTAGCTTCCTGACCTCAGTTATGAGTAGAAAAATAGAGATGAAATGGACTTTTTTATTTAAACCATTTTCCTCCACGCTCCATGAGGGTAATACTCTGAAGATGTACAGTTATGTAGGAATTGCTTTACTGATGACATGGAGGGATTTTTAATTAAAATGTAACAGGGGAAAAATTAAAGCTGGTCTTTAACTTTTCTTATTCCAAAGATAATCACTTAGAAAATTAAGCCCTTCAGGTATTTCCTCCTCTGTACCTCATTTTTGTCCTCTGCACATTCCCACTACCCATTGGGTTCCTTTCATAAGCTTTGCTGCACCATGAAAAAGCAATGCCTTTTACAAACTTTTCTATGTAATTCTCTACTTGTCTGTTAGAAATGTCTCCAACATAAAATGGTTTTGCTGCCTGGATCCTTTTTCTTCCTTCTTTGGTTTATTTTCTCAATCTGAGTAATTTAAATTCTCATTAGCCCACTCAAAGTTTTCATCAGAAGAGCAAGATAAATATTGAGAAGGGACGAGATCCTGAGTGATATGGTTCCTTTAGATAGAATCACCTGTCTCATTCTCCTTTCCAGGTTAAGCTGAAGATTGGCCTTTTTATTGACTAATATCCCTATTGGGTTCAGCATTTCCCAGGATAGAATAAACAATATAACTAACAATAAGAAAGATATTTTCCAACCTCATCTACTCTGAAATGCCCTTTGCTCTTCCACAAAGTAAATCACACTACTATGTAGAGTCAAGTTGAAATTACATCCTCCTTCCTCATTAAGCTTACCAAAATAAGAACATTTTATGGGACCCTTAATCATTCTTCCCTTTAAAGTTAGCCATAATTGGAGATGTTCTCCTTCTACTGTCTTTCCTAGAATATCGTCAGTTTTGTGTTTTTGAAGCAGTTAGCTGAAAATTTCTCATACATTGCCAAAGACCAGTACCTAGAACAATTGTTCAATGAAGAAGAAAATATTGGTGATATTTTGCAAAATTGAAGAAAAATGACTCTATGTAACAATGTAATGAGTTTATCAAAATTTTCTATTACTGGGTCTAGGGAGAATGATTACATACATATTATCTCTGTGTTCAAAATCATTAAAACATCTAAAAAGATTATTAAGAAGTTATTTTATCAAAGTAGCTTCTTTGTTTGATAACTATTGATTAAGTAATTACCTAAATTACCTAAAATTGCAAATCTACTTTTTCGTGTCCTATTTACCCAAGATTTATTATTGTTTCATTCTTTCGCAATTGTAAAGCTACAAACTAAAGAATATATGGTTAAAGCATGAAACAAATTTTAAATTTTCACCAAATTTAAAGGAGAAAATGTAAATTCTAAGACCAAATGAAAACAAACACAAGATACTACTAATTAGGGGTGCCTGGGTGGCTCGGTCGGTTAAAGCTTCTGTCTTCAGCTCAGGTCATGATCTCAGGGTCTTGGGATCGAGCCCCGCATGGGGCTCTCTGCTCAGCGGGGAGCCTGCTTCTCCCTCTCTCTGCCTGCCTCTCTGCCTGCCTCTCTGCCTACTTGTCATCTCCTTCTCTGTCAAATAAATAAAATTTTTAAAAAAGATATTACTAATTAATAAATAAACCAATACTTATAAAATCCAGAGGAGAAAAAGTGCATTTTAAAGTTTCTAGTCACCAAAAGAAACCTATAATTCAGGGGCGCCTGGGTGGCTCAGTGGGTTAAAGCCTCTGCCTTCAGCTCAGGTCATGATCTCAGGGTCCTGGGATCAAGCCCCGCATTGTGCTCTCTGCTCAGCAGGAAGCCTGCTTCCCCCTCTCCCTCTGCATGCCTTTCTGCCTACTTGTGATCTCTCTCTCTCTCTGTCAAATAAATAAAGAAAATCTTTAAAAAAAAAAAAAAAAGAAACCTATAATTCAAAGTAACAGAATTTGTAATATCATTTTATAAACATAGGACTGTATGATAAGTATAAATGTACTATGGAGCTAAATCACATTGAAATTTTTCTGTGGTTATAAACAGGCTCTAGAGACAGATAGTCTGGGTTTAAATCCCAACACTGCCATTTACTCATTTACTCATTAATTTTGGCAAATTAAACTCTTTGCACCTCAGTTTCCTTCTGTAAAGTAGAGACAGATAAGGTTGTTGTAATGATTATATACATTTATACACAGGCACTTGAGAAGTATCAGGCAAATAGGAAGAACTCTGTATATGTTTTGTTGTTCTTAGGTGTTATTGCTGTTTTTTGCTCCTGCAATACTACATGCTATAAAACAATGGGACATATTATTAAATAAACTTTAGAGAGAAATATCCAAGATTCATCTTTATTTAAATTCTCAAAAAAATCATTAAAAAATACATCATTAATGGCAGGTTCCTGATAAGACTTGCCTTTAAAAATAATATTATTTGGGGCGCCTGAGTGGTTCAGTTGGTTAAGTGTTTGACTCTCGATTTCTGCTCAGGTCATGATCCCATGATCGTGAGACTAAGCCCGTAGTCGGTCTCTGTGCTGAGTGTGGAGCCTGCTTAAGATTTTCTCTCTCCCTTTTCCTTTGGCCCTCTCCCCTTACTCCCACTCAATCTTTTTCTCTCTCTCTCAAAATAGAAAATAAAAGTAAAATACATAAAAATAACATTATTAAGTGTAATTATAAGAATAAATATATGGCATCGCAAGCATTTAGATCTCAAGTCATTCCTAATCATTAAAGAAGATGCAATTATCATGAATAGCAATTGTCTAAAATATGCTTCATTCAAAGAGGACCTAAGATGGATGGAACCAAATTCATCACAGGAGGGCGATGCTGCATGATGCCAGAATTTAGCATAATAAAGACAAACCTCCGTGTATACTGAAATGAAAGCTCTAAAGCACACTCACTGTAATGCACAATTGCTCAAAATAAGGTGAAAAATAGTTAGGGTTCAACATTTGGCCAAAATGCTGAAAGGTCTCATCAGACTACACTGTTAATTACCAAGAACAATTGATTGTCATAACCAAATGGGGAGTACTCTTAAACTGAGCCAGAAAGACTACGGTATTTTTTGACTCATTGACCTAAACACTTTAGGCTTTTCAACTTCTTCTCCCTTATTTATTGAATATTATCTCTTCTTCAAAGTCAATCTCAAAGCCTATGTCTTCACAAAGCATGGAGTGATTGCTACCCTCCTCCCCATGGGAAGTCATCTCTCATTTGAATTCATACAGGCTTATTTTCTCTTCATCCATTTGTCCCTTATTGTGAGCAGGCTTTTACTTTTAGCTAACTTTTTATATGACTGTTTCTGCTATAACTAGATAAAATATAATTTTCTTGAGGTCAGAGATACACTTGAACAGGTTCTGTTCCCCTAATTTATCTATGACATCACATTGAACTATAACTTCACCAACATGTGTTACTTGATAAGAGAGAGGAAAATTTTACTTCTTCATATTAAAAAAAGCCTGGACTTGTTCATTTGAACTTAAATCACAGAATTACTGCAGATGACTTAATCAATGGTAGTAATGATGTGATTGATATAAAAAAACAGTCTTCTAATTTTCAGAGTGAGATAAAACATAAAATGAGAAAAAAAAGTTGAGCCAATTGTTATTATAATAGCTGTTTTTAAAGAATAAAACATTTCTTTTGTTTTCAAATTATTGCAAAGAAATTCCATTTTCCTTAAGCTATTTCTATTGACTTCTTTAACTCATAGATAGATGGCAGCCTTCAAAATTATGCCTGCCTTGTAAGTAGTATTCTGATTCTCTGTCATTCAACCATTAAATGTCCCATTGCCAGATGGCAGCCTCAGCAAAACAAATCTAGTATTATATCAAAGCTTGTCATTCTCCTTGCCAAAGTCTTGACCATAAAAGGTGTCTGAATCTGAGCAAGCTACTGAAGTTCAATCAAAATAGAAAGTGTATATGGGGAGACTGGGGACAGTGGGGATTACAGTGACAGAAAAGGCAGGATTTTATAACTGCTGCAAAGGTTACGGACAAATTTCTCAGATATAATGAAAATAGCCCCCCTTTTAGTTAGAAATAAAAAGTACAGTGTTGTAAAGTACATAAAATTACATTTAGGTAGGTAGTCATTATTCAAAAAAATGTAGGTTTACTTGGAGCAGAGTGCAACTAATATATAAAAAGATAAACCACTGGAATAATTTGCAGTCCAACAGTGGACACAAAGTGGAAAGTCTGTATGAGAAAGGCAGTATTGTAATAAGTGCAGTTAAGATTTTTCTTTCTTTTCGTTTGTTGTTTTCTTTTTTTAAGTAAATGGTATTTGGAAATGAGTCATTTAGAGAAAAATAATATTCTATCTATAAATCACACTTCTAACACAATTAACTAAAAATAGAATACAAATTAAATGTAAAACCTGAAACTATTAAGGATTAGGAGAAAACATGGTAAAATACCTTTATAAACTTAGAGTTGGGTCTCAAAAATCCAGATTCAATAAAAGAAAAGATGAGTAATTATAATTACATTAAAAACTGTTTGACAAGAAAAAGAGCAAAGACAAAACAAAACAAAACAAAAAAAAGCATGGTAATATCTGTTGTAGAAAAATAGGGATAATCTTTCTAATATATAAAATTCCTGGAAATCAAAAAAGAATATATTACAACTAAACAAAAAATTATCATATGGAATGAATTGAAATTTCATAGTAAAGAACTACAAATGGTCCTTAAATGAATATAAAGTTGTTGATCCTAATTGAATATAAATTTGTTGATCTTAATTTAAAAAAGAAATGCAAATGAAACCTACATAGACTTCTAATTTCCTATTGATGGGGTGGGCAAAAATCTAAAATTAACAGCACATACTGTGGCAGTGGCTGTAGGGAAACAACTTCTCTCCACATTGCTGGAGGGAATGATAAATGGTACAACTCCATAAAGAGCAATATTACAAAAGAACGTACCTATTATCTATGAATAAACCAGCATATTTGTAAAATGAATGAGCAAGTTATTCCATGCAGCATCGGTTATGATAGCAAAAACTTAGAAACAACTCAAATATCCCTCTGTATGTGACTATTTAAATAAACAATGGAAACTTGTCAAAATTAGAATACCATGGAACTATTATCATGAGAACTTTCTATATATGCTGATAAATATCTCTATGATATATCATTAAGTGAAAAAGTCAAGGAGCAGAACAATATATAGTGTACTATTTTTTTATATAAGTAAAAAAGAGGATAGGAATGTATATTCATATTCACTGACAACTTCATAAGTAAAGTGATATGATACACAGAAAGATTTTAGGAATAGTTAACTATTGGGGCAAAGGAAAGGAACATTTTTGTGGACAGGAGAAAAACAGGTTTTTCACTGAAACAGTTTTATGTTTAAAAGAATGTTTAAAGTTTTATGTTTATGTTTATGTGCATACATTGCATATTTTTAAAACATCCAGCGTATTAGAGTATAGAATATAACATAATGTTTTGTGCAGAAAAGAGAGAGTGTGTGTACTATATAGGCTGATAAAAGTAGACAGGAATCAGTCATGATTGTTACTTACTGGCTACTTTAATAAGTTATTAAATTTTACAATGCAATAACAAAACATAGTAGAAAATTTTCTGTGGACTTCATTTTCTCACCCTAACTTTTATTGTGAAAAGCTAAGGCTCAGGTGCTATTGACATTGGAAGAGACATTTGAGACATAATGAGGCTAGATCATTTTAAGAACACTAAGAAAAATACCATGTTTATCACTAATACAAATAATGGGGAAACAAGCTTTCCAACATTTTTGTACATTTTCAGACCTTTCAAGGTCATTATACTTTATTCGTAGTACTTTAAAGACAAAAGATGAAACATTCTATTTGCAGCAAAGGAAGTCTACTATATTCAGTATATTCAAACATCTTGGACCAAGATGTTTCCATTAATATAATGGGGTTTACATGTTTCAAGGGGTAAGACTGCTTTGTAATAATAGGTGATTTTTTTCCCCTGTTACCTTTTAAATAGGTCCTGTTACAGTCTTTTCTCACCACAGGCTTTTCTGTCCACAACAATAAATGAAAATAAACAATTCAGAGAATGAAAATTATAATCAAAAAGAAATATCCCTAACAATATTTATACCTAATTTCAAAGACCTTACATTTTTATTATTCCCTGTGCAATGATTTCTTAAAAGAAAACAATTCACATTTTTAAATGGTGTTTTAATTCAGCCCTTTCAAAATGGAAAGGAAAGCATGAGATAAGCATGTCTATCCCATGCATATCTAATCTGCTATTGTTTAGATAAAAAGGCACTTTTAGTCTGAAATGAAACACCTTGATAGAAATCTTTAAATGTGGCTTTTTAAAGCAGAGTTACAATCTTTTCTTAATTTTCTTAATTCCTGAAGCATAAGGGCACTCACATTTTAAACAAGTTATATAGGCTTCGAACAGACCTTTATAGAGAAAAGAGAAAATGAGTTACAGAATATACATACAAATCTAGACTTTGGAAGATAATATTTTTTTTAAAAATTGGGATGTAAACAATGTTGGGAAAATGTCTACATATCTTTTATTATTTTTCTTTTTCTTTCTTCTTGCCTTTCCTTTTTGATTTTTTTCCTTCTCTGATTTTCTTTTCAAAATTCATTGTATCTGTGAATCATATGATCATTCTTCTGAGTCACAGAATTAGAAACTCTGAGGTTAGTTTACACTGCTCTTCTCCTTTATCTCACATCCAATTAGTTATCATGTTCCATTGATTCATTACTTGAAATATCCCTAGGATTGCACCCATCTTCTCTTTTTGGAGTTGCCACTTCATGCACCACCCTAATTCACTTGTTACATTCCTGCTTCATTTCTTCTTGCATGGGTGCCAAATTCATCTAAAAATGTAATTTTCATCATATTGCTAACCAGTTCAGAAATTATGCTTTTCATGTGTGGAAAAAATAATACCTCCTGCCACCCATATAATTCACCTTATTTTTCAAACTATTACAATGTATATAATTTCAGTTTATTTTTACTTGAGAAAATAAACATTGTTGGGCTTCTTTTACAAATGAGGAAAACCTAGTTTATAGAGGTTAAGTAACTTGACCAAGGATAGAAATTAAAGTGAAGACAAATCTATGACCGGAGTACAGGTCCCTTGACTCCTATGCTTTGTACTCTTGCCACCTTACATGCTAAGCTCAGCCTTTAGGCTATTCATTCATCTAGTCCTCTTTTACCTAATTAATCGCACCTCTGATTATTCTCAGATATTGTCCCTTGAACAGATGTTGGGGCTAACCAACGAGGGACTAGAGTAGGAAATAGACAATAAAAACATCTGGAATACAAAAGCTGTATTTGTCAACCTTTTGTCACCAGAAATCTTTACATTCAAAGCAACAATTGTAGCCAGATTTCTAAGCTCAGGTATTTGAAACTGTAACATTCCTGCAAGTTTGATTCTCAATGCAGGGACAGCTGCCTGGAGAAACTGGACCTATTGACCTGGGCCACAGAGAGTTGCAACACATCATAGCAGTGTATCACTGAGGTGAGTGATCTGAAGGGATGGATTTCTAAGTTTAAGCTGTGCTTACACTAATTGATATTCCAGTCAGATCCTTATCCAAGTTGAGCTGAATATACAGGTACACGGGCGCCTCGGTGGCTCAGTGGGTTTAAGCCTCTGCCTTCGGCTCAGGTCAGGGTCCTGGGATCAAGCCCCGCATCAGGCTCTCTGCTCAGCCTGGAGTCTGCTTCCCCCTCTCCCTCTGCTTACCTCTCTGCCTACTTGTGAACTCTTTCTCTCTGTCAAATAAATAAATAAAAATCTTTAATAAAAAGAAAGAATATACAGGGACATATCAACATCAACTACATGGCATGGTAGTTTCAATCAAACACACACACACTCACATGCATGCACATGTACACATACTCAATGGGCTGAAATAACATATGTTTGTAATGCACTTCCCTAATATTTTCAGGTGATTATTTCACTGAATGGGAAACAAGTTTTAAGCTCAACATAGAAAAGAAAGGGAGATTTAGGGAGGCTCTATCCTATTTCTGATGAAAATTCCAGATGTGGATTAAAATTTTCTCTGACTAATAAAGAAAACATTACCTCAAAGTCTATGAACAAATGCTTCAAAGATTTTGGGCCAACTGCAAAGTTGGACAGCACAGTTCCCAAGTCAGTCCTCACTTTTAACATCAACTGCAAGTTTGGATCATCCTCAGTTTCAGTAATTCTGTAGAAGAATTTATAGAATTCAATGAAAGCTATTATACTCATGGTTATAGGTTATTACAGGGAAAGGATACAGGTTAACATGATCCAAGGAGAGAAGCATATGAGTGGAGTCCAGGAGAATTATCAAATGCAGAATGGCCATTATCCTTTCCCCATAGAGTCAGAACTCATTACTTTCCTGGAACTGATGTGTGACTGTACACATAGAGCCCAGTGAATTGGGCAAATTTGCCAAGCTTCCATATCCAGAGCTTTTATTGAGGCTTCTTTCACATAGATATGATTGAGTGATTGATTGCCCATGTGGTCGATCTCTATCTCCAGGTCAACTGACACCAAATGATCCTGGACCCATTCCCTAAATCACAGTGTAAGTCTTTCTGGCATGATCAGCCCCTGCCCTAAGACTTTATGAGTATACCCAGGCCCTGTCCTAACTCACATCATTAGACTATCCAGTATGATCCAAGGCCCCCAGGCAAACAAAGTAGGCTTAATGTTCCAAGGGCCCAGAGATTACCACCCAGAAGTTAAGAGCAAAGGCCAGACCTTATCTTTTAGTGAGGCCAAACTTAGTACTACACAGATACTATAGTATGAGTCTGAAAGTAGAAAATGCATGAAAATAATATTTTTTTCAGAAAATGGAAGCAAATGTCAGACACATAAAACAAGGTATGCATTATGACAACACTTAGCTAAAAATGAAGCTAGCTGGAAGACAAAGCAGACATACAAAGAAAGTATCAATAGATTATAAGTATGGTTTTAAACCTCAGAGGACATTACAAAATACTCTATACAATTTAAAGTAGAATTGATATTGCTAAAAAAAAAAAAGTCATGTGAAATAAGTGAGTGAAAGCCTTGAGGAACCTCAAAATGTGGAAGAAGACAAGAAGTGAAAATGATCAGAGAGACTTGGTATTGAGAACAGTATATAGAAACACAAAATTCAGGTAATTACTACTTTTGAAGAGTAGAAAAGATGAAACAGAAGCAATTTTCAAAGCAATTTTAAATTAACAAATAATAATAAATTATAGAATAAAACTGTCTTGAGCTATAATAAGAAAACAAAAATTAAAATTAAACAAACAAAATATCTTGAATTTTTTAGTTTGAGAAGTTCAAAGCATAACCTAAAAAGACATTAGCAAGCTTAAATTCTTTAGGAAAAATAGACAAGTACAAGACTCAGCTGGAAAAAAAAAAAAAAAATTCACCCACAAAGGTTTCTTTCAAATATTCTTTGCAAAAATATTTTAAGAAAAAAAAAAATACTGCATTATCTCTACAGAATTTTGAGTAAAAAACCTTGCAAATCCAGAACATGTTCATTGTGAAATTATCATTCATTAAAGAATACCAGAGAAAGACATCTTAATAAATTAAGACGTAAAAACAGCACTAAGAAGAGCCATCATGGAAAATTGATTCAGTCACACACACAAAAAATAGCCCAATTAAAAAGTGGGCAAAGGAATTGAATAGACATATCTCTAAAGAAGACATACAAATGGTCAACAAGTATATGAAAGGATGCTGAACATAACTAATCAACAGGGAAAAGATCAAAATCATGATATCACCTCACACCTATTTGAATGGCTACTATTAAAAAAAACAACAGATAACAAGTTTTGCAAGGTTGTGGAAAAACTGGAACCCTTATACACTTTTGGTGGGAACATAGAATGGTACAGCTATTCTACAGTATGGAAATACTATGGAGGGTCCTCAAAATATTGAAAATAAATCATCATGAGTATGTAATCCAAAAGAATTGAAATCAGAATCTCAAAATGTATCTACACCCCCATGATCATTGCAGCATTATTTTAATAGCCAAGATATGGAAATACCCAAAAGTATATTGATGATGAATGAATAAAGAAAATGTGGAATTTATACATAGTGGAATATTATCCAGCATTAATAAAGTAGGAAATCCTGCCATTTGTGACATGGATGAATCTGGAGAACATCATGCTGAGTGAAATAAGCCAGTCACAGAAAGACAAATATTACATATTTCTACTTATATGAGGTATCTAAAATAGATTCGTAGAAACAGAGAGTGATGGTTGTCAGGGGCTGGAGAGATGAGGAAATGGGGAATTGTTTTTCAATGGGTAGAAAGTTTCTCTTATGCAAGTTGAATAAGTTCTCAAAATCTGCTATATGACATAATACTTTTAGTAAACAATACAGTGTTGTGCACTTTACAACACATTAAGAGAATAAGTCTTATAGTAACTGTTCTTACCAAAACCAAAACAAAACAAACAAAAAACTTATAAATGAACACGAGGAAGTTTTTGGAGGTAATGGGTATGTTTAGCACCTTAGTTGTGGTAATGGTATGGGATGCTTATGTCCGAGCCTGTATATATTAAATGTATGTGATTTTTTGTGTAACAGATACACTTAAATAAAACTGAAAAAGGTTAAGAATTTGAGATAATAGAAGGTATGATATAGAGGCAGTGATCATAAAGCTAATTTAACCTAGACTTAAAACTAAATAATTGTCCTAAATAAAGTTGGGATACATAATGTCAATTTTATTTTAGTTCTTAAAAGATAAAAATTTGATGTAATTTCTAAATAGGAAATGTTCTGAAAAATTAACCCATATTTTTACAACAAAGAACAGAGAAAATGAAAACATATTATTGTGATTGGTTTAAAAAGATAATTTTAATAGTTAAAATGATTGAGTATCCACCATATGCCAAGATTGCCATGTATTTTTTCTTCAATAATCTCAACAAATCTGTGAGGTACTTATTATTATTATCCCCATCTGTATTAGTTTCTTGGATCCTCTCTGACAAAATTATCACAAATCAGGCGGCTTAACACAACAGAAATTTATTCTGTCACAGTTATGCATGAAGTCCAAAACCATGGTATTGGCATGGCTATACTCCCTCTGGAGGCTCTAGGGGAGAATTCAAGTCAAGCATTCATTGACTTCCTGGCCTAGGGCCACCTCTCTGTATTATTGTGTGTGTCTTCACATTGCCTTTTCTCTGTATTGTGTTTTCTTTTCTGTCTTTTATAAGGACACTTGTCATTAAATTTAGAGCCCACCCAGGTAATTTAGGATGACCTCATCCAAGATCCTAAATTAACTGCAGTGACCATTTGTCCAAATAATGTAACATTCACACATTCTAGGAATTAAGGACGTATCATTTGGGGGGCTACCATTCAACCCACTACACAATTTTACAGATGAGAAATAGCTCTAAGAGTTTAAGTAACTTCTCCAAAGTCAGAGATATAAATGGCATAGGACTTTAACATATACTGTTATTATTTGTCTTTACCACAGGTTTTGAGTTTGAATACTTAAAGGTAGAATACTTTCTTAACATGACACGTTAAAATATCTTAACTAAAATATCTTAGTTCATTACCCACCTTGAAGCACTAAATGCATTTTAATTAAAATCCATACTGATATAAGGATCTGTTATCATCTCTTTGTTATTTCAAAAAATGTATTGTCTAAAAGAGAAAATTACATAGAACATTTATCATTAATAAAAATTAGCCATTTGTGGTTAATATAATTGTTTTAGAATTGCAATAGGGTTTTTAAAAAAGATTTATTTATTTATTTATTTATTTATTTATTTATTTAAAAGAGAAGAAGAGAAAGAGAGCTGGAGGAGGAGCAGAGGGAGAGGGAGAGAGTCTTAAGCAGATTCCACGCTGCGTGTGGAGCCCAATGAGGGGGCTCAGTCTCACAACCCTGAGTTCATGACCTGAGCCAAAACCAAGTTGGTCATTTAGCCTGCTGTACCACCTAGGTGCCACAGAATTGCAATAGGATTTTAAAGAAAAGCCATCCAAACAGTTTTTAAAAGAATTCAGCAAGAATGTTTGCTGTAAAACAAATTAAAATAAATTAATAGTTTTTATATAGTCTGGTGCTCAAAACAATTCATCTGCAACCTGTTTGTTACTGTCCTGTGACAAGACACTGTTTCCTCCAAAATATAAAACATAAATCACAGCACTGCTTCTTTTATCAGGGCTTTCTTGATAAATTCAGATAAACTAAATACTGTCCTTGATTAATTTATATTCTGTGACAAACTTCTTATTTTTTCATGTACAAGTAAATATTTCTCCAACTTGTACCACTGTTTGGCCCAGTATTGAGTGGCACTTCTATAAACCAACAATAATTAAATTAAAAACCACACAATGGAAAAATTCTATTCATAAGTGGCATAAAATATAGTAGCTATGTAGAAATAAACTTAGCAAGAAATATGCAAGATATGTAGATGCATCATTTCAAAAGTCTGTTGACACAAAAGAAAAATTGAATAAATGGGGAGGAAAAGTGATTGTTAAAAGAAGTTGCCCCAGACTGAATTAACTGAATGGTATTCCATTAAATTTCACAGGGGCTTTAAATAAGCTAATTAAAAAAGATTAAAGGACTGTGCAAAAGGTAGACTTCTAAAAATAGAAGATGGATGGTGATGATGGTTACATAACAATGAAGTGCATTGAACTCTACACTTAAAAATGCTAAAAATGGTAAATTTTATGTTATGCATATTTTGCCACAGTTAAAAAGAATAAGTTCTCAAATTTCTAGAATCCCTTATGGATAATAGAGACTATTTGACACATGTATAACCATCAGTCCTTGTTCAGAAATTTGCTGTAACTGATTCCATCTGTCTTACATAAGTTCTCCCATCATGGAAAGAAGACATGACATCTGGAGCATTAGAGGCTACCTAAAAGCTATGAAGTAAAAGCAAGAGTAAAAGGCCAATAAAATTACCAAACGTCAGTCCAGACATCTCAGAGTTGTATCACCAACTTCTTTTAAGAAATATTTGGAGACTTACTATAATACAAGAAAAAATAAAATTACATTTGTTTAAGCAACTAAAGTTAAATGAATTCCTAAAGTATGTGTATGTAACACACTTTGAGAAACACTCATTTAGAAAATCTTTTTTCCAAATCTCTCCAGGGATATAAATCACAATCATTGACTTTACAAAATTGAGAATTAAAGAACAATTGCAGTCTAGTATTCTTAAAAACAACAATGCTTATACATCTTCCTTGCCTTTGACCATTAATGTATACCATTATTGTACCATTAATATATTAAAAGTATTATCACCTAAAAGGGGTTATCTAGCTTTTTCTAAAGACAGACCACATAGTAAATATTGTAGGCTTTGCAGGTCAAATGGTTCTAGCACAAAAACAGCCATAGACAGGGATGCCTGGTGGCTCAGTTAGGTTAATCGTTTGACTCTTGATTTTGGCTCAGTCATGATCTTAGTGTTGTGAGATCGTGCCCCAAGTTGGGCTCTGCACTTAATGTAGAGTCTGCTTGTCCCTCTCCCTCTGCTCCTACCACTTGCTTGTGCCCTCTCTCTCTCATAAATAAAATCCTTAAAGAAAGAAAACAGCCACGGATAATTCATAAGAATTAATAGACAGTGTTCCAAGGAAACCTTAGTTTTAAAAATGAGTGCCAAGTCAGTTTTGGTCCAAACCCATAGGTTTCCAATCCCTGTCCTAGAGCATAAAAGCAATATCTTTCTTCTAGCTTTATCTTGTTAATGTCTCCCGCCTCAATATTTTTTTTAAACTTTCTATTTATTTGATAGAGAGAGCAGCAGAGGGAAAGGAAGAAGCAGCAGAGGGAAAGGAAGAGGCTCCCTGCTAAGCAGGGAGCTTAATGTAGGACTTGATCCCAAGACCCCAGGATCATGACCTGAGCCAAAGGCAGACACTTAACCAGCTGAGCCACGCAGGTGCCCCCACCTCAATATTTTAAGCACAAAACGTTTGATTTGAACCTAAAGGTATCACTTTCATTTCTGCCTTGTGTCCGACATTAATTTCTGCCCTTTAATCTATTGGTCAGAAGTCTTAAATATAGAAATCTGCTGGCACTTAGCTATGAGATCTTGGATTTCCTTTAATTTATAGAAGCTAAATTTATGTTGTTTGACATGCTAGAAGAGTTTTCTGTAAATATTCTTACATATCAAACATTTAATTTTTCAAATGACAATGGAGAGTAATTTATGAGCATAAACCTTAATATATTTAAAGTATGGTCTGGCTGACTGTTTAGGTGCCATTAATATCTCTTGTGATTTTACTTAATTCACTTTAAAATAGTGAGTCAATATTAAGCATTTACTATATGTGTAAATCTATTAAGAAAAACAAAAGTCTTAAGAAAAAGGACAGATATAAGTATTAATAGCGTCCCTTTGTAGAATTATATTTTCTTCCTCTTATTTTCATGGGAATTGGTTCTTCTGAAAGGTGTGCTTAGTCAAGGAGTAAATAACTACCTCCAGAAACCACATAAATCTTATCTACACCACTTACATCCTTCAGTGCTCTGGGAACCAATATATTTACGTTCTGACCCTCAGGTCTTTATGTACTTTGTGCTATCTCTGGATTTTTCCTTCCCATCTCATTTTCTCCACTCCATATTGAAAACCTCTGATCTCTGTTTGGCACTGTCATAATGAAATCTTGCCCAGAACTTTTTCAAAAGAGATTTTACAAACAGTGAAAAAAATTAGTAGATGAAGTAATTTTAATTGTTAAAAATGTTATATTCAAAAAGATAGGTTATAAAATATTAAAAGAAAGTACATTTTTAAAATACAAACACATTCAGCAAGGGAATCCAGTTACATTTCCCGAACTGGTAAAATCACGAAAGCAAGAAGTCCAATATACTCTAACATAATTATTACAAGAAGTGGACTGCAGACTTACAACAAAGTTGGATCCAGACTTTCCATTGAAATACAACAGAAGAGCTACAAATAAGAAGATAACTCATGCTCAGCATATAAACATTTATTCCTGTTGGGAAATAGGCCTACATTATATGTGAGGTACAAACATCTTTTTTTCTTTAATTTTTTTTTAATTTAAAAAGAAATATAAATATAATGTAAGAAATAAATTTTTTTTCTGCAGGGAACTAAATATAAAATAGTAAAAGATAAAGCAAAATAATCAATTAAGTAAAGACAGAAGCAACAAGGACATGTTCTAGAGCAAGTTAGGAAAGCAAATTGGGAGAGGAGTGGCAGTCAAAAGGCCACTAATATTGAATCATCCACAGGTTAAGATTAAATTCTTCATCAGCTCTTAAGCTAGAAGCACCTAGTACTTAACATTAAAACATGGATAAGAAGTATATCAAGTAAAATGACCTTGGTCTAGGTCTTGATATATACAAATTTTACTCTTTTTAAAAAAAAAGATTTTATTTATTTATTTATTTGACATAGAGAGAGGAAGATAGGGAGAAAGCACAAGCAGGGGGAGCAGCATGCAGAGGGAGAGGGAGAAGCATTCTTATAGCTGAGCACGGAGCCCGATACAGAGGTGGATCCGAAGAGCCTTGGGATCATGACCTGAGCTGAAGACAGGTGCTTAACCAACTGAGCCACCCAGGCGCCCCTACAAATTTTACTCTTACGAATATTTCTAACCACTTGTTATATTTGTGGCTTACGTTTAAACTGTACTCTGAAAAATAAATTCATTGAAGTGTAGTCAGAAATCTCCTATCACACATTAAATGTAAAAAAGAATTAGCAGATCTCCTTTGATAAAGTCAGAATCCTGATGGAAACTGTGTGAGCTCCCAAAACCTGCATAAGGGTTGCTGGGATGGAAATATTTAGAAACACTGGACCCCAGATTTCTTAAACACTCCAGGCCAGCAGAAGTGCCCCCTTCTCAGTGCTGATGAGGGTAACCTCCAATTCACTAGAGACCTTGATAATTAGGTATTTCTCTCATATTTATCTTGCCTTTCTGAAAACACTTTTTCTTGTTATTTAGGAGAAAAGAGAGACTTGAGGAACATATTTAAAAAGACTTTCGCCTCAGAGGAACAATTTGAAGGAAGGTCAAGAAAACATAACAAATTACCATGGAGAAATAAGATGGCAATCAAAAGAGAAAGTTTCACAAGGGCAAGTCAAACCCAACTACATACATACATACATACATTTATTTGTTTGTTTATTATTTATGTTTATTTATAAATACATATATAAATACATTTATATATATATAAAATTATGTTCAGTTAGCCACTGTATAGTACCTCATTAATTTTTGATGTAGTGTTCAATAATTCATTAGTTACGTATAACGCCCAACTACATTTTAATGAAGACTACGTAGAAAAACTCTGATGTGGCCACATCCCTTGGGATTCCTTTGATCCTTTCAATAAGCCCATCTTGCAGCTTACTCGTGCATACCTTTCAATAGCCTGCACCTGTGACACTCTTCACAGCACTGCCCTGGAGCTAAGGGATCTTTTTGCCTGTCCTACTCAGAGAGGTAGAGGGGCCTGGGAAGATGTTTACAGTGTTCCCACAGGGTGGTCTTAGAGAATAGTCAATGGGTACAGTAGGTTGAAAGCCTAAGGATCTTGCCTCAAAACAAGACAAACTTGGAGGCTTACTTTTCGTTCCAGAATTTCCTGTGCAATCAGACTAAAGCTGAGATTTTGTGTGAAATTCCACCCTTTTTTTTACTTCCTCCACTTTTTTTTCTTTCCTTTTCTATACCTTTGAGGATTTCTCCTGAGAGCATTTCCTTAATTAGTCACTTGCACTAACTCCTTGTCTCAGTGTCTGAGACCTGTTTTCTCGTATTTTTTAATTTTGTTGTACCTACCTTCCTTGTCCTGGTCTGTTTACCTATGATGAATATTAGTTAAAAAAATAAAGTGAAAACCAGCAGTCAGAAATTGGAACTATGAGAAAAGATTATACCATACTTTATACTCAACTTTACATGAGGATGAGAGAAGAAAGTGTGGGAAAGTCATATTCTAGAAAAGGCGATGTAGGAAGTTAACCAGAAAATGAAAAGTCATCTAGCTTAATGTGTCAGGCCTACAGAGCAAAGAGAGGACCTGTGGATTTAGCCCAGGGTTGCAAATGTTGGCAAAAGATTTAATTTAAAAGGCTAAAGATTTAATTGGTTGGAATTCAAACATGATCCTTTTCAAAGGTGAACCACATAGAGATCATCTGCAGTGTGGCAGAAATCAGCCATCTAGCGGCTTGTCCAGGACTTGTAAAGATAATTGTGTACATTATCTTCTAGATATGTATATCTAGAAAAGAGCTAAGGGACATATGCATATATTTACCTGAAATGCTCCAAAATACCTATATTAAATTGAATCACTCTTCCCAATTTACACCATATCTTTTTATCCCGTATTTGAAATCCCTTCATATTTTCTTTTTAGTTCTACATTCATGTTATTTATGTACCTTGTTTTGCTAACATTTTTGGAGGCCAGCGAGTATTGGAGGTGGTGTAGGATGGGATGCAAAGGGCAGGGTATAACAATATGATTCTTATTACATTTTGAATCTCCTTATGTTTCTAAGGCAATCTCTGATGAGATTTATTTATTATATGGATACTATTCTTTACTTGTTATAGGTCTATAAAAAGTAGCTTGAAACAAATAAAGAGAAAAACTACCCAGGAGAGAGCAAGTTCAACTTATTATCATGACATTCTTAGGAGAAATCCACATTCTGCATGTTCTAAGAAGTGTACTGATGTAGGTACAGTTCCATCTAAACAGTTCATCAGAAGCCAGAATATTTCTTTCTATTTTTTAAAGCTTGTGTTTATTTAAGAAAGAAACAGAGAGTTAGAGAACACATGTGCAAGCAGGCAGTGGGGCAGAAGGAGAGGGAGAGAATTTCAAGCAGACTGCTGAGCTCAGAGCCCAGCCAGGGCTCAATCTCAAGACCCTGAGATCATGACCTGAGCCAAAATCAAGATTTGGATGGCCAACTGACTTAGTCACCCAAGAGCCCCAGAGGCCAGAATATTTCAATACCACTACTATTCTAACTTGTCACCTCTGTTCTATAAATACCTTGGCAACCAATAAATTTCCATTGGTCAGTTGGACGTGATAGAGGTGTATTATATATTTCATGCCAAATAATTAACAGTCAGGTTCTCAGTGTATTTTAATCAGTTGCTTTGTCTAATTGATAACATTCATACTAGATACAGATAAAATTATATTTTCTAAGAAACATTCAAAATATATTTAAGTTTTATATATTCTCAGTGAGTCTTAGAGATTTTCATACAAGATCAAAATTAAATATTACATGTAAAAATATCAGTTCTGTATGTGGGATATAATAGTTAAGAGGACTATCTCTAGCACATGGGCAATCATTTTCCTGTGTAATTCATGATTACTATCAAGGAAGAATACATCCTATTAAAGAAGAGCTCATTAATCGTTAAGAGTCAGTTCCTTCCTATACAAATCAAAACCACAATGAGATACCACCTCACACCAGTCAGAATGGCTAAAATTAACAACCCCAGTCAGAATGGCTAAAATTAACAACCCAGGAAACAACAGATATTGCTGAGGATGCAGAAAGGGGAATCCTATTTCACGGCTGGTGGAAATGCAACATGGTGCGGCCACTCTGGAAAACAGTATGGAGGTTCCTCAAAAAGTTGTAAATAGAACTACCCTATGACCCAACAATTGCACTACTGGGTATTTACCTCAAAGATACAAATGTAGTGATCCTAAGGCGCACGTGCACCCCAATGTTTATGCAGCAATGTCCACAAGAGCCAAACTATAGAAAGAGCCCGGATGTCCATCGACAGATGAATGGATAAAGAAAAGGTGGTATATACACAATGGAATATTACTCAGCCATCAAAAAAAAAAAATGAAATCTTGCCATTTGCAACGACATGGATGAAACTAGAGAGTCTTATACTAAGCAAAATAAGTCAGTCAGAGAAAGACAGATACCATATGATTTCAGTCGTATGTGGAATTTAAGAAACAAACAGGTGAATGTGGGGAACAGGAAGGAAAAATAAAAAAAGATGAAAAAAGGGAGAGGAAGGCAAACCATAAGAGACTTTTAACTATAGGAAAAAAACCTCAGGATTGCTGGAGGGGAGGTGGGTGAGGGGATGGGGTAATTGGGTTATGAACATTAAGGAGGGCAACACTATGTGTTATATACAACTGATGAATCACTGAATTCTATCTCTGAAACTGATAAAATAGTATATGTTAATTAAATTCAATTTATATAAAAATTTTAAAAATAATCAGTCCCCCTTAATTAAAAAAATATTTCATATATCCAAATAGTAAAATATAACACAAAATCAATAAGAAAATATTCAAATATAAAGAGGTATATAAAGTGAGAGATGAAAGACACTCCCATCTCTAAGAAATTAATACTGATAGACATTTGGACATGTGCACTTCAGGGTAATTTTCCAAGGCTATGTGTGCATTCTTTTCAATTATCCATACTGTTCTGTTATTTGCTATTTTAAAAAATCAATAACATACTGTGGTCATCAATCCATAATTATTATGCATGCAGGTTGAATGCCCCTTTAACAATTGCATAATATTTTATTCTCTCAGCAGTAATTGTTTAATCTTTTATTGACAGCCTGCTAAATTATTTCCAATATTGTTTTAATATATATATATATTTATATTGGTGATGTAATGTACAACATGATTACTACAGTTAACACTGCTGTGTAGTATATTTGAAAGTTGCTAAGAGAGTAGATCCTAAAATTTTCATCAGAAGGAAAAAAGCACTTTTTGTATCATAAAAATGTATTTGGTTATAGAATTGTATTATCTTTTTTATCTATGGAAAGAAAAATTATCACTTTTCATAATATATATCATTACAGTTAAAGCAAAAGAGCAAATTATTTCTAAAGACTCTTGTTCAAGGAGAGTAACAACAGATTTTCTGCAAGATCATAATCTTCTAAATATGTTTATCTCACTAAGTACTATGATTCACATATCTCTTGGGTAGTGCACTTACTTAAAATGAAGAATAAATCAGGTTAAAATTACTGTAAATCAAGTTTCTGCAGATGGATTTCTCTAGCTTTAGAAATGCTAATATGAGCACCTGCTTCATTTTATCAAGATGGTTTGAGTTAATCTACAGATGTTATTTTTCCACTGAATACTATTTGGGAAATGATTGTGATTGGAAGGCTGTCACTTTGACATTGGAGAAGCCACACCACCTGTTTGTTAGAGGAATACACAAAGGAATGTTTTCCTTTGAAAGAACAGCCACGGAATTCATTAAAAAGCCTCAATGCAAGAGTAATAAATCATACTTTTTGCTAAATTGAAATATGTAAGAGATTATGAAAGCCATATTTAAGAAAAATCACAGAATTTAAAAAAGGACTAATGTTAAACGTAAGTTCAAAGTGGGACACCTGGGTGGCTCAGTCTGTTAAGCATCCGCCTTTGGCTCAGGTCAGGATTTTGGGGTCCTGGGATGGAGCTCTGTGTTGCGCTCCCTGCTCAGTGGGAGTTTGCTTCTCCTGCTCATTCTGCCCCTCCCCCCATACTCTCTCCTCTCAAATAAAAAAAAATCTTTAAAAAAATAAGTTAAAAGTAATAGGAAACCAGATTTTAGGATAAATATTTTTATTGTAGGAGCACCTGGGTGGCTTGGTGGGTTAAAGCCTCTGCCTTCGGCTCAGGTCATGATCCCAGAGTCCTGGGATGGAGCCCCGCATCGGGCTCGCTGCTCAGCGGGGAGCCTGCTTCCCCCTCTCTCTCTGCCTGCCTCTCTGCCTACTTGTGATCTCTCTCTCTATGTTGAATAAATAAATAAAATCTTAAAAAAATATATATTTTTATTGTAATCATTTTGTGTTCCTTTTAGAAAGACTCAAAATAGGGGAAAAACTCCATCTAAATTTTTCTTTAACTCAACCACGTTTCTCAAAGAAAGTCGACATATATTAAAGAAATGATATTAAAATGATTTACTTTATGGATTTTTTCATGTTTAATAGAAGGTGAATACTAGAAATTTAGAAATCTTATACATAATTCTATAACTATAGGTCAGCATTTAAAAATCTGTGGATGTTTCTTAATCTTTGCATATGTTATTTCAAGCAAAGACTTAATAAAAATGATTATTTGCCCTATACATGAACAAATGCATGACTAACTATAAAAATTGCTAATATTCAAGTGTTGCCTATGCAGCCAGGTTAATGAACATGAACACCTCATTATATAAAACATGTATATTCTTTTACTACCTTTCTAAATATATTTAGTAGGTTTTCTTTTTATTTATTTTTATATTCATTTAAAAAAATCTGTATGTGTGTACAATGTTAACACATAGAAATATTAACCCTCTTAACCACATGTAATATATACTCTATCTGAGGTATATTCATGCATATGATGTGAGATAGGGGTTAGACTCTTTTATTTATTTTTTTTTAAGATTTTATTTATTTATTTGACAGAGAGAGAGAGATCACAAGTAGGCAGAGAGGCAGGCAGAGAGAGAGGGGAAGCAGGCTCCCTGCTGAGCAGAGAGCCCAATGCGGGGCTCGATCCCAGGACCCTGAGATCATGACCTGAGCTGAAGGCAGAGGCTTTAACCCACTGAGCCGCCCAGGCGCCCCTTACTCTTTTATTTTTAATGAGGATATTCAATTGATTCAGAAAAATTTATTCCAAAGAAGTACCAGAGCATCAATTCTGTCATCATTTGTAAGGTTCTAAATGTGCATACCTGTTTCTGAATTTCTTATAGTTTCATCTGTTTGTCTATCTTTTCACCAATACCACAATATCTTAAATATTGTACATTTATAATAATTTGTGAAATCTGGTAATATAAATTCTCCAACTTCATTTTTTTTTCAAGATGCTCTTAGCCATTCTAAGACCTTCATCTCCATATAAATTATAGTATCACCTGATCAATTTGCACACAAAAAATACTTGGAAAATTTGCTGGAAATTAGACTAGAATTGTATTAAACTATAGATCAATTTGTGAACAATTGACCTCTTTATAGTATTTATAAATGTAAATACACATAACCATGATATATGTTTCCATTTTGTCTAATTTGATTTTTCTATGCACACAATAATATCATCTGAAAATAATAACCATTTTTTTCCTTATACCTCATTTTTTTCCCTCACATATTATACTTGCTAAGACCTACTGTACAATATTATGAAAAAGTATCGATAACAAACATTCTTGCTTCCTCCCAGACTTCATGGGCAAGGTGTCAATATTTTATTATTCAGTATAATATTTGACACAGGATTTTTTTAAAAAGATTTTTTATTTATTTGAGAGAGAAAAAGAGAGAGAGATAACATGACTGGTGGGGCAGGTGTACAGAGAGAGAGAGACAAATTCAAGCAGACTTCCCACTGATGTGGGGCTTGATCCCACAACCCTGAGACCATGACCTGAGCCAAAATCAAGAGTTGGATACTCAACCAACTGAGCCACCCAGGCGCCCCGACATAGGATTTTTGTAGACATTCTTTATTAAATTAAGGACGTTCTGTATTATATCTAATTTGTTAAGAGTTTTTTTTAAGTGAATATTGATTTGTATTAAAAGCTCATTCTGTATCTTATGAGATAATCATATGGTTTTTCTCCTTCATCCTGTTAATTTGTTCATTCACACTAATTAATATTCAAAAGCTAAATTCAACATGCATTCCTCAAGAATGGATGTCATTAAGATGGTGACATAGTTCATTTCCAGCTTCAGTCCCTCTCATAAGACCAATTGGCAACTATCCATAGACAAGAAACCATTGTGAAAATCCCAGAAACCAGAAGTGAGGCTGAGGCACTCTCCTGAACAATAGACATCAAGAAGGATTGAACTAGAGGGGTAAAAGGAGTGCTTTTCATCTTGATCGCATTGCCTCTCCCCTAGACCAGCACAGTGTCACAGTGTGACACCATTATTATTCCTCCAGTGAGAAAGAGAACCCAAGGTGGACATTAGCTTCCCCAGCATGAGGCACACTATAGTCTCACCTTATGGAGATCTCTGGCAGAACTTGCAGAGCTCAACCAGGGGATCAGATAGAGATGAAAGGAGGTGGAGCTTAGAGCAAGCAGTGCTCAGATCTTGGCTGATTGCGTTCATCCTGCATCAGCACTCTTGAGCAGAGATCTCAGCCAGCAGCTCTGCCCTTCTACAGAACCAAGTAGGTAGCTTTGTCTGACCAGGGAGTTTGGATGGCAGTTCTGCCTGATTTGGACCTCGAACCAGTGGGCCATACTGGCCTTGGAGCCCACTCTGTGGTACCACCCAGGCAGGAAGTAAACTCACAATGCCACCCAATTGCTCAGTATAGCCTCTGGTCACACCCCTCTAGGAAGCTAAGGCCACAGATACCCAAAAGCCACAGAGCATACCTGTAGCTTGCTAGGGCAAAGACTCAAACTACCATTCCTACTCAACTGTTGAGCATAACCTCTGGACCCGCATAACCAGGAACCTGAATAACGATCCTGAGGAGACACTTAGAGCACAGCCTATGGTGTCACTCAACCATGTAGCCCAGCTTACAACCCCGCTCAGCAGTGGAACTCAGCATACAACCCTTTCCAATTGTTGAACACAGCCTTCAGCCTTTCCCAGGCAGGGAGCCCCGTCTGTGATGCAAGCCAATCACGGAGTATAGTACATGGCCCCATGTGACCAGGAAGTTGGGACAGTGACTCTGTCCAACTGTTAAGCACAATCTCCATCCTATGCAACTATGGGGTATAGCTAGAGGCCCTGCCTGATCAGAAAGTGTAGGCTACAACCTCACCCAAAAGCAGAACAATGAATGCAGAGCCCATTAGCACCATATGGTTGCCCCACTCAACCAGGACCAACTGAGGAGCACAGTCCACAGCCTTGCCCAACTGCAGCATCCAATCAGTGGTACTACACTGCCAGGAAACACCACCTCAACCCCCCCCCCCCACTCTACCACAGGTGATTCCACTAAATTAAAAGGCAGTATACAAAACAGAAGAAAATATTTGCAAACCATCTATCTGAAAAAAGAGGTGATATCCAAAATATATAAAGAACTCCTACAACTCAATAGCACAAAATCCACACAATCTGATTTAAAAATGGACAGAAGACTTGAATAGACATTTTTCCAAAGAATACAATCAAATGGCCAGCAGTTATATGAAAAGGTGCTCGACATCACTAGTCATCAGAGAAATGCAAATCAAAACCACCATGTGATATCACTTCACACCTGTTAAAATGGCTATTACTAAAAAGACAAGAGATAACAAGTATAGGAGAGGATGTGGAGAAAAGGGAACCCTTGTGAACTGTTGCTGGGAATGTAAGTAGGTATAGCCATGATGATAAAGAACAGTACAGAGTTTCCTCAAAAAAAAAAAAAAAAAAAAGTGAAGACAGAACTACCATATGATCCAGCACTCCCACTGCTGGATATCTATTCAAAGGACATATCTTCATGGTAAGATCAATTACAATAGCCAAGACACAGAAACAACCTAAGTGTGTCTTGACAGAACACAGATGAAACTTTAGAGCATTGCAAGAAGGGAAATAAGTCAGACAGAGAAAGGTAAATGCTGTATAATTTCACTTATGTGGGGAATATTAGAAGAAATTGAACACAGTAGATTGGTGGTTGCCAAGAACAAGGGAGTAAGGGAAATGAGTAAAGGATGCAAACTTCCAGTTATAAGATAAATGAGTTCCGATGACCTCATGTACAGCATGGGGACTATAGTTATCAATACTGTATTGTAAACTTGACAGTTGGCTAAGAGAGCAGATCTTAATAGTTCTAATCACACACACACAAAATGGTTTCTACATGAGGTGATGAATGTGGGAATCATTGTTGTAGTCATTTACCAATATATATGTATCACCACATTGTACACCTTAAACTTACAGAATATTATATATCAATTAGATCTCACTAAAGCTGGAAAAAACCCACACATTCCTGAAATAAACCTCCTTGTTTAAGATGTGTTATCCTTTTTATATTTCACAGAGGTCGATTTGCTTTTGTTGAGGATTTGGCTTTGTTAAAAATTTCTGCCAGTGTATTAATGAGACAGATCAGCCTGTAAATGGCCTTTTTATAATACAGTTTTCCTGTTCTATATCTTCTTACAGGTTGGATATTGCAAATACATTTAAAATTACCATTCATTATACAAATCTTTGTTGAGAGCCCATTATATGCCAGACACTAAAAGAAGAGCTTCACATTTAATAACACATTTACATCTCATAATGACATTATAAAGTAAATAGTTTTAGGATCTTTGTTTTAAAAAGAGGAAAAACATTAAGTAAAACTGTCCCAAAATTACACAGCTCACAGAGGGTGGAGCCAGCTCTTAAAAGAACACTGTAATTGGCATAATGCCTGGGCACACAACACAGCAGGCATAATATATAATGTAAACATACATGGCAGGAAGGGAGAGAAGGAAAGTGAGAAAAAGGAAAAAGAAAGGCTAGAAGATAGGTGATTAATAATAGTTTAGTATTTTCAAAGTAAGAAATGCAAAATGCTCACAAATGGTAAGCAATGTTTCAAAAATGACCTAAATATATTATATAAACATAAACAATGACTGTTACCCTAATTGCTGCTTTCTGTGTACTTACCACTTATAGTTCTATGAAATTTATGCTCTTTTAGCTGCTGTTTATATTAATGCCTTGGTAGTTCACACTTATTCAAATTGAAGAAGTTACCTATTAAGAAAAAATATTACAATGTAGAAGGTTTTCAACAAGTTAATCTTTCAGATAAGTTCTGGATGCTTTCGATTGTGTATTTTTTGTTTTCATATCCTTCTCTCATTTTACTGACCAGAAAGCATGTTTATTTTGTGGGGGAGACTCAGCCTTATTGAATACTATCCAGTATTTGCCTCACTAAGTGTAGTTCTGCAAAAAAGGGAGATTCAGAACATTACACATTTACTATTTGGTTTACTGCCATACCGATTTCGCTATAGTCAGTCCCAGACAAACCAGGACTGGAATCCTGGTCCTGACACTGTTAGTCAGACCCTGAGTGATTTCATGTGACTGTTCTAAGCTTGTTCTCATCTGTAAAGTGGGATTTAATACTTCCTAGGCAAGGTTGGTGTGGAGAGTAAGTAAAGATGAAGTGCTCTTGATTCTGCCCATTTCCAATCAGGTACTCTTGCATCTTCAGAGGGTGTTAGGCAGTATTGTGGAGAGGTTTAATTCCAATCTGGCTTCGCAGTGTCTAAGTTTATAGATTACTCCTACATTTCCTAACTAAATGACCTTGGGCAAACCACTTTATCTCCCTATGCCTGAGTTTTATTGTCTTTAAAGTAAGGATAATAATACTGCATGTCCTTTGGTGGATGTTTAAACAAAATAATGTATGTATAGCATTGTTAAATTAATTTGAAGAAGGAAGCCACTAAGGTGGTTTTAATGCCTTAGCAGTCTGTGTAAGCAAACCAAAAACCTAAGCCTAGAAATGCCTCGAAGTTGAGAAATCAAAACCTAACTCGGGCGCCTGGGTGGCTCAGTGGGTTAAAGCCTCTGCCTTCAGCTCAGGTCATGATCTCAGGGTCCTGGGATCCAGCCCCGCATTGGGCTCTCTGCTCAGCAGGGAGCCTGCTTCCCCCTCTCTCTGCCTGCCTCTCTGCCTGCCTCTCTGCCTGCCTCTCTGCCTACTCCTGATCTTGCTTCTCTCTGTCAAATAAATAAATAAAATCTTTAAAAAAAAAAAAAACCCAAAAACCTAACTCCTCAATCACAAACAGCCAACTAGGCTTTCCCAAATAATGTAAATAATGTAATTTAAGTTACAGCCAATCAAGTAACTTCCTTGCTTTGCTTCTACCTTTTCTCCAAAAAAGTCCTTCCCCTAGCTCCTATGGGTGGAGTGCTCCTAACCACTTCTGGTTTGGGCTGCCTGATTGAAATGGATGTTTGCTCAAATGAACTCTGAAAGTTTTTAATATGCCTCAGTTTATCTTTTGACAGCACAGCAAAATTCCTTGCACACAGGAAATGTTCAATGAATGTTGTTACTATTCCCTCTCCTGAAGTTTTAAAGGTGGGAAATGAGCCAACTGCCATTATTCATTAACTCACGATCTAAACCAGGAAAATATTTGGAGATATTAGCTCTGTGAAATCATCACATTCTTACCTTGCAATAATAGGTTTATTTCTATTTTATATCTTGGTAAAATTAAATTAAACATGTTAAAATAGTGAAAAGTATTTTAAAGATATGCATATTAAGAAAAAGAAAGGCAAAAAAAAAAAAAAAGCATTCTTATATGTTATTTGTTACTGAATGTTTCCTAGATATTCTACTGCCTTCAGTAATAGACAATGACAACTGAAATAAGTTTTGAAATACTGGGATCATTCTAATGAAAGTGAATGCTATCAGGTAAAGGTAGAAAGGTGAAATATTGATTTTTTTGTCGTTCAAGTCCTAGAAAATGTAATTGATATAATATTTATATATAATATATAAAATATAATACCATAATAATTTTCAAATAGCATATTACATTAGATTATACATATGAGAATGTGAGTACAACATTGGCAATTGCATATAGATAAATCTCCCCAAGCAAATGGTCAGATTATACTCAAACAGAAAATAGGATTACATGATAACGAGAAATAGAGAGGAATCCCTTCTAAAGTTTTCCAGTGGTGTAGTAAACTAACAAAATAAACAAAGACGAACGTTCTTAAAAATAGTTACAAAGATTCATAGTAATGCCTTATATTAGGTAATACTCTGTATGTAGGTACTACCAAACAAAATTCACCAAAATACATATTCTCCAAACCTAATTCATTAGGAAAACCCAAAGCATTTTTTTAAAACAACCAGGAAGAATAAGATGAGCTTAAAACGTATCCAACTGATACTGTCGTTTGCTATGATACCTTCACTTAATCCTCTGCTAATGGCCTATGCCTAATGGATATTTTCTGGATCAAAATGACGTTAGTAAACTAGTTCCATATTAGGTATCATATTTGTAGGTATTGCTTTTATGATCAGAAACCAGTATGTTCTACAATATTTTGGTATAATTTGGTATCCTTTAGGTAAAATACACATGAAATTAAACATTAGTTTCTCCAAGGTGTGCTAGTAATTTCTGCTTGAAACTAACACTTTTGCCCTCAAATAAGAAGTTTGTTATTCAACACTGAGACCCATTTGAATTTTTGACTTATAAGTATCTAGGAATTCTGTTTTCCATCATAAATACCAAGCTTTTTGATTAGTTAATTCAAATATTTTCTTTAAGGAATTTTCTCAAGGAAATGCAAAATATCATCATGTTTACCTATATCTGTTGTTTTTTTTAGATGTAAGATATATAAAACAGTCTTATATTTCCTAGGTTTCTAAATTATTAAAAGCACATTCTCCTACATTCTGAGAGTTCCACGGTACAAACATACATTTCTGTATCTATTGATGAAAAATATATATCTTGTGAATAATTAATTTAGAGAGAATAAATATCCAGTGCCTTTGACCACAAAACAACCCGTACCTCCACCTTAGAACCTTAAACAAAGTATCTTCCTTATCTTCTTCAAATTGTCAAGCTTCAAAAGCCTTTTTTAGAGGTGGAAGGAGTATGCCAGATGAAGTCTACCTTCTGTCTGGGTTTATGCCACTATTCCTCAATGAAATTTAGAATATTCAGCATCAACAGTGATATCTCCTTTATCAACTTACCAATACAGAATCTAGTTTCTAAAGTCATACTGTCTGGTTCACATACTACTCTTTGGAGAATTTGGCAAGTTGCTTTATCTCCCTGTGCCTCAGTTTCCTTGTCTGTAAAGTGACGATGATGATAGTTACTAGTTATAGTATTTATTCAGGATCTTCTATGCACCAGTAAGTATTCTTATTCCTTGGGATGCAGCATTCAGTCAAAGATACATGGTAAATTATATTCTGTGCACTAAAATTTAAGCCCCTTCCCAGCACTGTGGAATTCAGACATAGCCATCTTGATATTCTTTGCCTAATAAAATGTAAGTGGAAATGACATATGTCACTTTAGAAATTTTAAGCCTCAGTGAGCAGTTATACTTGTTTTCCCAGTCCTTGGGATCATGGAAGCATGTCTGGCAATGAAATCTCTGGATTCCTGAGTGACTACATTGTATAAAATATCTATGGATTGATGATACACATTACATGAGTAAAAAATAAACATTATTGTTTTCAGTCATTGAAATTTGGTGTTGTTACTGCAGCATAGTCTAGCATATCCTGACTGTTAAAACAAAGATATCTATCTTTGAGGAGAACTCTTTGTAGTGGAAAGAGGCAAACAACAGGAAAATAAAAAATAACAAGTAAAGCATCTAATGTGATAGTGTGTAGTAAACACTTGGAATAAATAAAAGTACAGTAAGTAAGGAGTATTATTACTTAAGGGGAAAGAAAGCAGGGAGGCAGCCTGTTACAGAACTAATCAGGGACCCCAACTAATTAATGATCTCTAAGCACTTATCAAAGTTTCCGATATATAGTAAGCGCTCAATAGAAGTTACTCACTTTATTTTTATATTATACAAATCTAATATAATGGATTTGATGACAATATATAACTGCTTTTTAACTTTTTCTTGCCATAACTTCTCTTAAAATCTAAGGCAAATCTCACATGTTAGTTAATAAGTTAGGGTGGATAGCATTATACTCCCAGGTTTCCAAACCTTCCTTATTTAGCTTCAGGGTATACAAATCTTATTAATATTAGGTCTTAAGGCATCGGTGCTACCATAGCTATGCTATGGGAAGAATTATTTTTAATACCACTGGGAAAACCCAGGTGCAGCGTGCTTGTTAATTCACACTACACATTTATCTGCTTGGCAGGCATAGCCCGTAAGGAAACTTGGCATGTTAATGTTGCTATAATGCACCTTTCCTCATCCAGCTGTCAGTAGGAATACTGCATGTGAAAGCAAAAACAGTGAGAGAGAAAGAACATTGCCTAAGTTAGTTTTGCTTTTGTTTTACTTAAGCTTGAATCAGGCAGGTGTTGTGATAAATATGGAATCATCTTCAATATAGTATTAAAAAGGTAAATGCATTTTTGTGAATTAATTAAAGGAATATTGTAATTAATTTTGAAAATTAATTAAAGGACTAATTTCCATAGAGAAAAATGATAGAGATAAATAAATCATTTTTAGTTTTTACTTAAATTCCAGGTAGTTAACACAGTCTGATATTAGTTTCAGGTGTACAATATAGTGATTAAACAATTCTATATATCACCTGGTGTTCATCACAAGTACACTCCTTAATCCCCATCACCTGAAAATCACCTGAAAAAAAATTTTTTTTAAGATTTTATTTATTTATTTATTTGCCAGAGAGAGAGAGAGAGACTGAGACCACAAGCTTGGGGAGCAGCAGGCAGACACAGAGGGAGAAGAAGCTCCCTGCTGAGCAAGGAGCCTGATGCAGGACTCCATCCTAGGAGTCATGACCTTAGGTTATGACCTAAGCAAAAGACAGACACGTAAGACACTTAACTGAGCCACCCAAGCACCCTTCACTTGAAAATTTTTAACTAAAAAAATTGAAAACTTCAAACTAGACCTCTATTTTCCTCAAGTTTGATCCATAATTTTAGAGAAGTTGTTAAACTATTCTACTTCCCAATATCAAAATTTAGAAACATTTTGTTTTTATCATAAATACTAAGAAGTCTTTGATTTAGAAATAGAAAATACTTCCAAAAAAGAGGAAACTTTTAACTTCTATTTCTAGAGCCTTAAACATTGGTGTTATTTATTAGCGGATCATAATTATGAAAGAAATAACAATAAACACAAGTGTATGTTTACCCATTACAAATAAAAAGACTGCCCATAATTAACATATCAGATCCATATTCATCTCTTCCTATGTGGAAATATCTCATCCCTAACCATTGTTCTTTTCTCTGTGATGGAAAATACCATCTTGGTTCATGTTTTGTCTTTTGAAAGGTAAAATATAACAGCATTGGGGAAAAAAAAGAATAGCAATTTTGATTTTCCTTCTCAGTGATTTCTTTTCACTTAATCAGTCAAGAAAAATGAAAATTAATTGGATAGCTGGCCATTTTAGCCATCCAAGTGATCTTTTTAACCTACTAGTAAACTTTACTCATAGTTAAGTACAGTCATTCAGTTAGGATTTTTATAACTGAAGTATCTTTATGTATTTATTGATATAGCTCATACTGTAATATATTTGTACAATAAATTTCAAAAAGAAGTTGGATAGTTCATTTCATTCCTTCATTCATTTCAAGTATTTATTGAAACTGGATGACTTACCAGGCACTATTAAAAGAGCTAATAAGCAAGACAAAAATCCCTGGTTTTGTGGAGCTTTCATTCTAGAGAGAAGAAAGAAATAAACAAGTGACCAAAAACCAATATTATTATAGATAGAAATGGGTGCAATGAATAAAATATAATAGGATGATATGAAAGGAATGATGTTTGGTGGAGTTTGACTGAGAAGTCAAGAAAAGTATTCAGTAACCAATGTGATAAGAGGATGTTTCGACAGAAATTTAAATGACAAAAATAGCGTAGTCTTACAAAGATCTGTGGACATTGCATTCCTAGTATAAGGAATAAGCCCAAAGACCCTAAGTAGAATAAACTTGGTTCACTTGAAGGGCAGAAAGACTGGTATGGCTAGATTGTGGTAAAGTAGAAGGACAGTGAGTGATAGGAGATGAAGTAAGAGAGAAAGAAAGGCCAGGTCATGAAGTCTTAGAGGTTATAATAAACTATACATGAAGCCATTTGAATTTTTGTTCATTTGTTTCTTTTTACTTTCAATTCAGAGAATGACATAACATTATATGTAAAAGCATATATATATATATTTATGAGTATATATAATATATAATATAAAATTATTCTGATTACTATTGAGAGTGGATTAATAAAAAGTAAAACACTGAAACAAGGAGAACAGTTTGGAAAGTCGCAAGTGAGAGATGATAGTGGTGTGAACCAAAGTTGAAAGAGTAAATGAAAAGACATGGAATGATAGATTCAGGATATGTTTATAGACCGCCATCATGGAACTCAATGATGGATTGAAGGTTGAGTTCATGCAAAAAAGGAGGAAATCAAGAATGCAACAGTAGGTTGGGGAGCTGGACAGCTGAGTGGAAATTTATACTACTTGCTAAAAAGAAATAAAATAGCATGTATTAAGTATCTACTAAGAGTCAAACACTCTTCTTGACTTTAAAGATTTGGCTACTTAAAAATTTAGTCATTTAATTATTTGGTCAGTTTGAAGATTTAACTTATTTAATCTTCATAATAACCCTATCAATTGAGTACTATTTGATTCTGATTTATGAATTAGGAAATTGAAACACAGAGAGTCCTTGATACAAGTACTTTATACAAGTAGCTTGTATTAAGTCATAAAACTAATAAAGCGTTAGAACACAAGAAGGCTTACACTATAATTCATACACTTAATCAGAATACATACATATGTCTACTAAAAGGCATATACTAGGTATCCATAGCAGCAATACTGGTAATAAATAAAGATGGAAAACTACCCAAGTATTTATTAATAGATGTATGGATAAATAAATTGTGATGTTTTCACAAAATGGAACACTATATGGCAATAATAACAAATGGATGAATCTAAAAAACATAGCATTGACTAAAAGAATTTACTCCAAGAGAGAATATATTGTGTCATTCCGTTGTATAAAGCATAGAACCTGGCAAAACCTTTAAGAGAGTATGGTAACTTGGGGTGCCTGGGGGGGCTCAGTGGTTTCAGCATCGGATCCTTGATTTCAGCTCAGGTCATGATCTCAGGGTTATGGGATTAATCTCCAAATCAGGCTCCCTGCTCAGTGGGGAGTGTGCTTGGGATTCTTTCTCTTCCTCTTCCTATGCCCCTCCCTCTGCTCTCAGTCTCTCTCTCTCTAAAATAAATAAATAAATCTTAAAATAAAAGAGTGTGGTGACCAAAAAAAGATATGAGTGTGGATTCTGAAGTGTTGGCAATTTTTTATTTCTTGATCTGAGTGCTGGTTACACAGATGTGTTCAATATGAAAACTTTACGGTGTGCACTCGTGTATATTTCTTCTTGTTGCATGCTAAAATAAAGGGGTGAAACAAGATAAAATATAATAAAATCAGTTCCAAAAATTTAAAATAGAAAGGGGCCCAGGACCAAACCCTGGCACATTACAATTCAGAGATAAAATGTAAGAGGAAGAACCCATAAAACCGGCTATGAAGGTGTAGGCCTTAACATTAAAGGAATAATGAGAGGATTTTGAATTCAGAGATCAATTGTGGCATTTGCTGCTGAGAGATCACAAAATATGAGGATGGGAAAGTATCAGTTAACATTTAATTTTTGAGCTTCTTTCCTTGTCTGTATCAAATCATAGGGGTTTTTATGGTGTACTTTGACCTATTATCACTCTACTGTAATTTATTTGCTGATCTCAGTAGAAGTATAGAAAATAAATTTCAATTAAATGTTTGAAATTAAATTGCTTTATAATCTTGAGATACAAACTAAAAAGTCAATGTGGTCATTACCCTACTCCCAAAAAAGACTGCTACAAAACCAGAACAATAATATTGATGACACCGTGAAATATAAGCATCATTTATTGTTGAGATATTTAATTTCAATTTTTGAGTATAAAGGAGCCTGAAGTGGAGGATTCAATTAAGCAGTGCCCCAATCCCTGGCCCAAAGAGCCTGTGAGATAATAAATATGTTTCTTATTATTTATTTTGTTTTTAAGATTTGATTTTACTTTTACATTATTTTTTACTGAGGTATAATTGACAAGTAAAATTATAAGATATTTAAATGTATATGACATGATAATTTGATATATGTATATATTGTGAAAGGATTCCCCCATCAAGTTAATTGATACATCCATAACCTCACTTACTGATGTACATATGTATGTATGTATTGTGAGACTCTTTAAGTTCTACCCTATCTTAGCAAATTTCAATTATACAATACAGTGTTCTCAACTATAGTTATAAATTAGATTCTCAGACTTTATTTACCTTATAACTAATAGTTTGTACCCTTTTACCAACTTCCTGTTTTTCCCACCTATCTACCTCTGAAACCACTGTTCTACTTATAGATACGTGTAACTGATACTAGGCAGTATTTATCTTTCTCTATCTGGCTTGTTTCACTTAGCATAGGCTCTCTAGGCTCATCCATATTGACACAAATGGAAGGAATTCCTTTTCTTTTTAAAAGTCGAATATATACCACATCTTCTTTGTTCACTCATCAAGAGTCACTTAGCCATACCTTGGCTAGTTTGAATAATGCTGCAATTAACATGGGAGCACAGCTATCTCTTTTGGCTTCATGTCCTTTGGGTATATGCTCTGAAATGGGATTGCTAGATCATATGGTAGTTGTAGTTTTATTTTTTTGAGGAATTCCCAGATGCTTTCCCTAGTTACTATACCAGTCTCCATTTCCAGCAACAGGGTTTCCTTTTCTTCCCATCCCCACCAAGATTTGTTATCTCTTGTCTTTTTGGTAATAGACATCATAACAGAGGTGAGGTGATATCACTTTAGTGATGTTGAACACCTCTTCATGTCCTTATTGGCCATCTGTATGTCTTCTTTGAAAAAATGTCTATTCAGGCCCTTTAGCCATTTTTTTAAGTTATTTGGGTTTTTATTGCTGAGGTGTTTAAGTTCTTTGTATATTCTGGATATTAAGTCCTTACAGGATATGTGGTTTGCAAATATTTTCTCCCACTCCATAGGTTGGCTTTTCATTGTGTTGACAGTTTCCTTTCCTGTGCAGAACCTTTTTAGTTTGGTAAAGCCCTAGTTGTTTATTTTGGAATTGTTGTCTTTACTTTTGGTGTCAAATCCAAAACACGCTAGCCAAGACCATTGTCAAGGAAACTACCCTTATTTTTTCTTCTAGAGAAGTTTAATAGTTGCAGGTATGACATACAAATCTTCAGTGCATTTTGAGTTGATTTCTGTGTATGGTATAAGAAACAGGTCCAGTTTTATTCTTTCTCATTTGGCTGTCCAGTTTTTCCAATCTTTTTTGAAGAAACTATCTCTTCCCCATTGTATATATCCTTGACTCTTTTGACGTAAATTAATTGACCACGTACGCATGGGTTTGTTTCTAGGCTCTCTATTCTGTTTCATTTGTCTGTATCTGTTTTTATATCAATAACCTATTGTTTTGATTATAACCTTTGTAATATAGTTTGAAATCAGAAATTGTGATACCTCCACCTTTGTTCTTCTTTCTCAAGATCACTTTGTCTATTTGGGGTCTTTTGTGATTCCATACAAATTTTAATATTGTTTTTACTATTTATGTGAAAAATGCTATTATAATTTTGATAGGGATTCCATTGAATCTAGAGCTTGGTTTTGGCCACATGGACACTTTACTAACATTAATTCTTCCAATCCATGAACACAGATTATCTTTTCACTTATTTGTGTCTTCTTCAATTTCCTTCATCAGTATCTTCAAGTTTTCAACGTACAGATCTTAAACCACTTTGGTTAAATTTATTACCAAGTATTTTATTATTTTTATGCTATTATAAATGGGAATGTTTTCTTTATTTCTCTTTTTGATTGTTTTTTGTTGTTTTTAAGATTTTATTTATTTGTCAGAGAGAAAGAGAGTCACAAGCAGGGGAGCAGCAGGCAGAAGAAGAAGCAGGCTCCTTGATGAGCAAGGACTCAGTCCCAGGACCCTGGGATCATGACCTGAGCAGAAGGCAGATGTTTAACTGACTAAACCACCCAGATGTCCCTCTTTTTGATAGTTTGTGTTGGTTATTTTCAGCTGCTAAATTTTGGGGGTAATTTGTTATGTGGAAATTGGTAACTGATACATGAGAAGTATTTTTAATACTTAGAAAACAATATAAAGGAAATTTATATCACAGTGAAAAGACTTTGTTTTAAATCACAAATTATTGGGGCACCTGGGTGGCTCAGTGGGTTAAAACCTCTGCCTTTTTGGCTCAGGTCATGATTTCAGGGTCCTGGGATGGAGTCCTGCTTTGGGCTCTCTGCTTAGCAGGAGGTCTGCTTCCCCCTCTCTCTCTGCCTGCTTCTCTGCCTACTTGTGATCTCTCTCTCTCTCTGTCAAATAAATAAATAAAATCTTTTTTAAAAACATCATCAATTATTTCTATTGATAAGGATTAAAATTAGATTAAGATCTTTTATGATGCCTAAAATATAAACAGCCCTGTCACATTCTTTTGGCAGTATATCTTTACATAAATGTGTAACTTACTATTAACCTATACACAAGAAAATTAACCAACAAAGAATCCCCATATATTATTTTTAACTAAGTAAAATAAAATTATTATAGTTATTTTTTAATTTCCTCTCTTTTTTGTGGTTGTGGTATGTTTATAAAGTAGTTACATCTCTCTAGAGAGGGGAACTCTTAATGATTAGGTGTATGTATTAAAGATACATGTTTTTGGAGGATGAGTTTAGGAATGATACACAGCATCAATATTGAGGGGGTACAAATCATGTACACAAACCCCACAACAAATATTATATCTGAAGTCAAGTTTCCTAAGTTGAATATACCAAACTTAGATGACTCTGTAATAGATCTGAAAATGGGTTGTTATATTTAACTGACCTAGTAGATTAAGTGGATTTACTTGGATTAATAGGATTTAAAAGGAGCTCTCTATCCTTTTTACAGTGGCATATCCTGATCTTCTAAAGGAAAGTGCTTTAGCCCTTTAGCACTAAATTCAATTTCCTATCTTAAAAAGGAGAGACCACTTCTGAGGGCACAAATCCACTCCTAGCTTGAAAGTTAGACACTTTGCAGTTTTCAGAATCCCTGGAACAAGAGTATCATATCTCTGATAGAAACTCTAAGTTCCTTTAAAGAGAGATTTTTAAAAGTGAGTCACTCAAAATAGTGTTTTAATTTTTCTTTTGCATATTTATGCATATTAACTGCATATAAATATTTAAACATAAAATTTTCTATAATATGCATATATTTTTAAGTTCTGTAAGTATCTCAAACTTAAAATATGGCTGTATGGGTTCAAATTAATTTTTTTAAGTTCTCAAACAAATGAATTGAGACACAAAAATCTGCTCTACGCTGCCTAGAAAGACCATTTTTCCTCCTCATTTATAAGCCAAAGAAAATAAACTTATTGATAGTTATTTAATCAGACAAAAACCACTTTTATGATAAAAAAATATGGGCCAACTAGAAATCATCAGTAAATGGGAAATCTCCTGTCAGTTCCCTCTTTCTGTATTTAGATAGACCTTTAAAAAAAGAAGAACAGGTTAACTGGATATAATAGATTTCTAACAGCTAGCCTCACCCTTCCTAAAAAAGATTTATTCTAATAAATCAGATTGGGTTCTTAATAGCAAGTAATAGAGTGTGACTCTGAATCTCAGGTTTTTTTTAAAGAAAATAAATTTTTTATATGACTTTAAAGAAATTTATTGGATGGAGCTTGGAGGGCCAGGTTTAGAAAACAGGGAAGCATCAAGACAATCCTGAAGAGTAAAGAAGCAGTAAATGAGACCATCCTATCTAGCAGGAAGATGTTCTGGACAAGGCTGCTACAGGTCATTATTGTGGTGGTGACTACAACAAGTGGATTCTGACCTTGCATGACATTTGCTTGAATGGCTCAACATTTCATGTCCTGAGTTGGCACATCTGATTGGTGGAACTTAAATCACATGCCAACACTCTCACTGCCAAGGGGCAAGGAATGATATGTCTGACTCGTCGGCTTTTGTTATTGAAGTAAGACTGTACCAAGACTAATCATATTGACAAGCTCCCTAGTATAGATAATAGGAGATTTTGTATGGGGCAAACAAGCAAACAAAGCAAAAGAAACAATTTATCAAACAAAAACTAGTCCATGTTCTCTCACCTGGCTTTTTTTTTTTTTTTTTTAAGATTATTTATTTATTTATTTGAGAGAGAGAGAACAAGCAGAGAGCGCGGCAGGCAGCAGGCTCCTGCTGAGTAGGGAGCCAGATGTGGGGCTCTATACCAAGACCCTGGGAATGTGACCTAGGCCAAAAGCAGCCGCTCAACCGACGGAGCCACCCAGGCGCCCTGTCTCACCCCTTTTATAATAATGAGACTTCAGGAACAACTACTTTAGTATTTGTTTCTGTTATTAGAAGAATTTTGCTACTGGACTGATATGTGGTGATTAAGTTTATTAGGGTAAGTGGATAAACAGTTATCTAATGTGTTTCCCATTCTAACTCTAATTAAGTGCCGTAGAGACCCTGATCTTGAGGGGAAAACTGTGGTGATTAAGTTCTCAGTATGAGGTGACATCGTAGGCACACATGCCTAACTTTTTTTTCCTTTACATGTTTATAAATTGATTGTAGTTACCAAATAGCTAAAATTTTTGCCAAGAGTAGATTTCCACCCCGTCTTTTTCCTATCTTTTATTCATACATAGTATTCTTCTTTCCATATGTTCTCCTAGATTCCCATTTGTCTACCTAGTTCACATCTCTTCCTGTATTTACCACTCCAGTATGCTGGCAGTAACATTTTAAATGCTGCAAGCGCAACAGCACTTCTGCTCTTCACTACTCAAAGCATGATTTTGATCTATACCCATAAAATGAAAATAATACAAAACGGGAACTAGTAAAGAAAAGTCCCTGAAAAGGCTGAGAAATGATTCTTGTTGGGAATGGAAAGGAGAATGGGGAAGGAAAAATTACAAAGGAAAAACCCCTGTAGCTGCTCCTATATTCCTATTTTCATATTGAGCTTATTATATGTAGTTCTACCTCAAGACAACTATATTTCACAGGAAATTACAGGCTGCCTTAGGACTTGTCAGAGTAATACCAAGAAATTGCAGAGTCATTCACTGATCAATGGACAGCAAATATTTAACTTTAGGGGAAAAATATCAAAACTAAATTAAAGTCTTACCAACTTTATTCAGAGCCTCCTTATGAAAAGCTTACCAGCCTCACAATTGATGGAATTGATGATTGGATTCACAGAGCACATTCAAATAATAGAGACCTTTTCCTCATAGGCAATATTCTTTAAGGAGTCATAAATTTCCAGCAAATTTGTGGTCTTTTAGAGATGCCTACTGAAGAGTTTAGTGCTCTCCTGGTTAGAGGAGGAAAAGCCTGCCAAATTCCTACTAAAGTTTCAAAAAAGATTTAAAGGCCAAAAAAATTTTTTAAGTGTTCATATTTAATAAAACCTCCCTTTTCAAGAAAAAGTAAATTATCTCATTTTAAGTTTAGCTACTACATAAAAAAATATTCTTAGTTTTTAAGTGGTAGTAGAAGTTGGTTTCTCACAACCCAGCAACTAGGGTATACATAGCCCTGCTGAATTTAGAGAGAAATCTCATATCTTCTTGGAGAGAAAAGATGGAGTTAAAATAAGGAGGAGAAGTGTCTGGAAAAGTGAAAGAGGAAAATAGTTACAATGTGAAAAATCAGTTAAAATTGAGCTATTAAAGCATAATTATCCAAAAGTCAAAATAATATCACTCTGGGTAAGAGGAAACGATTGAAGTCTCTCATGTGTCTAGAGTATGCAGTTTGGGGTCATCAAGAAAGATCTGTCTGCAAAACTGTCCTGAATGCACCTCAAGTGAATTATCATCAGTTCAGAATGCCTCACCCTTGAAAAATAATCAGTGCTTTAAAAAAAATAGTTTGTTTTCACCTAACACAACAACAGACAAAAACCCCAATGGAGGTGAAGGAATGTTTGTACAAAATAGGACCATATAAAGGTTTGCATTTCAGCCTTTACAAGGATTCTGCCTACATAACCTGAAGGGGATAGGATGTGCTTACTTGCAAGCCGGCATCTCAGAAAAGATATTTGGATGACAGCAAAGTAAGATTTTCTAGTCCCCTCTGGAGGGGCAATACCTAGCTAATAAAAAAGCAAAATACATAACATAAGGAGAGTCTGTGAATGAGAAGAAAAGAAATGAATGTTTCCATTCATTCCCTTTTCATATCAAGACTAAAGAAAAACATTTTCCTTTACTCCAAATCCAAAGAGAGACATTGATTCATCTCAGTGGTACAGATGCCTATCTGTTACATTTCAGGGTCCATCACATGAACTCTTGAGAATTTATATAGCATTCAGTGTGTAGACTTAGAAGTCTTAAGAGAGCCATGGAATTCTTTTGCATGTATTATTCTATATACACATTAACTTAAAAATTCATTTTTATAAGTAGCTTCCATCCTTCCTCTGCTACCTCACAAACCTAAGAGTCATATAAAAATATACACTTCAAAGAGTCACATCAAATCTAATTTCAGGATTATGGGATTCTTTAAAATGCAGTGATGCTTACTTGGAAAGGTTTATGCAAACCAAGGGAGAAACTTCATACTCTACTTGCTGCAAATGTATCAGCTTTTAATTTTAGAGATATTTAATTGTAGAGATATTTCTGGGATTATTCATGATCCTGCAGTTTTCTTTAAGAAAAAAAAGTGCATTCTTTTTCTAAAACTAATTTCAGTTTTTAATTTACCATATGGTAAAATTTACTTTTTTGGTGTATAATTCTATGAATTTTGTGTAACCTCCACCACAATTAAGATGCGACCACCAAATCTCCCAGGCTGTCCCTCTGTAGCCACTCCTTCCTTCAGTCTTTACTCGAGGCAGCTACTGATCTATACTTTGTCATTATAGTTTTATCTTCTTTTTTTCTGTTTAAAATGTAAGCTTATTGTAGGTATATTTTTTAAGCAGCTTTATTGAGGTATAATGTATACAAAGAACTACACATATTTAGTGTGTACAGTTTGATGATTTTGAACAAGTAAACACATGCGATACTATGACCACAATCAAGGTAAATAGACATATATAACACCTCCCAAAGTTTCCTCTGTCCCTTTGTGGGGGTTTTTTTTTTGTGGTTTGTTTGTCTGGTTGTGTAATAAGAACACTTAACATGAAATCTGCCCTCTTAACAAATTCTGAAGTGCACAATATTATATTCCTAACTATAGGCACTGTACTATACAGAAGATCTCTACAACTTATTCATCTAGCATAACTGAAACCTGTTGAACTATAACTTCCCATTTCTCTCATCCCCTGGCCCCTTGTATTGTAGTCTCGGTGCTTGTCTATTTTAAATTCCTCATACAAGTGAAATCGTACAGTATTTGTCTTTCTCTGACTGGCTTATTTCACTTAGCATAATGTCCTCCAGGTTCACTCATGTTGTCATAAATGGCAGGATTTCCTTCTTTTTTAAGGCTGAATAATATTCCATTGTGTGTATGCATGTATAGATTATATATTATTATATATTACATATTATACACACACACATATAAACACATCTACTTTGTCCATTCATCTGTTGTTTCCATATTCTTGACTACTGTGAAAATTTTTCTAAGGATGTTATATAAATGTAATTATACCATATATAATTGTTGGAGACTAGCTTTTATTCATTTATGCTTTTGAAATTCATTCAAGTTGGTACATGTATCAATAGTTCATTCCTTTTCACTGTTAAGTAGTATTTGTTTATCCATTCACTGATTGAAAGACATTTAAGTTGTTTTTGGTAGTTACAATTACACCTACTACAAACATTCATATTAAAGTTGTTCAGAGAATGTAAATTTTCATCTGCAGAGTAAGTTCTCAGAGTGAGATTGCTGGGAAATATGACAATTTTAACTTTATAAAAAAACTGCAAAACTGTTTTCCAGGGAAGCTATACTATTCTATATTTTCACCAGCAGTATATGAGAGTTTCAGTTGTTCTGCAACCTTATTAGCCCTTGGTATTGTCAGTAATTTTTCTTTTAGCCATTCAAATACATACATAGTACTCCTGCACTATAGTTTTAATTTGCAGTTCCTTAATGATGTTCAATATTTTTTATATTATTATATACTCATACCTTTTTCATAAGGGGTCTCTTCAAATTTTACCCATTTTTAGATTAAATTGTTGCATTTTTATTGTTGAATTTTGGGAATTGTTTATATATTTTCAATGTAAATGTTTTGTCACATATGTGATTACCAATATTTTACTCTAGTCTATGGCTTATATTTTATTTTCCTCACTATGCCTTTCACAGATAAAAGTTTTGTTAATATTTTAACATCTTAATATTTAAGATATTTAATATATTAATAATATTTAATGAATTTACACATTAAGTAATATTTAATATTATATTACTATATTAAATTATATATGAATAAGTAATTATTAACAATATTTGATATATCAATATATTAAATATTTAATATATTCATACATTGATATTTACATATCAACATAAATATTGAAAGATATATGTATATATCTTTGCCAATGCAAAAAAAACCCTCCTTGCCAAATGCAAGTCACAAAGATATTACTCTAATATTTTTTTCGTGAGTTTTATTGTGTTGTGTTTTACATTTGGTGTATAATCAATTTTAAGTTAATTTTTGAATATGGTGTGAGATTTAAATTGAGGTCTTTTTTTTTTTTTTTGCATATGGATGTCTATATGTTCTGACACCATTTTTTAAAAAGATGCCTTTCTCTGTTGATTTGCTTTTGTACTTTTGCCAAAAATCAATTAGCCATAAGTGTGGATCTCTTTCTGGCTTCTCTGTTCTTTCCCAGATCTATGTTGCTTAATGTAAACATTACGGTGTTATCTTTATTGTATGATTCCTCTGACCTTATTCTTTTACAAAATTGTTTTCACTATTTTACTCCCTTTGCCCTTCCACATAAAGCTTAAAATCAGCTTGCCTATCTCTATGAAAACATTCTGTTGTCTATCTCTAAAGAAACATTCTGCTGGAGACTGAATTGTGTTAAATCTACAGGACAATTTAGGTAGAATTAGCCTCTTTACTGAGTCTTCTGATCCATGCAGATAATATGTAGTTAGGTATCCTTTGATTGCTTTTATCAGCCTTTTGTAGTTTATAGCATACAAATTCAGTATATATTTTGGTAAATTTATATCAAAGTATTTCATTTGGGGGGTATTGTAAATAGTATTTCTTAAAATTTGGTTTTAGGGGCACCTGGGTGGGTCAGATGGTTAAGCATCTGCCTTTGGCTCAGGTCGTGATTCCAGGGTTCTGGGTTCGAGTCCCGCATTGGGCTTCCGGCTTGGCGGGGAGCCTGCTTCTCCCTCTCCTTCTACTGCTCTCCCTGCTTGGGCTCTCTCGCTCACTCTGTCAAATAAATAAATAAATAAAATCTTTAAAAATTTTAAAAAATAAAATTTGGTTTTAAATTGTCCATTGCTAGAATAATGAAAAAAAATTGATTTTTGTGTGTTGACCTTGTATTCTGTGATCTTACTAAACTCACATATTAGTTCTAGGAGATTTTGTTTTGTTTGGTTTCGGTGACTTCTTGATATTTTCTATGTAGCCAATCACATCATCTGCAAATAAGGATAATTGTGTTTCTTCCTTTCTGATCTATATGAACTTTAAATCTTTTTATTGCCTTCATGCAATGGAGATGCATGGCTAGAATTTCTAATAAAATTTTGCATAGTAATACCAAAAGTGTACATCCTTACCTTAGTCTTAGTCCAAAAGCCAAAGTTTGCACCGTTACATATGAGGTCATCTGTGATTTTTGTAGTCCCACTTTCTAGGGTGATTGAAGTCTGCTTTTCTTCCTAGATTACAGATGGTTTTTGTCATGAATTAATGTTGAATTTTGTCAAAATTATCATGTGGTTTTCTTCTTTAGATTGTTAATTGGGAGATTATATTAATTGATTATTGAATATTTAACCAGCCCTGCTTTTCTGAGAAAAAAATTCATTTAGTTTGGTGTGTTATTTCTTTCATATATTATCGTTGGATTCAATTTGGCAATATTTTGTTGAGGATTTTTCCATCTATATTCATGACAAGTAGTTTTGTTCATTATTCTCTTTATCTAATTCTGATATTGGAGTTATGCTTGACGTGCAAAATTAGTTGGGAATTCAGAGTTATCTCTTCTTCTGTTATCTGTAGAATTGGTGGTATTTCCTTTATAGATGTTTGGTAGAATTCAACAATAAAGCCAGGTGGGACTGAAGAGTTCTTTTGGAGAATGATTTTAAAATATAGATTCAGTTTATTTAGTAGTCATTTGCCTCTTTAGGTTATCTATTTCATCTTGAGTGAGTTCTGTTACTTTGTAATTATCAAGAAATTAACTCATTTAGTCAAAGTTACTGAATTTATAAACACAGAATTACTATAGTAATATTATAAAAACTCTGCATATAAATCCTTTTAACATCTGGAGGGTTTGTAGTTTTATCTCCTATTTTATTTCTAATATTGATCATTTGTATCTTTACTATTCTCTCTTACTTTGTTAGTCTTGCTAGAGGTTTATAAATTTTATTAATCTTTTCAAAGCAAGCATTTGGTTTCACTGATTTTTTTAAATTTTGTTTTCAATTTCAATGATTTCTGCTCTTATTTTTAATATTTTCTTCTGTTTTTGTTAGTCTTATTTTGCTCTTTTTCTAGTTTCTTAAAATAGAAGTTTAGATTATTGATTCAGATATTTCTAATACAAACATTTAATGCTGTGTATTTCTCTCTAACTACCACTTTAACTATATCCCACAAATTTTGATATATTCTCATTTTTGTTCAGTTTAAAATATATTCTAATTTCTCTGAGACCTCCTCTTTAGCCCATGAATTATTAAGAAATGCATTGTTAATATAAGTTTTGGATATTTTCCTGTTACTTTTTATTTTACTTTTTTTTTTTTTTTTACTGATTTCTAGTTTAATTTCATTATAAATAACTGTGTATACTTTAAATAATTTTAGTTCTTTTAAATATGTGAAGGTTTATTTTATGACCAAGGATATGCTCTATCATGGTGAATGTCCTATGTCCCTTGAAAAGAATATGTATTCTGTTGTTTGGGAATGGAATGTTCTATATATAGTAAATAGATCTGAGTCGATTGGTGGTATGGTTCAGTTCTTCTATATCCTTTATGATATTCTGAATACTAGTACTGTCTGTTCCTGACAGTGCAGTATTTATTAAAGTTTCCAACCATAATTGTACATTTGTCTGTTTCTCCTTTTGGTTATGTCAGTTTTACTTCATGTATTTCAAACATCTGGCATTAGTTCCAGTGTGGGATGGTTTTTTTATTCTCGGTGAATTAGTCCATTTTTATTATTTAATATCTATTATTATCCTTATTCTTTTTTTGCCCTTTTGTCTACTTTGCTGATATTAATATGGCCACACCGTTTTCTTTTGATTAATGTTTCCACAATATCTTTTGCTATACTTTTAATCTATCTACATCATTATATTTGAAGTTAGTTTCTTATAGATAGCATATAGTTGAGTCATTTTTAATCCTGATTATCTCTTAATTGGTACCATTTAATGTAATTATTGATATGTTTATATTTAGGTTGATTATTGTGTTATGTATTTTTCAACTTGTTCCCACTGTTTTATGGACCTCCGTTGTTCCTTCCTTCTCTGTTGTTGACTTCCTTATCTCACAGTCTACTTAAAATTGATATCTTAATACTTTAAGTACAATATAGAAGTCTTACCACTATATATGCCCCTTCATATTATTATTATGCATTAACATATATTCTATATTTTATCATATCATATATATCAATATATTAAATATTATATTATATATTATATTATATATTATATATTAAATTGTCTTATATATTACATTTCCTTACATTAAAAATCAGATAATATAATTTTTGCTTTCAACCACCAAATATATTTTAAAGAACTCAAAGAAGAACAATAGTTTTTCATATTTACTGACATAGTTGCATTCCTGTTGCTATTCTTTCATTCCTGATATCCCAAATTCCTTTCTGATATCTTTTCCCTTTTGTCTTAAGAACTTCCTTTCACATGAAGAATCTTTAATATAATAGCAGTTCAGTTAACAATAAATTCTCTTAGTTTTCCTTTATCTGAAAATGTCTTTCCATTACCTTCATTCCTGATATTTTCACCCACTATAGAATTCTGAGTAGACAGGTGTTTTTTTCCAACACTTTTTATAGATTTATTTATTTATTTAAGGGAGAGAGAGAGAGAGAGAGAGACAGAGACAGAGATAGAGACAGAGAGAGAGAGAGACAGAGAGAGAGGAAGAGCAAGGGTGTGGGGGGCAGAGGGAGAGGGAGACAAGCAGAGTGGGGATTCCAACATGGGCTTGATCTCAGGACCCTGAGATCATGACCTGAGCCACAATCAAGAGTGGGAGGCTTAACCAACTAAGCCACTCAGGTGCCCCTTAACACTTCATAAATGTGGTGCTTCCTGCTGGTGGTCTTCATGGTTTCAGATGGGAAATCATCAGTCATTCAAGCTATTGTCTCCTTACAGATAATGCATTGCTTTTCTCTTGCTTTCAAGATTTTTGTTTGTTCGTTTGTTTGTTTACTTTTAAGCATTTTGATCATGATGTTTCTGGGCATGAATTTCTTTGAATTCATTCTGTTTGAAGTTTGTAAAACTTCTTGAATGTGTAGGTTTATATCCTTCACCAAACTTGGAATGTTTTTAACAATTATTTCTTTGATGTTTCCTCAGCATTGCACACATTCTCCTCTCATTTCTCCCTTTATTGACATGATTATTAAACATTTATTGTCCCACCTGTTCTTTGGCTTTTGCTAATTTTTCAGTAGTTTTTCTCTCTATTGTTCTGATTAATACTGCTATATTAAGAACTAAATGTTTGTATCCCCTCAAAATTCATATGTTGAAGTCCTGACTCCCAATGTGGTGGTATTAGGAAATGGGGCCTTTGGGAGATAATTAGGTTTAGATGAGAAAATGTAGTGGATTCCCGTGATAGATGAAGAGACATCAGAGTTCTTCTCCCCATCATGTACATGCCAGGAAGAGAGCCTACACCAGGAACAAAATCTGCCAAGCATCTTGATCTTGGACCTTTTGTCCTCCAAAGCTATGAGAAATAAATATCTGTTGTTTAAGGCACCCAGTCTGTGGTATTTTTTATAGCATCCTGAGTGGAATAAGACAGTATTTGATTTTCGAGTTCCTGATCTTTTTTTCCTTTTCATCTCCATTGTGTTAATGAATATAGTATTTATTTGTTACAGTATTGCTGTTCCTTGAATTTGGCTTTTCTTTATATCATCTGTTGATTTGCTGATAGTTTCTATCTTTGTATTTATTTCAATATTTTCACAATCACCTGTTGAAGCATTTATTTAATAGTTGTTTAAAATCTTTGTCAGGTAATTCCAACATCTGTGTCTTCTAGACAAATGCATCTGTTCTGTTGTTTTTTTTTTTAATGTGAATTGAGACTTTTCTGATTCCTCATAAAATGAGTAATTTTGGATTATATTCTGGACATTTGAATGTTATGTTACAAAGATCTCAATTTTGTGCTTTGTAGACCTCAAATAGCTGTATCATGCGTATGTCTAGATTTTATAACTGTGTTCAGTGAGAGAAACCTGGTTGAGTATATTTACTCTCTCTTATCCACAATCAAAACCTCTCCAGAGTACATTCTTTATGTCTTGATTATGCTATTCTGATTCCTCTTCAGTAGTAGCCATATTCAAATAATTGTGAAGGTAATGTTTTTTAATTTACAATTTTCATTTTCCATTATCGGTTTTCACAAACTTAGGAGTGCCCTCCACCAATTCATTCATGACAATGACACATTAATGTAAAATTACAGAAAATTAAAGAAATAGTTGCTATAAAAAGTATTTTTAGATTTATATATATTTTTTCTTTTAGTTTGTAAGATAGACTTTTTTATTCATGGCTTAAATAAATGTTTAGATGGTTTATGAGCAATATGACCTGGCACATTTTGAAGGCCCTGTCAGTATTAAAAATGCACTAAGTAGACTACTATACTGACGATCAGAAACTTTATTAACTTTTATTCTTTTCTGAGCTGTCTTTCAATCCAATACTCAATGAAGCCAAGAAAAGTAAAAATAGGGGCGCCTGGATGGCTCATTTTTTTAAGCATCTGCCTTCAGCTTGGGTCATGATCTCAGGGTCCTGGGATCGAGTCCCACGTTGGGCTCTCTGCTCAGCAGGGAGTCTGCTTCTCCCTCTCACTTTTCCTCTGTGCTCTCTCTCAAATAAATAGGAATCTTTAGAAAAAGAATAATGAAAGGTAAAAATATACTATAAAATCGCCTCCTACAAGCTGTTAAAATTAAACAGCTAAAATCCTTAGGATATAGAACACATCTCAGTTTTATCCAAATGGCTTGGATTTAATCTCTTTTGCTACCACGAGGATAATCTGAAATAGGTTAACTGTTAAAGTGACCTGCTCTTGTCAGGCTGCCAACTACTGTCAGTACACTTCTTTTCCTTAGGAAAGAGCAAGATACAAGTTAAACAATTGAAAGTGCTCCCCAAGATAACTTCGTAACATTAAACATATTATGTTCAACATATTAAAAATGCTTCACAATCAAAAGTAAAAATAACAAATCCATGGCAGTTTTTTGGTTGGATTTTGTGTGTGTACGTTTTGCCAATTCAGTAGCAACTATAAGGTGAGCAATTTGCTATTTGTGGAAATTTTGGCTGAAACTGAATGTTTTGATTATTAAAATCTAATACAATAAAAAATTTGGTTTGTACCTAGACAGCCCTCTAATCTTTGCAATATGCATAATCTTTTATACCATTTCTCCATTAAATTCATTCGGTTTGAGAAAATATCTCTTCTAAAGCCTTAAGTAATTACACTAAAATCAGTTTGGTGAAGTACATATTTCTGAAACTGAAAAGAATTTTAGAAGTCATGTAATCACACCTCTCTTATTTTAAAGGTGAAAATTCTCAGACTCAGAGATTCAGTTCCCACTAAACAAAGTCAGGAACCTAGGTTCCTAAATCTGGTCTTGGTATTCTTTCTGCAATGAGAAAATTATTTTATAAGTCTCCCATCCCTTTGAATAAAATGCATACACATGGAAAAGTTTGCTGAAATTTTAGGGGTTCATTAAACACTCATGGATGCCATGAGAGTCTTTAAATTAGAAAATGCTATATAGAGACAGTTAACTAGCCATCTGGATAAAGAAAAGGTGGATCTATATCACATTTTTATGGTAAGGTAACTTCTAAGTGGATTAAAATCTTAAATTTGAAAATGAGATGGTTAATATTCTGGAATAAAACATAGCAGAATAATTAAGAGTTGAGTCTAACAGCAACTCAAAAATCCACCAACCCAAAAGTAAAGAGTAATAAATTTGACTATGGGGGAAAAAATTGGCAGACAAATCTAAAAATCTATCCAGCACTATACACATTAAAGGCTAAGCTAATGTAGTAGGTAGAATAGTTGCTCAAAAAGTCCATGCCCTAATCTCCAGAATCTATAAATATGTTATATTACAAGGCAAAGGGAACTTGCAGATGTAATTGGTTTTTAGATGATAAATGTATGGTAATTTGTTGTAGCAGTGATAGAAAACTAATACAATAGGCTAATCTAAGAGTAAAAATTTAGCCTACAGATATACTGCAAATATATTAAATAATTTTTGAAAATTGTTTTTCATTGCAGCACTGCTTGTTACTCTTTCTAGTTAAAGACAAAAAGCACCTAAATGCCCATAAATAGGAACTTATTAAATAAATTATGTTATATCCATATTATGGAATAATACTCAGCTATAGAGAATGAGAAAGCTTTTCATACTCTATGAAAAGATATCCAAGATATACTGTTAAATGAAAAATGCAGGTGTAGTACCATGTATATAAAAAGAGGAAAAAATACAAATATATTTATATTTACTTGTATATGCATAGATCCTTTGGAAGAGTAGAGAAGAAAGCAATAACCATGGTTACCTATTTGTAGAGGGGTGGAAAGTGGGTAGATGGGGTTCACAGATAGAAGAAGTATTTTGCTATATACATTTTATTAATGTTTTAGTCATACAAATGGATTGCCTATCTAGAATATAGATTGTAGGTAGATATATAGATAGATGATAGTTAGATAGATAGATAGATAGATAGATAGATAGATAGATAGATAATATACAAAAATAATGTATTTAAAATGCTTCTCTACTACCCAGTGCTTCCTTTCATATATGTGACTGCTTAATGGTGTGATTCATCAGTAAGGAAAAAATATGTTCTGTCTAAATGACAGAGGTAGAAGAGAAAAAGGATGAGAGGAAGAAAAAAAAACTTTTCAATTTGTAATTAATATCATGTGTTCTGTTATTGGTAAATAAAATGTTTGCTTTTACCAATTTCACTGGAGCTGTAATACAAACACACCCTGAAAAGGTAACATAATATCTCCTGAGTATCTCACATAAAGAAATGCAACATACAAAGCTTCATGACATTTATAGATAGATAGAGATATATACATACACACATACATATACTTTTGAAGGGCATGGGAGAAATAGAAAATAGTGATAAATAATGAGGGTCAAATATTAAAAAGGGTACCAAAGACAAGCCACTTTCCTAACAACTAGTTCCAAACTTCCCCACATTTAGCATCTCAGACCTTTCTATGATCAGCACCCTAAGAAGGAGCACTCTCTCCTCATATCAGGGACTTAATTCAATAATATAGGTCATGAAAGTAAAAGCAGATTTTCCCAATATTCATAGAGTAAATCTGAGACCCAAGAAATGGCAGAAACCCAGGTCTTTCAGTTCTCTGCCGGATTTTTAGAGGCTTCCTTCCTGATACAGATTGGGCTATTTGCTAAGAAAGAGCACAAGCAAAAACATGGCAGAAAGATAGTGCTGGGTAGGCCTAGAGACTTTTAAATAACTAGGGAAGCAGTTAGAATACGATTGGATAGGTGATTTTAGGCAACATGTGGAAGGTCTTAAAGACTAAGTAATACTAACTAGGCAGTCAGGCACCTTTAAATGTTGTTCCGGAAAGAGTGACAGAGTCAGAGATATGCTTTGGAGATTAATCTGGCAGAGTGCACAGTGTGGATGGAATGCAAAAGATGAGAGGCCAGAAAATTTATAGGCAAGAGCATGAGAAAAAGCATTTTTAGACTTTGAAATCTATTTTAACCTTCTAAAAATTAGGGAGGCCACTTGGAAGTTGCATTACTTACTGCTAAGTCTGATTAAATCCCAAAAGCATTTTTTTAAAGAAGAGATTAAAGAAAGTAAAGTCAGAAGTTAGAACCAAATGAAAGTATCTACAATTTTTCAAAAAATCATTTCCAAAGGGCTATTCAGTTAATTTAAGAAACACTCTGATGCATCCATGGCTAAAACTCTGATATTTCTTATAAGAAATGTCATTTCCAAAGTGTAATTGCATAACACATCACTAAAACAGTAATGAAAGACTCTTAAGAGTATCCATCAAAGGACACTGAATGTGAACTAAAACAGCAATGGTTTGGAGTCAGGAGGCAGCCGCGCAGCACGTTAGACAGCACTGCCCTCTTCAGTCACACATGTTCTACTAACCGATACCTGTGAATCTTGCTATAAACCCATGCTCGAAACCATTCAGGTAGATTGTCATTTCATTTACGACCAATGAACGTCATTTCATTAGCTGACCAATGAGAGCCCTACCAAAGTTTCCAGACTGGATCACTGCAGGAAGAATTACTTATAATGATGGAAAGTAGCATAACAAGCATAGGACTGAGTAGGACAAACCTGTTTTTATTTGGTGACTATTGTGTACCAGGCACTGTTCTCGGTGAACAAGATTGGCAGTTTTCATTCCGAATCCTTGATGCTTCTACTTTATGGATGAGTAGAATAGATAATTTAAAAAATCATCAGACAGTTACATAAAATACTTAAAAATTGTGATAATGGCATAAAGTAAACAAAAAAAGAAGCTAAGACAGGTGGATCTCATTAAAGGAGGTGATCCTTCATTTGAGACCTAACGGATGAGAAAGACCTAAGCATGTAAGGAATGGGGAAAAGTAGCTGGGATGGCATGTGCAAAGGTCCTGGGCCAGAGAGAGTCACATGTTCTAAGGATAGAAGGAAGATGGTGTTGTTAGAGAATATTGAACAAATGGGACACTGCTGACAGAGCTGAAAAGCTAAACTGAGATCATAAAGGTACTACCTACTTTTAGTACCTGGTAAGGAAACTGAATTTAATCTAAATGCAATGAGACACTTTCGAAGGATTAAGTGAAAAATGATTTGATAATGCTTATGTTGTTATAAGATCATTTGTGCTGCTCTGTGGCAAATAATTTCCAGAGGGATAAGAGAAGGGAGAGGTCCAGACCACTTTCAAATAGTTTTTCCACAATTTAACAAACTCATTCCAGTTTAATTTGTGTTATTGGCTTGGAGGAGTGTTAAGGAAGGTAAAGTGTATATTCATTTATAACAAATCAATTAATAGTCTTAAGTTGATAAACATTGCCCTGAAACTATGTCATTCTCAGCAAAAGAAAGTAGCTTGATGACTGTTTAATTATAATTTTTGGATGGGTTTAAGATAATAAAATCATAGGTTAAATTTCAAACAAAAAGAGTTCACAATGATCTGTTACCTCATTTAAGATGGAAAGTCCTACCCTGGGCTAATAGACTTCACCCTGCAATCTAACCTTAAATTAGAATCACTATAGACAGTAAACAGTTCCACTATAATCCTTGTGCAGTCAGGATTGATAAATGATAAATCCCATTCATGTTAGCTTGAGAAATGTTCAAAAATCTCACAAACAGCTAGGATATCCCAACCAAGAAGTTCTTTCTTATCTATATCTCTAGGTGCATGGCAGGTTCCTTTCTGATCTAGAACAGGGGAATAGAAATAAAACTACTGATTTTTGTCCAAGAGATTGAATGTGTCAATCCACTCATTTTGAGTCCATTATCATGCTTTCTCCTTTAAGTTAAAGAGGGAGAGAGAGAGATAGAATTTCACTCACTATAACTTACCCAGAATCTCTTTTTTGTCCTTTGAAATAATTCGGTACTATCCATGCTACAGTTCCACAGAGTGGGAAATTTCTTTTCCGTAATAAGTGACACATTAAATATTTTGGTTTCTCGTGACAGTATACATGAACAACTTAAGGACTTCCGAAACTGAATTAGCTGCCACAGTACTTTCACATTATTCAGATTTCTTAGTCCAGGCTTTCATGGCTTCCAAGCACCTGTATGAAATCATGAAGGCAATATTAATAGCTGGATTAAGAACCTTCCAACTGATGACAGAATCTACCAGTACAAATAAATAAATAAGGTTAATACTGTATTGATAATGTTCCCTATAGTTTGATGCACACCATTATCTATTTCAGTCTCTAACACATCTGCTATGCTTTATTTTTATTTTTAAATGAGTATAAATAGCAGAAAACCGACATCCATGTAATGCTAATTAATACCTTTTTCTGCACCAATGAATCAAAATTTAGCTTTGTGAATATTAAGTTCACTTATCAAATGTCAGCATGCATATATTAGAGTAACAGTTCAAGAGTCTGAATAATACTAAAATTTAAAGAATATTGAGGCCTAACAAACTTATCGGTACTCATACTGATTTACCTTCTTCCCAGCCGTGGAAATATAAAAAATAGTTAGTCCTAATTTTGAATTAGGAATTATTGAAACTGGAGTATTAGCTCATGTTCTTGAGGGCACATCTTTGCTTTGAAATGGGTGAACCATGAAAATTCTGTTCAACATTCCAAATAGTCGCTACAGCAGTCAGGCTCAAGTCAAGCTTCTAAGATTTTTCTGGACTAATTAGCAATATAATTTCAAAAGAAAATATCTTCTTTTATGGCTTCTGCTGTTAGAAACCAAATACCAAGAGTATGTTTTTCTTAAAATGACATTTCTTCATTTTTTAATTTTTCTTCTCTCTTCTGCCTGAAGGGTTGCATTTTCTTCCTCTCCTCATTGCTAAGTTTCTTCAGTATAAATGATTCTACAAATGCCAATGTCTTAATTTTGTTTTACCAACAGTTATTACCAAATGTACCTTAAGTGAGCCAAACAAGTGAATTCAATTACATCCAATTCAAGCTTACCAGGAGAAAAAAATAAATTATATAGAGCTCCTACAATAATTGAAGTACTCCTACAATAATTGAAATGAAGTACCATCAGGTCCCACCTCTGTGTTTCTACTGGTTACAGTATCAGAAATGCCAGTGTTTGGACCCTGGTTTTACAAGTCACAGGGTATTTGTCTTGCTGTCATCAATGGGATTGAAACAGTATAGTCCTAGACCCAGCCCTTTGAGAAACCACTTCCTAATTCCTTAAGTTCTGGATCTTAGCAGACAGAGATAACCACTTATCTATGCTAGGTCAGTGCCTAAAGTGGCAATAGAGTACAGTGGTTAGGGGCATGGATTTAGGAGCCACATTGCCTAGATTCATTTACTAATTGTGTGATATTGAACAAGTCACTAGGTAAAAATGCCTCCTGAAGATTGAAGTAGTTTATATATGTAAAAATGTAAAATAATTCCTGTACCATAGGAAGTACTATAAACTTATTTTTTATTGCAATGCTCTTCTGGGAATAATTCCTATAAGCTTAGCCAACAACCTCTATCTCCAGCCCTTTCAATAATTTTGTGTAAGTATCCAGTTCCCTATATTAAGTCTCTTTTTGCTTAAACTAAATAAAGTGGTTTTTATTGTCTTCAGCCGAACCGTGACTGATACATTGGTAATTCTATTTCTTCTTGAGCACTAGTTACTGAATTACAAAAATTCAAGAAATTAGAGAAGGTAAGGTAGTTTAAAATCTAACGGGATATTCTGCAATTTACTTAAAAGGCAGGTACAACATAAATGCAGGATTGGATTCACTTCAGTAGAGTAAATTATTTCTAAAAAATGTTTGCTAAAAGCTTTGAGTATATTTCCAGCCATGCTTCTTTAGGCACAATTCTTTAAAGCTATTGTCTTCAATAATTCATTCCCTGACTCTTTTTCTTCTTGTTGCTAAATTGGCAGAAGGCATCATCCAGAAAATCTTACTGAAAATCAGATTGCAGCAGTGAAAGTCTTTGTATTAAGTTATTTATTTTTTAAATATTAGAGATTTAAAAGGCTCCAAAAATCATTAGTGAACCCAGACTCCTATGCTTCGCTGCACACTCCGCATCTCCATTTGGATTAAAAAAGCATCTTAAACTTAACAGGAACCTCCCTACTTCGTGTCAGTATCCAGTAAATGATGTTGCCATTCCCCCCAGTTGCTAGACCTGAAAACCCACTAGTAATCCTTAGCTTCTCTCTTTCTCTCACACCCCAAGTACAACCTAGCTGACTTTTGCCCCAACTCTCAAAATATATTCTGAATCAAATCTTTTATCACCACTCTTTTGGTGAAGCAGTCAGGTTCAGTCTAGAAAACAGACATGGAATGCTTTTCGAGGAGAGAGAATTTAATGAGTATTACATGTTCTTCAAAAAAATGCCAAAATATCATTTCAGGATTTTGAAGTGTCTGACCTCTTCCCCTTCAGTGCTCTTTCCCCGGGTTTCATGTGGCCAGCTCCCTTACTTCAGTAAGAGTGGTTTTCAAATGCCACCATCTCGAGAGGCTGAGAGCCCAAGCTAAAAGAGCCCAAACTCTTGCTTTCAGCATTCTTGATCTCCTTCCCTCACCTTATTTTTATTTTCAGACCATTTAACATAGTATTATATATTTGTCGATTGAGTTGTTTCTTTTGTACTTCCCTGACTAGGAGAATAATATTGTGAGGCTAAGAACTCTGTGGTTCTGGACACTGAATTCCTAGTACCTAGGAACTCAAAGAATATTTGTGAAAAGGCAGAATCTCCATATCATTTTTTTTTATTGTCTTAAGCTTTATCATCCTATTCAAGGGTGTTAAAATTTTACCCTACTCCACTTTCAGAATTATAACATAAACCAAACTATTGGCCTGGGCCATATTTATTATTCTTTATGGTTCTTCTATTCCAATTATATATAGCCACCACTGGGTTCAAGATTCATCAGAAAAGCTCTGTACAAAATGCTTAAAGTGAGGCATTCATCATTTCTGCAAAATTTCTTAACATACTTATAAGAGTAAAGGATCATCCTAAAAGAAGGGTGTTAATCATTACACTAGAATTAAAGGAAGAAGTTCTGTAGAGAATTACTTCACTGTGTACTCTATGTAGAGGTTTGATATATACGCACATGCTTTGTGACTTCAAAATACGTTACTAACAGTCTTTGAGATTACTACATTTATGAATTATTTGCTTATAGCTACCATATTAAGTGAATCTCAGCTAGCTAAAAACAGGCACTGATATTTTCCCTGTGTATCATTTGTTTGACCCCTAAAGTAGCAATATAATCTTAAACATTGGGTTTCTCCCTTTCATTCAATATTCTTAAAATATTTATTTTCTCTTATTATTAAAATATTCATCATTAACTATCACAATAATCCTTTAAATGGCATACAAATATATAATTTTATTTTTTTAAAGATGTTATTTATTTGACAGAGAGAGAGAGACAGAGAGACAAGTAGACAGAGCAGCAAGCAGAGGGAGAGGGAGAAGCAGGCTTCCCACTGAAAAGGGAACCCAATGCAGGGCTTGATCCCAGGGCCCCAGGATCATGGCCTGAGCTGAAGGCAGACGTTTAACCGACTGAGCCACCCAGGCGCCCCTACAAATACATAATTTTAAAGCCTGTTTGTGAGTATAGTATTTCTTAATTCTTTTAATACAGACCACAAGATACTATTGTTTCCATTTGACAGTTGAAGAAACAGGCTGAAAAGGTATGCTATTTACTTATATCCGTAGGGGACAATACTAGACCATCTGAAAACAGTTTTTTGGTTTTTTTTTAAGATTGTATTTATTTATTTGACACAGAGAGGGAGAGCATGAGAAGGGGAGACAGAGAGCACAAAAAGGGGAGACGGGGAGACAGAGAAGCAGACCCCCACTAAGCAGGTGACTTCCCATGTGGGGCTCAATCCCAGGACCCTGGGATCATGACCTGAGCTGAAGGCAGAGGCTTAAATGACTGAGTCACCCAGGTGCCCCTGAAAACAGTTTTAATATTCTTTCTGGTATCAAAAAATCTTAGACCTGAGCAGATACACAAAAGATAGAGTCTTTATCCTTGAGGTAATAACATGCCAGTTAGAGAAACATGATATACACACAGCAGTAATTTAACTGGGTAATAATGTGTATGGTGAGAATTGGTAGCTACCATTTACACAGGCTTCCTCTTACTAACACTGGGATTGATACTTGACACCAACCTCTCCTCCGGCCAACACTGTGATAGAGAGTTGATACTAACCCCATTTAATTCTGAAAACAAAGGCCAGAGCTAAGTGCTGCCCTCCCTCCCCAATTCATAAGTGAAGAGATTGCATTAGAGTACAAGTTCACATAGGTAAGCACTGGAGTCAGGATTCAAATCTACATCTGTATGTTTCCAAAGCCCATGTTCTACCATTGTGCTTTATAATGAAGAAAATTAACAAATTATAATTAATAAAAAGAGGATGAGGAATGTTATCCTTGGAAGAAGGCTCCATGGAGTTTTATTTCTTTATTTATTCATTTGTCAGAGAGAGAGAATCAAGCAGGGAGAGCTTCAGGCAGAGGGAGAACCAGGCTCCCTGCTGAGCAAGGAGCCTGATATGGGACTCAGTCCCAGGGCACTGATATCATGACCCAAGCCAAAGGCAGATGCTCAACCGACTGAGCCACCCAGGCCTCCTGGCACCATGAAGTTTTAAAGAGTTACTTCAACAAAGAGTGGGATGGAAGGAAAGCAGGAAAACATTCTGAGTAGACAGTAAGAACCTGATAATAAGCATGGCGGCTTCTGGAAAGAATGAGGAGATTAGTCTTGAGTAGGAAATATTTTAAGTTAAGGAGTAAGAAAGAGGACAAAGTTAGATTATAGAGGACTAGAACACCTAAATGGAGAAAATTTGACTTTTTTCTAGTAAGAATGGGGAATGGCTTCAATGACATTTGTGTTTAAAATTAATCAAATGAAGTTTTATGAGTGAGAAGACTAAGCAAAGACCAGGTGCAGAGACTAATTAAGAGACATACCACAGTGCAAGGGGTAATATATAACAACCTGGACAACTGAGGAAACGATAAAATAGGATCAGAGATAGGATCAAGAAAAAGCTGTTTTGTGCCAGTATGGTTTGGATGACAAAGAATTAAATTTAAAAATGTAAGATCGTATCAACCTGTGGATTGAAAATGAAATTTCAAGCCCGGATTGTAGAAAAAGTCTTTCTAAAAAGGACAAAGACCTCTTCCTCTCCCCTAAATAAGTTCTGTGATTAGATGAGCTAATGAACCAAAGGGTTGTTCCTTGAGACAAAACCCTCAGCAGATCCAAGCCGTGTTAATTCCTGAGGCCAAAAGACTTATACCTTATTTTCATCTCTGCCACTTACCAGCAATTTCAGAAAGCTGGCATTTGTAGACCCAGTTTTATCATTTGGTAAAATGAGCTTTTCGGGTAAATCATCTCAAAGATTCATATATATATTGAAGAAAGAGCGAGCTATATATAGAGATACAGCGTATGAGTCTCTCTGTCTTGCCATCTTAGTAGCACAGGACAGCATGATTTATGGGGGTACAGTCAGCATCGATTCTTTTATGAACTGGGTTTACCGGTGCAGTTCATATCACCACACCTGGGAACGAATTAGGTAAAAGGAAAAGAAAGATGAAACATAGTTATATGAAAGATTTTACTGAGACTGAGCCATTTAAAAATGTAAGATTGTACATTTCTGAATTGTACAATTCTGAATGTGAGAATTTTGCCACCTTCCTTGATTTTTAAGGTTTACTGGTGTCATTTGAAAAGACAGAGATCTCTTTTACAAAGAGTAACTAGGTTTCATCTCTTGTTCCAATTCAGATTGATAAGGAGGAGGAATGTTGTTTTAAGGATAAAGTCCCACTCAGAGTAGAAGAATAACATGATTGATTAGTAGCGTTTGCCATGTATATGGGTGAGAATATTCTGATCTCTGAGCTATACTTATTCATTCTAAAAATCATTTTTAAACCCTCCTATTCTAATCCAGTCAAATCTTTTATATTTCATAGTTTATTATTTTTAGAGTTCTGTAACATCTAGATTATTTCTTCATTTTTTATAACCATCTTTGCTACCCTAAATAGTAATACTTCTCCGGTATAGAAAGTAATAGAATAAAAGTAATACTTCTCCGGTATAGAAAGTAATAGAATAAAAGTAATACTTCTCCAGTATAGAAAGCATTACTAATAAAAAAAGATTATAACTCTGAAAACAAATGCAATTTTAGAACCAAATTATGTTCTAAATTATCTGTTAACTTTATTTACATATCCTATTTTCCGTTAGCATAGGAAACAACTGAATTTTTCAATCAGCATTATTTCTTTACAATTTTTTGGAGTTATTGCCTTAAAGTGTTGGTTTTTCTAAGATTTATGTATATATAATAAGCTACAATAATGTAGAGTTTTGGTATTAACATAATAAAAATCTAGATAGATGAGGCTATGTCCATCAGTAAGAAACATTCTCAGGTCAAAGTTTAATTCTTTTAGCAGCCCAGGAACCTACTTCTTTAGCCTGAACACAGAACAGAAGATTTATTACATAAAATACAATCTAATTGGGTATTCAGTGTGAATAACTTCATTAAGACTTCAGGATAAAGACATTATTTTCAAGCAGGGTCAGAGGGGTAAGTTAGGTAACGAAAAAAGTGATTAACTGAAAGTAGTCCTCTTATTTGCTTTAATCATAATTATCAGTAATAAAACTACCTAATCATCATATTAATTTCTTTTCATCTATTGGGCTGGAAAGGGAAGCTTATTAGGAGATCATGTATCTAAAAGATGACAGCTTTTAAGTAATTATTCAACAAATATTTATTCAATACCAACTATATGCAAGGTACTATGGAGAATATAATTACTGACAAACACACTACCTATCCTCAAAAGAATTAAAGTTGCATCAGAGGCCATAAAATGTGAAGGGGAGATGAAGGAAGAGAGTGAAGGAGAAAAGAAGGGAGGAAGAGGAAAGAATCAATAAAGAAAGTTACGTTTTTATTTTTCTCTGCCAACTTAGAGTACCATAAATCCTAGGGAATCATACTATCCTATTTGGAGAACTACTCCAAAATGTTTTAAGATCTACTACTTCAAAAACCATAAAATTTATTTTTTATCCAATCATCAATCCTTCCTAAGTAGGAAGTATAGGAATGTAATGATTGCAAACATACTCCATTACCCACTGGATATTCTTCATGAACAATGTTAAGCAGCTATAGTACTTTTTCCCAATGAGTAGATTCAACCTCAAAATCCTCTATACAGTACTCCCAGTGGCTCCCACTGGTCAATGAAAATAGGCACAATATATGCAACTAGTTTGCTACCTTTGGCTTAATGACTGATAATATATATATAAAGCATTTAACATTGGATTTTAGAGTCACACTGACTTTATGCAAACATTGTTTTGCTACTTAGTAGCTATGTGATCTTGAAAGTTTGCCCAACTCCTAAAATGGCAGTTTCCTCATATGTAAAATGACAATAATATTATCTATGTTTTAGTAAAGGTAATGAGATAATGTAAAAAAAAAACACTTGGTGTAAAGTCAATAAATAATGGCTCTATAGCAGGCATTGTGGGTAAAAATTAAAGGAATAAATAGATCAACTCTAAAGGATCCCCGTCCTTAAAATTTTCTTATTATGGTATGGAGAGGTAAGTATAAGCAAATGAGTTTAGTCAAGTGTTAGAACTGCTGTGATAAAGGCATGTTTATACAATAATATGTTACCAGTTCAATAGGAAGATTTCAGAAAAAAGTTTGACATCTAGCAAAATATTGACTATAAGATAGGGATCTAAGGGGCACCTGGGTGGCTCTATTGGTTGGGTGCAGCGCCTTGATTACAGTTCAGGTCATAATCTCAGGGTCATAGGAATGAGCCCTGTGTTGGGCTCCACAGCAGGGAGTCTGCTTGAGATTCTCTCTCCCTCGCCCTCTGCCCACCCCCCATACGCTCTCTCTCTTTCTCTAAATAAACAAATTAAAAAAAAAAAAAAAAAGAATATGGATCTTAGGAGAGAGGTTAAAGAAGGTATCTTAAAATCAGTATTTAAAAAATGGATGAAAGAAGAAGATTTAGCAAGAAGAATGGGAGCTAGAGTGACAGGAAAGGAAACAGGATAGAGTAATGACACGAGTACCAAGGTAGAATTTGGGGTTTCCAAAGCTGTAGAGTGCCCCAGTGAAAGAAGGAATAAAAAAATTATCCATAAATTACATAGAGCAAGGTGCCCCTAGCAAGAATGATTTTAATGGATTGTGGGGATGTAAGTCACATTGCTAAACATTAAGTAAATGGAGGGTGAAATCTTAGAGTCAGGATTTTAGCTGGGACTGAGAATTTTGGATGTGAAAGGAGAATAGGCCTATAGCTATCAGGGTCAAAATTGGGATAGAAGTATAAGGAGAGATTCGCACATATTCTAGAAGGATTGGAAAGTTTACAGGCTTAGAAACAAAATGGCACTCCCTCAAGTATGTTCTTTGTGAAATATGAATGTTCAAAAGCTCACCCAGCTTTACCTATCTTGTGCTACTTTGGATAACATAAACTATAGATCATAATGGACCCAACTCCTAGCTATTGACCCTAAGAGGTCATTGATTGCCAGCCTGTCCAATCCCACAGGAAAGGAGAATGTCAACATCTGCTTTCATCATAGTCTCTTAATAATTTTAAAATTAGTACATTTCCTAAATATTATATTACTTGCGTGCTTAAATTATTTCAAAGTCTCCCCACTTCCAAATTTGCCTTGCATTTTCTGGCATGCTCTAGTACACACACTGCTTATTACTTCTCTAGATGCATGTCTTTTAGTATTTCCCTTTCCACTCTACCATTGCATTTTGTTGTTATTACTTATTGGTGTTGCTATATTTCACTAGGATGCACTAAATGCATAGGTGTTGGGTTCTCCATTAGGTACTTTGTATACCCGAAATATTTTGCCACTATGTCCGCTGAAGTTTCCCTCACCTGCCCAACCTCCCTTCTGAATAATTCATTATTAACTATTCTTATCCATTATTATACCTTACATATACATATCATGATGTGTTTATCATATTTCATAGGGAGTATTTGCTCATCCATTTTCACCACGTAGACTGTAAGCTCCTTAAAAATCGATTCCAGGGGTGTCTGGGTAGCTCAGTCGGTTAAGCATCCAACTCTTGATTTTGGCTTAGGCCATGATCTCAGAGTGGTGAGATCGAGCTGTGCGTCAGACTTCTCTACCTGCTTCAGATTGTCTCTCTCTTTCTGCCCCTCCCCCTGCTTGTGTGCTCTCTCTCTAACATAAATAAATCTTTAAAAAAAATGGATTCCATATTTTATGTAACTTTGTATCCCTGCTACCTAAAATAGGCCAGAATATAGCCACTAATTATTTTTGAAATGAAGTAATGAATTAATGGATGTGTAAGTCCATTTATGATTTTAGTAATAATTTTAATTAGATTTCCCAGTCCAGTATTTTTCTATACAAACATATTGTTCATACCAAAACCATAACTGAAGAATATTATCATAAATGGCATTTAGTAGATGGAGAGTAGATGCCATATCTATGATTCTAGATTTGATAAGTAAATATATATGAGGTCTATTATTCCTAAAATAACTTATTTATATTCAATTAATGTTATCCCACCAAATAAAAGAGATCTAACATTTCAAGACCATTTAAGCCAGAACAATTTTATATCATAATGAAAGCTATATTTCCAATGAACTGATCTGGCTCCAGTTGACTAAATATGGGTTGTTACTTTTCAGTTAGAATTAATAAGAAAATCCATATGCACCTAGAATACATTCCCAATTGTGCTCTCAGAAATTTGATCGCAGAACTTACAAAATCCCCAAATGAGAACTTTCTCCCTTGATATGGGCCCTCAATTTCCTGAGAGCTGGAGTGGCAGGATGTAATTATTCTGCTTGGGCTCTCTGACAACAAATGCATTCAATCATCAATTAGGAATTAGCACACGTATGGTTTCAATTATATTGATTTATAACCAGTAACTTTTTAATACAGAACTTACAGTCTATCATGTCTTGATAATTAAAATGCACTTTGTTTTATTGTGCTTTACTGACTTGTGGGAAAACAAGTAAAGTTATAAAAGCTTCTTGCATTGTCTGTTATTTATTTCTGCTAATCATGAGTCAGAATTTCCCTGTACCTAGAGCATTGTAAAATCCAGATAAATATTATCACTATCGTTACCACCTCCAACTCTCTCTATATCATTTCTCCACTACAGCATAATAATGAACAGTGTTTTCCTAAACTACATCATGGTCAGGAAAACATAACTCTTAATTTTATTTGCCTTTAAGATAAGAAGCACAGCCTGGGGAAAATCTGGACACCTTCGAAGTAACTTTTCAGAGTGCCAGTATTCTGTCTTTGCACCTGTTCCCGTCTCTTTGATGATATCTACCCTTCACACCCAAGGCAGGACATCTACAGGGCCACTCTGCTTTCTAATCCTTTATGCCTAGTGAAAGTGAGAAATAGCTTAACTCATTATGTCTCCTGATTTATTAAATATATTTAAGTGTGAATGAGTTTCACTGTATCAGTCATGGCTATTTGTATGGTATGCCTTGGCATAAAAGTATTACAGGATGAATATTTTCTCTCCTTCAGAGACCCAAGTAGGTAGTAATTTTTTCTTGTCCTTGAAATATTATGACCACTACTGTGGCTTATTTGAAGTCTAAAACTAACTTATTTATTTTAGAGGAACATTTTTGTAGTAAACATAATGATTCTGGAAATAATCTAGCTGCAGTTACCATGGTATTATTTCTATGAGTTGTTGGGAGCTGGAATGTATATGCAGTCACCCACATGCATGCCTACAGCTTCTGGACCCCTAAAACTTAATCTACTTGAACCAACCTTTCTAGTTAATTGGTGACTTTGCTCTTTAGAACCTCCAACTTTTCCTTCACCAGCCTTCCTTCCCCTTATGTGAACAATTACCTTTGCTCCCCTAACATTTCCCTTAGCCACAGGTCTAAGCACACAGACCACATTCTGAGAGTCTGTGGGGATTGCCACAATCCTAGGTCAGCCTAGCCAAACAAGCCAGTTATCCAAGCATCTGTGATAGCTAAAGAGGGAAATGGGCTGAGGCAAGGATAATACCATCAGTTACAAATTACTGAGCAATAGCTATATGTCACAGCCTGGGCCAAAATCTTTACATCCATCGGCTATGTAATTCACACAATACTTCTTTCAAGTAGGTACCAGTCGTATCTCATATTTTACAGATAAACTGAGGTTCAAGAGCTTGGATATATTGTTCAATTTCATTCAAAAGGAAGTAAGCAGAGATTAAATTCAAGGCCAAATAATGCCTTATTCCATAGCCATTCTTTACAAAATTTTGTTTTATTTAGTTCTTAGGTGGGGTAAGATTGCAGAGAAGGGAAACAGGTCTTAAGGTCTTAATCTTGGTGTGTTGCTACAGAGACAGAAGAGAGGAGAGACTTGCATTGATAGAACTCTTCTACAGTGGAGGAGTCAGATTAAGACCTTGGTGCTGGAGGGAGTAGCTATGGGGTCAGAATGTGTATGTGTGACTAATGAAGATTAAGTTTTACATGGTATCAAATAAAATTGTTAGTACTACCAGTCATAAAAATACTGAAGAAATAATAAAAGAAAAGAGCTATAGAATTTTAGCTTGACTATGTAAAATTATAATCATCTGTTGTCCATTCAGGCTTAATTACCATGTAGCACAACAGCAATTATGCATATCATTAAATAGATGCTAGATTAATATATGTGCATTTTATTTGATCAAAGCAGTAAAATGCAGTTTGCAGGATGTTCAGCCTTTATAGTTTGTGGCTCATGTAACATAATAATCTACTCAAAGTTAAAAAATATTAGGATATGTATTGATCATGAAATTTTATAATATCATGTTGGCTAATCAATTTTATTACCTTGTATAAACAGTGGAAATGCAGCTGTTAATCTGGTTATATGTAACCTACTCTGCTAAAATATTTCACAAAAGGAAAATATCTTTCTTAATGGCAAATATGATTATCTATGAAATTCAGCTTTTAACACCATTACCATTTTCTGACACCATCCAAAATTTATAATTTACTTTATCTAGAAAAACCTGGCAAAATATAACTAAGTTAATTTTGGTTACTATCTGGAAAGTGGACATAATTTTTGTCTCGTATGTTTCTGTATTTTAAATTTTTAACTTTTAATTTCATAATAAAATATTGAAGAACTGACATAGCTATCCTATTATCATCAATTGAATGAGGTATTATAATGTAGTGGCTAAATTTAAGAGTCCCAGAGAGTTTTCTGAGATTAAATTTTAGTTCTCACGCTTCAAACTATGTGGCTTTCATATGTCTGGACCTAAGTCTCCTTATCTATAAAACATGCATTAATAATAGTACCAAATAGTATCTAGTGCATGAGGTTTCTGGGAAGATTTCATGAGACAGTTCATTTAATGCAATCAATCCTGTTCCTGACACACTGTGAGTGTTCAATAAATACGACCAACTATTATTGAGTGGCTTTATTTTTCTAATTTTTCTTACTCAATCTTTTTTAGATCTGTCTGACATTTTAAAAATAACATTAAAGGGAAAACTAAATATACAAAAGTGATCAATTGACAGGTATTCATATAAAAATCCTCAAAATATAACTGCTTAAAAGATTTTTTAAAAAAATTTTTGAATAAAACTGGTCATTTCAAAGCAAGCACAAATTCTACCATTTGCTGCTCAAGCCCCAAATGGAGCCTTATGACAGATTCCTGGTGCCACACTAATGAAGAGCCTTGAAAAGAGCAATTGGGAGGAGGGATAGATAAGGAACCATCTGCAGAACATGCTTTAAAGAAAGGTTAATGGCACATAGGGCATCCTGGTACAATAGTGTTGAGAGAAGTAATACATATCTTGTTATTTTTGTCTCAATTTTATCACTTGTAAACTGAAAATTTTAATCTAAAATGATTTATAAGTTCCTTTCTTCCTCTTTAATGTTCATAGAGTGTTAAAAAAAAAAAAACAAAAATAGATCTAAAATAGAGTTGTTCTAGGTTATTCCAGAGAACAGAATTGGGAGTAATTAATGGAAGTTATAGGTAGGCAATTTTATTTTTTATTTTGTTGTTGTTGTTTTTAATCATCCTCATTATCTCCTAGATCATTGTGAGAATTCAGTTGAAATTATTTTTGTAGGGGGCTTAACACAGTGCCCAATAAATGTTGCCTATTACTATTTTTATCCGGATACAGTTCAAAGGCTCTGTACTTATAAATGGAAGAAATAAAATTTGGTTCAATTTAAAGGAACGAAATCATAAGTAAACAATGGAATTATGAGGATGTACCTGTAATGTAAAACTGGTAAAAAAGCATGTTCCAAAAGCACTTGAAAAAGTAACATAATAAGCAAGGTAATAACAGATTAAAATATCTTTGTCCGCCAAGTTTTTGGTTTTTTTTTTTACAGTCACTGGATTATAATTCTATCAAAGTGATATTTAAGACTGTGCTTGTTAAAATTATTAACCTCTTGTGATTTTTAAAAGTTGTTAATTCCAGCACAATTAACAAACAGTATTATATATGTCTCAGGTGTACAATATAGTCATTAGACAATTCTATACATTACTCCGTGCTTGTCATGGTAAGTATACCTGTAATCCTATTCAACTATTTCACCTATTTTGGTATGTTATAAAGTAGAACTTTCAGACAACTAAAACAGAAAACAAAGTTAGATAATTAACTATTAAGGATTTTAAACACATGAGCAGTGATTTAAGTAAGCAATTGGGAAAGTGAGCTCTATCATTACATCCAATTTCTACCATATTTATAAATGTTAAATAAAGGATTGTCAACATTATCTCTAAATTTGTTTGAAACCAGAGATTCTCTACCCTAGATCCATGGACCCCAAGTATGGAACTTCAAAGGATAAACTTCTTGAAAGTATTTGAAAAATTCTGTGTGCATGTGCATTTTTCAGGAAGGAATATCCTTCATTTTTATCAGACTCTCAAATCAGTATTGGAGTCTGAGTCACTAATTTAAATGAATGCTTTCTTCCATGTACAAAAAAAGGCTTTATCACCAGTGCATAAATAAGATACTTCTGAAAAGAATTTTATTAAAAACACTTATCACTGGCACTCTTTTACTAAATATTCTGTGACAAAGCCTATTTAAAATGGATTTATAGATTAGACTTGAATGTAATGATTAAATATCTTTAACAGCTCTGTAAATCACATCTGATAAACCATCTAGATGAGAATATTTCTATCACCTGATTATCTTACTGTGTTTGAATTTCTTACCATGTTTTGATATGCACTATTAAAAAAAAAGATTTAGATAATTATTCCTGAATCCTTACTTTCAACTTTAAGAATGATAAAATTTTTAGCCTCCTTATAATAAAAATACTTAGAAACTTATTTTGAGCTAATATTGCCAAAAGAAAGGTAAATGCTTGTATGACAGCCCTTTCTTTCACCATATGTATGTGTCCAAAATATCAAAAACAGAGATGTTTTACCTATTTGTTTAATTACATGAGAGTAGGTAATTATCAATTTAAAAGAGCAAGAATGGGCCTGAAGAAATGTTAAGCAAGAAGGTCAACCTTCCCTGATTTTCCATTCAATTTGAATAACATTGGCAATGCAAAGTAAAGACAGTACCGCCAAAGTCAATATCCTAGATCTCTATGTCTACGCAACAGCTTTCTCTGTGTTAATAGTGTTTATGCCATCTGTCTGTTTCCAATTAAAGTCCATTTTTGATTCAATGGACAGATGTTTCACATTGTGGGGCCATTTTGTTACCCTCTCCCTCTACCTCAAAATTAGTGTATTTACTCCAGTGTTGATGCTGTTTACTTTTTCTTTTTTTCTTTCTTTTTGCATTTCTGACGTCATAAGCTACTGTCTCTTGCTTTTTTTCCAAGTCATGAAATAGATTTCCCACTTCCTTCTTTACACCTTACCTACAGTCTTCTGAATGTGTTTATATTTGTAATGTCATTTAACGATTGCTCATAATGCCTGTTTATCTGATTTTTCATACTATACAAATGAAATTTTCTAGTATAAACAACCTATATAAGTAATAAATTTTAAGTTAAAATCACTGAATATATGATTCCTCAGGGAAGGGCAAATTACTGTATTAATTACTTTTTTCTGTGCTTTGATACTCTTAAGTATTTTATGAATTCTATCTATAAACTTGTATATTTCCAATCTCAACTCCAAACAGTTTTGTTCACTTTTAGATAAGAAAATAAAAACTGAACTTTAAAAAGATTAGATTAGGTTCCTGGGGTGCCTGGGTGGCTCAGTCAGTTAAGTGTCTGCCTGGGCTCCAGTCATGCTCCACGGGGAGCCTGCTTCTCCCCCTACCTCGCCCCCTATTTGTACACACACTCTCTCTCTTTCAAATAAATAAATAAAATCTTGAAAAAAGAAAAGATTAGATTAGTTCCAGTCTCGTCTTCTACTCAGCTTTTAATTATTATTCTAATCCTGGAGAAAATTTTTCAGAAGTATGCTTGATGATATTATTCTAACAACCTCTGCATGCCATCATTTCACAAAGGGTAGATGTACAACAGCTGGAGTTTTTAATTTTCCGTTTCGTCATTGGCATTGGTGACTAGTATGGGAACTTCTTTGGAAATGTCCCTGTGATTGTTATAATGTCATGGGCTATTTGAATGTTCTTTCTGGCTTAAGTGCCAGGTTCTAATATCTAATATCTATAATGGTCATGATGAAGTTTTAGAATGTAAGTGAGGTCCAGAGCCAATGACCAAGAAAGAATTCTTAAGATGTCGTTGGTGCAAAATAGTGATTTATTAAAGCACGGGGACAGGACCTGTGGGCAGAAAGAGCTGCTGCCCTGCGATCCCAAGGAGGCGCTGATTATATACTCAGGAGTTGGGGAGGTGAGGACAAAGGGGTCAGAAGGGCTGTCATGTGATAAAGAAGACCCTCAGGATGATGGAGACCTAGTTATTATCAAGCCAAGCTGTTTTTTCCTCTAATGAGATACCAACATGAAGACAGCTGGGAGTTTCCTGGTGGAATGTCACACTCCTCCTATCACAGGTCCTTGTCAATGAGCTTTACGTTTAGAAGAAATTCAACTTTATTTACATTTCCTTCCGCCTCAGCCTCCCTCAGTTTTATGGAGGGGAGGGTGATGTTAGGGCTTCAGGAACTGAGTTATGGGTCTCTGGGAATTAGGCTATTGATAAGAAAGCTTCTTCCTTGTAAATCACTAGGACATTTGTAAATTGAGAGAGACTCAGGTCTTCAAGGATTGTGATCTCTCTAAGTTAACTATTTGTTTTTCCTTTAGGGCAGCCAGGAATGCCTGAGGAATGTCACATATATCCCATGGGGGAGGATTTGCAGGGTGTCAGCTTCTGCTTTGTCCTCAGCTTACCTTCTGTTCTGTCATCAGTCAGGCTCTAGAAAGGGCATTATTTTTAGTAAGGAAGCCAAAGTAATAACGCTTTAGGATGTGCAATGTGGAAGAAGGACTATCAACCTTTAATGCCTGCCTACTGTGGTAGTAGCTGCCTGAGCTCAGTTACTCTATGGTAGAGCTTTTGACTAGACAGGAACCATAGGTTTCTATTATCTTAATGGTAAATAAGAAAAGGCCTCATGTCATACTCCTGTCATATTTGAATTTTTTTAAACCTCAATATAAAAAAAAATGTATATTCTGTCATCAGTATTTATTTTATTTTTTATTTTAGGCCTCTGCTCTCACTTAGTGAATACTCAGCAACTTTAACATCCATACCCCGTAGTATCAGTGGTATCAGGTCCCTCTGGAGTTTCCTTATACGCAAATTCTTTCTACTTTAAAGGTCAAGGTTGAATAGTAGGTTCTCCAAGGAACTTTGCGAGCCGTATTTCTTCACCTTAGGAATCACTGCCTCCTTTGTGCTCTTCATACATTTCTTGTAGCAGTTTTTACTTAATGTGATGGAATATTTTGGCACATAACTTAACCTCTTCCATGTATTTTAAGCCCCTTGGTGGGAGATAAAGCTTATCTCTGTGCTTTCCCATTACATTTAACACAATTACCAGGCATCCTCTGTGAATTCAATCGATTGATTACTCAAACTGTGCTTAGCCAAATTTCCTTGTGCTCTGAATTCTTTCCACAAATGAAACTCAACTATTTCTGTTTCAATCATTTAGGTCCTGCTATGTTCCTGAAATTAGTCTAATAAAAGGATTCATGATGAATTAGTAAGAGCTATAAATTATATTTTCTTAAATAGGCATTTTAATTTTAACCCAATCTTGATTTCAAGCCTAAAATCTTGATAATAAAAGATTTCCAAGTCCAAAGATGAGCATGTAGTAGTAGAGCCTTTGAGGCTAAGAGAGGGCACCCTGTCACATAATAATTGCCTATGTCATTCCGATAAAACAGCTCTTATTCTTTTTTTAGTCAAACTATACTTTAAACAGTGTAGGGCTATTTACACAAAGACCATTAAAGTCTGCTTTGGATGATTCCATTGAACTTCATTACAAACACCGATTATTCATTCTTATACTTTAAAACATTTAAAGTGAATCACCATGAGTTGTTGTTGTTGTTGTTGTTGTTGTTGTTGTTGTTTTAATGTGAATTTCTATGCTCCATCTATGCCCCCATTTAATTTTATGTGTATGACTTTCGGGAATCTCCCATTTTCACAAACGCCCAGTTGATTCTAATGCTGGTAGTCAGAGGACCATATAGCAAGAAATCTAAATGATCTAAAGATGATGCCCCCAAAGTTAAAATTTATTTCCCAAGAACAGAGATTAAGATATTTTTATATCCTTCAGTGACTTTATTTTTATTTCATCCCATTTTATAAAATGTGAATACAATGTGTTTCAAAATTTTGATGAAGAAAGGATAGAAAAGAGCAGCTGAAATATTTAAAATTGGAACACTGAAAGAAGAAAAATTATGCATTTCCAACATTTCATATAAATTTTATAATTAAGAGTAAAACATAAAAAGTTATTGAGAATATACATTGCATTAAAGACATAAACCTAAATTTTAAATTTATTTATTTTTATGTTCAATAAGTGTAAATTATGTGTTTTTCAAAATTAAAAATGAAATAATGTTGAATTTCATCACTCGGGACTTTCATCAATTTTGTAGTTCCTTTTATGTTTTGTCAAGTTTTAAATTTTAAAATAAAAAACAGGGGCGCCTGGGTGGCTCAGTGGGTTAAAGCCTCTGCCTTCGGCCCAAGTCATGATCTCAGAGTCCTGGAATGGAGCCCCCCCCCCCAATCGGGCTCTCTGCTCAGCAGGGAGCCTGCTTCCCTCTCTCTGCCTGCCTCTCTGCCTACTTGTGATCTCTCTCTCTCTCTGTCAAATAAATAAATAAAATCTTTAAAAATAAATAAATAAATAAAAATAAAAAACATACTAAGGATACTTTACATGAAGGTATGGTGAATCTTAAGAGCATTCTTTTTCCACCCCCCAGCAGGGGAAAACTAGCACAGTATCCTGTGACTCAGGAAATTTTCAATGAATTAATAAACAAATTTTTCCAAACATCTCATTTTGATTTTATCAACTATTACTACATCTTCTAATCATAAATGGGGAGATTAAAAATCCACACTCTTGTCCACATTTTAATTTCATGGATCATAGATAAAATCAAAAGTGATGGGAATATCTTGAAAGTCAAAATTTTCATAGTTCTTTCATTTTTACGTCAATTCATATAGAAAATATGTTTTAATCCTCCATTGTGTGCCGGGTGCAACTTTGAAACTAGAGATAAAGTGGTAAACCAGATAAGAAATATTCTGGTTCTCAAAGAAATTAAGTTCTTATTAGAGGAATAGAGAAATAATACATAAGCCAGAAGCTGAGTCATAATGATCTTGTACGTCAGGATAAGAAGTTTGGATTTTGTTCTTTGAGCAATGGCAACCATCAAAGGGTTTGGATTGAAAGCAAGAGGGTAACATAACCTAATTTATGTTTTAAATAGATCCTATTGGCTGCTCCAGAAAGAAGCAGTTGATAAGGACAACCTGGGAGACTGTAGAAAGCAGTTATGATAGCTCTGACCAATGTGGTAATTCCAGAGATAAAATCGACTGGACAAATTTGGGGTAATTATAAATGAATTTAGCATATCCTTTCATTTCTTGAGTAAAAGACATTATTTTGATTGAGCAGATAGGACCTGAGATGTGAGGGAGAGACAGATAGAAATCATGACTTTAGACCAGTACTGTTAAATAAATTTTTCTGAAGTAAATATCTTCACTGTCTACCATGGTAGCCATTAGATATGTGACTATTGAACACTTAAAATGTGACTAATATAACTATGAAATGGAATTTTTAGTTTTACTTAATTTTAATTTAAATAACAACATGCAAGTTGTGGCTACCATATCAGATAGCCCAGCTCTAGAAATTTGACTTGAACAAATGAGTGGATGATAGTGTCATTTACTGAAATGGGCAAGAGTAAGTGAAAAGCAGACTTGGAATGAAAATCAGGAGTTCTATTTGGATCATGTTAAGTTTGAGGTTCCTACTGGTTACACATGTGGACATATCAAATGGTAAACAGAATATGTGAATCCAGAGTTCCTGGGAAGGTCAGGAATATAGCTATTAATTTAAGAATTATCAACACATAGATTTTATTTATACCCATGAAACCATGAAGCCACCTAGAAAGAGTATATAGACAGAAGAGGGCTCAGTGATAGAGGGTAACATTCTAACATTTAATTATCAAAATAGAAGCCAGCATAAAAAGACTGAAAGAAAAGTCAGTCTCAAGAGGTACACACTGAAGTAGAGAAAACCGGGTCAAGGATTGTTGAAGAAGGGTTATTTCTTCCACATCAGTTTTGGAAAACACCCTTGCCCTTGGAATGTCAAGCAGGACTAGATGGAACCAGGGAATAGAAAGCCTTAGCTTGACACCTTTAAGATATATGGGGGAGGGGATGAATTTTGGTAGGGATTTGGACCTGAAGCTGAGGCTAAAATAAACAGTAATATTCATTTTACGTATGTCATTCTGAAACTGTAATGTAGAAGCATTCATGGTGTCAGATGCAAGAAGTAGCTGGAAGCTGATTTAAAACTTGCACCATTTCCCATTCAAAAATAGCTAACTATAAATTTCTGCTAATAATAATAATACTGATAATAAATAAAGTTTATCTTTTTGAACGGAAACTTCATATTACTCTTTCAAGAACAAATCCTCTAGAGGTAAATATCAAAAACCTCTGAGTTTGTGTCATACTGCAAGTTTCCAGAGGGTAAGTGTACCCCCAGCATTGTATCGGATATAAAGAAGTTCATGCAGAAATTTATTGTTATATGTTAACAAGTTACAAGGCCTTTTGAAATAATTTAAAAGAAGTAGGAAAAAAATTTAAGCAATAGAAAATAGCTTAATCTTTCTCAGATAAATTTTCTTTAGAATTTTATTAGAATTCTTCTTTAAGTAATTCTCTTTATAGTAAATCCCTTGTTTAATCTGGAATTGTTTTGAGATTCGTGATTGTGTGATTTTGTTTGAGCTTTATAGAAGAAAGATATTTGTCATTATGAGGACTTATGTATCTGCTTCTATCTGTCTCCAAAGAAAAAATAAAACCGGTAGCAAAGGAAGACAGGCTGAAAACTGCCACCACAGACAGATGAACTACATGAATATTGCTCTATTATGATAAACTATCATTTGCACATATACAGAACTGTTTTTCTAGGATCATAATGAGAATTTCATAGTACATTCAGGAGTTGTTGCTCATTTTGATGTCTCTATAAAATTACAAATTCGGATCATGTTTAGAGGAAAATACATGTTATCCTTTGTTTATCAAACTACTGATTTTGCTTTCTGTGGCAAGTGGCCAATTAGTCATATCCCTGCCATGCTACATATAGGGAATAGATATATACACACAAACACATATATGTATACACATATATATGAATGTGTATATTTATAAAAGACCAATAATTGCTATAAATATACAGATATAAATTTAAAAGATAAGATAGATAGATGAAATTTAATATAAATTTTCAACTATCTAAGCTTACCAGCCACTGAAATTGAAAATGTGGGAGTGATGTTATGGTCTACACAACAGTGAGCATGAAAGATTAAATAGTAAAACTTCAAGATGTTATGGCCAGAGGGCATGTTTAATTCTTTAATGCAGAACATACCTTTCTATGACTGTCTAATAGAATCATTTTATACCTCCAATTTAAAACTAAAGTTGTTCTGTACCCACAAAATGAATGAAATGAAAGTCTGACTATTCTTGGACAACAGAACTAATTGGCCAAATAATGCACAGACAGATTAGAAGGAGTCAATGCAAGATAGCTGCAGCATACTTTTGCCCAGATGCAGAAATGCAGATCAGAACACAGTCCAGTCAAGGGATAAAGAAAAATGGTAGCCCAAAGACAAAGGCAGAAAGACCATGTGGTAATGATCAGATATTTTTGGCAATTTGGGAAGCAGAAAAATGCCATAAAAATGCTGTTGATTTAGACTCAAATTTAAACTCCAAATTGTAAGTAATTTCAGAATTTCTTTTACTGTTATGGTAATATTGATATAAAAATGGTATCCAATCAGCCCAGTGGTCTAATGTAGCAAGAGGCATTAAGAAATGGATCCCTAGAACTTTACTATGAGGAGAAAGGACAAACTTATTAACTTATCTACATCTGTTTAAGAGTATTTCCACTTCTCTCATGATAAAGAATAGAAATTCTAGAATTAAAATTAAGTGAGCATTATTTCAAGTTGGTTATTCATATAATTATACTTAAAAGAATTATATAATCAACTGAGTATATTGTTATAATGTGTGCTATCATTGTATATAATACCCTGATGATGGCTTTGATCAGACACCTTAATTCTGTATGGAAAAAACCTACAAACATAAATTATAAGAATTATAAATCCATTTGCACAAGACATACTGTGTTGATTAATCAAGAGTTAATTCAGTAGCAAGTCCTAAAAATATAGGATACAAAAACTTAAAGATGATAAATATATGAAAAACATTGTACATAATATTTTAACTTAAAACATAAACATCCATCCACCAATTTGATATTGGCCAAAGATGAATTAGATTGTTGACCATTCACATAAACTAACTCTAATGCATCATCTCCAGTTTTCAGCTTCAGTGTCTTTAAAGTAAAAACAGAATTTGGAGATTTTTGGAAAGCAAAATGAGTGTCATACCTTTCCAATTTTTAGTCCAATCTTTACAATCATCACAATTTTTAGCCATTTACATATAATTGAACCATTCCAAAGTATTCCATTTTTATTTCATTGAGATAAATATCTTTTTCCATACATTTGTCATGAGTTTATATTATATTTATCTAAACTTTTGTGATTGCAGTAACAAGTACTATTGGTATAAACCTGGTAGGAGTAAATATTCCTTGGCAAAATAGAGCATACCCTTTGAGCAATAAACTTTCAGCATGCCAGGGGCATTAGACAGTATGCTATATGGAAAACTTAATTCATCTGTTAAATTAAGAGGTTATTTAGGAGATCTTCTACAAAGGATAATTGATTAACTGATGATGGACATATAAATGTATACATTAATATTGACAAGAATTTGATATAAAGAATAAATAGAAAAGGAAAATATCAAACCTTAAAAATTTGTCAAGGATTTCTAATTTAGAAAACAAGATTGAGATTCAATCTTTTTCAGTATATTTTTTTAAAGAGCATAAAAGTACATAGAATCTGTTGTTTATAGATCTTACAATCATATGAAAGAAAAAATAGATAACAGAAGAATTGGTTTATTTCTGAAATTATAAATACCTATGAATCTCTTTATATTATTAATATGCACTACCATGAAATATGAACTATTTTTATTCTTTGCAGTAAAATTGCTACTTCGAGTTTGTGGGCTTTATGTGGTTGTTTTTTCTTTCCAAGCAAGGTACAAAGTAAAACGCCCATCTGTGGTTGGCTTAGCTCTTTTGAGATTAATCAGAGCAATGTTTACTTGTTTTACACAGAGATCAATTTCTCTGGAGTGAAGGGAATTCACATAGCAAGTTTACCCACCTGATAAGAAACTACTTTAGACAAGTCTAGCCCAGCATCTCAACTGCAATTGGTAAACAGGAAAAAGTCATGGAATACTGGACATCAAGATTAGCTAGTCTACAGCCATACCACCCTGAACATGCCTGATTTCATCTGATCTCAGAAGATTAGCTAATACATTTTTATAATCAAGCTGCATCTTAGAATAATGAAGGACAGAAGGAGAGTAAAAGTAACAACTAATTAATTAATTAGCATTACAAGCCTGTCTCATGTTTAAATAAACACATATCTAGATATTTTTCCTCATTATTTACTTAGGGAGGGTGAGAGAAATGGGTTAATCAACTATATCTCTAAAATGTCTAATTTACAGTTGACAAATTTAAAGTTCTCATTCTGGTCCTAAGGTGATAGGCTCTGGAATAAAGAAAATATATGCTAAATTTATGGTTAATATTAATTTCCGTTTTGGCAGTTTAACTCAATTCAACTTGGACAGGACTAGCATAAAGAAAGTCAAAGTTTGGGGTGCCTGGGTGGCTCAGTGGGTTAAAGCCTCTGCCTTCGGCTCAGGTCGTGATCTCAGGGTCCTGGGATTGAGCCCCGCATTGGGCTCTCTGCTCAGCGGGGAGCCTGCTTCCCCCTCTCTCTCTACCTGCCTTTCTGCCTACTTGTGATCTCTCTCTCTGTCAAATAAATAAATAAAATCTTTAAAAAAAAAAAAAAGAAAGTCAAAGTTTAGGGGCACCTGGTTGGCTCAGTCAGTTAAGTGTCTGCCTTCACCTTAAGTCATGATCTCAGGGTCTTGGGATCCAGCCAGAGGTTGGGCTCCCTGCTCAGTGAGGAGTCTGTTTCTCCCTCTCCCTCTGTCCCTCCGTGCCAACTCGTGCTCGCTCTCTCTCACACAAATTAAAAAAAAATTTTTTTTAAGTCAAAGTTTATTTTCAATCCATGAATTTTGGATAGATTTCACTTCTTTATTCATACATGTACCCTTCCAACCTCTTTATGCAAAAATCCAAGATAGGATGCTATAAACCACACATCTGGGAAGGAATTCTTACTTTCCCAAAGGATTAACATCTTTTTTGTCATGAAACGAAACAACCCTTAGAAAGCTGGACTCCATCTTAAGATTAAGAACAAAGACAGCCAACACAAAGGCAAAGGGAACCTCTACAAACCTGTCTGCTCTAGGTTAGAGGTAAACCCACCACAAACTTTCAGACTGATACACTTCTCTTGATTGCCAAAAGGGTTATGACCTCTGGACTCTCTTACATCTGCTGCCTACATCTCAACCTAAATCTTGCACCTGACGGTACTTGTTACATATTAATATCTGTTACACATTTGGGTCCACCTCACCGTCTTTGTGTTTCCCATTTTCATATGAAGTAGCTATATCCATAAAAATAAGCCTTAAATTGTAAGACATTGTAAATTTAAGTTGTTAAAGAGAAGCAACCTTACCTCTTACCTGGTAAATTACATTAATAGATAATATCTACACCATACCTCATCTTCAACCATATGAAAATATTCAGATTTTTGAACTAGTGCAAAATGAAAATATTCAAAAGAGAGGGTGAAAATCTGCGGGTGTTACCAGCTACGGCAGCAAGTATCATGAAATAAAACATTCTAATATCCTATATAACATGTTTCATATATATAATCTTATATATCTGTATATATACACAATCTTACACGTATACGTATACACATAATGAGTTGGCATAAATCTTCAATGAAGGACACTTAATAAAGAACTTTTAGAAACATAATTATAAAACAAACAAAAATTCTTATGGAAAGACTTTCAGAAACTAAAGTCTCCTTCTCTAAAGGAGACTGCCTTCACTAAAATATACAACTTATTTCCTAGACTGGATACTTAGGCCTTGATATATTTTCTTTAAAAGTAATACCTTCAACCTATTAAATCCATTTCCTTCCTACAAAAAGGAAACAAAATCAGGTCCTATTTGGGAGGTTGTTCCAAAGTCTTCCCATACCAATTACATAATTCAAATTTCTTTGTTTTTGTCTACTTGATCTGTCAAAGTTATCAAAGCAGAGTTGAAGTTTCTCACCACAGTTGTGTTCAATTTACCCTATATTTTTTTTAGTATCATTGTGTTGTTTGGTATAATAGGCATAATCTGTGGAAGCACCCAGAACTTACTTTGTATTATTACTCTATCCCTTGTGACCTATGTAACTAGGGTCCTTGGTTCCTTAACCAGTGAACAGGCCTTGATAATGCTTTCTGAAAATTAAACGAAATAATGAAGTTTCCATAATGCCTAACATATGTTAAGCATTCAAATTATAGCTATTACCATTACATATGTTCATTGTACTCTTTGTATATAAAAGCTTATGAATTTTATAACTTTCATTGTATATTTTATTTTATCACTTTAAAAATAACTTTTGGTCACTGATTTGATTATCTTGATTTTTACTTTACTTGAAATTTATATTCCTATTCTGGTTCCCTTTTTTTGTTTGCCCTTTATTTTATTAGTAATCGTTTTGTGTCATTCTGATTGGATATTATTCTTAGTGCATGGGAAAGAACTTGTAAGCTTTTAGATAAGAAGTGACATGATCTGATTTTTATTTTTAGAAAATCACTCTGGCTGCTGTTTAGCAAGTGGATTATCAATGAATAACAATAAGCAGGAAAATGTCAGGAAAGGCAAAAAAAAAAAAGAAGAAGAAGAAGATGGGGACTTGGACAAGGAGGGAAGTGATGTTTTAGTTTGGCAGGGGGAGAAGGCTAGTAAAAAAACGAAAAGATTATAGGTTTCTTAAATTGAGTAAATGGGAGGCTCGCGGTAACGTTTACTAAAATGAGAAAGATTCAGGGAGGGATGGGTTTATAGGAATGCAGCATTATGGGAGCTATACATCGTGTTAAGAGACATGTTTGAGAATTCATTGGATTTTTTTCGTCAAGAAGAGTCATGTCAACAATAACAAATATGAATCAGAGACCTAAATTTGGCAATTACACACACACACACACACACACACACACACACACACGCACACACTTGTCAATGAGTGAGATCACTGGAGAGATGGTTAGATGATTGTAGACAAAGAAAGGAAGAGGCCCAGGACTTCATTGTGCATTCCAGCATTTGATGGTTGAACAAAGAGATACCAAAGAAGACTGAGAAAAAGCATCCCGAAAGAATAGAAGAATATTCAGAAGTGTTCCATCATGGAAATAAAGAGAAGGATGTATTTCAAGAAGGAAGGAGTAGTAAACTGTGTCAAATGATGCCGATAAGTAGACTTAAATGAAGTCTAGGGGGTGCCTGGTGGCTCAGTCAATTAAGTGTCCTACTCTTGATTTCAGCCCAGATCATGATCTTGGGGTCCTGGGACCCAGCCCTGCATCAGGATCCCCACTCAGCGGGGGATCTGGGTGTCTCCTTCTCCCTCTGCCTCTCTTCTCAGGTGTGCTCTCTCTCTCTCTCGCAATCTTTCTCAAATAAATAGATAAATCTTTTTTTAAAAAAATGAAGTCTACAAAGTAACCACTGATTTTAGCCTAAAGAGACGAATATGATCTTAATTCTGGTAGATTCAGTGGAAAAATAGTGAAAGAGGCCTATGCAGAGTGGGTTAGGCAGAGAATGGTAAATTGATCAGAATGAATGGAAAACATTAGAAAAGAACGGATAGACACTGGTTTCAAGGAGTTTCTTTCCTTAGTATCACTTATCCATCTTAGGTTATTTCCTTATTTTCTTTCCTGCATATTTATCATCATCTTGTCCCTTTTGTTCTTATATTGTACATGCTAAGAAAGTTCATCTTTCCTATCACTGATTAGATTTTGACATTGTTTTGCTCTTTATTTAAACCAGGACATCCTTTAATTATATAATTAAACACCAAATGTCCTAACATTATTTTTCAAACCTTAACCAGATCATTTTTAATCTCAATTAATAGTTCTTAAAATTCACCTGTCTATAATGTCATATTGGCCTGGTCTCTCTTTATAGTGTTAGCTCCTATATCATAATGGGCATATTTTCTAAAATATTTTTCCAGTTCCTGTAATAAATTTTAGAGATATATATTTTAGATATATATATTTCCTCTGAGTCTTCAGGACAATTTCCTCTTTCCTTTCACCTGTGGTAATTTCCCCATAGACATTATGAGACATCTAGCAAAATCTGATATTTGACAAAATATAGTGGACAGGGCCTGCCCTTGACTCAACTTATTTGTCTATTTGGGGGCTAGTTGAAACCCCATCTTAAATCTGCAGCCAGTAAATCGATATACATGAATTTTAACCCAATTTCTAGTGTTTATTCGATTTTTATATATTAAGACTCTGCTGGTCTGAGATTAACTATTTCCTTTTCTAAACCAATGAAGCATCTGCAAATCTATTGTCAGATAGATATGCTTTTATGCTCTATGAGAAAAAAATTATTGCTATGCTCCCATTTTATTTTTGATTTTCTAAATCTTTTCCATGGATCTCATATTAGTATTTCTCCCAGAGCTTAGCAGTATATTGTCTGTGATTCATAGAATTTAACATTAATGTATATTCTCATCTTGGTTTTTTTGTCTATTTTTAAGTATGTCAATAGATATTTGTGTCATTTGAGTAAGGGTTTGTTAGTTAAAGTTATTTTAATCAGGATTTTCACAATTTGCATTTACATTCATCTACAAAATATTTTTAATTTGGAGAATTTTAAAAAATTTGTATAAATCAGCACAGAGAAGATACTACTATTTTAAAAGTAAATCAAATCACCAGGTCTCTTAGATTAAAAAAATTTGTTAAAGGTCTAAATGCCAATAGGATAATTATATATATATAGTTATTAAGAGACAGGAAATAAAAGTAATTTATATTTATGTCAAAGATTGAGATTATTACATAATCTGAAAGTTAAACCATTTTTAAGCCTTCCAAACTATCATTCAATATACTTCAGAGGAATCCCAACTCAATAATAACTTATGCATTTTCTCTATATTATAATTTAATTTACCCTCAAATCATTTAAAGACTAATACTGGAGTCATGACATTCTGATTTTTGAAAGTTGCATTGAGTTGTTTGTTGTTCTGACACACTTAAACAGATGGTCACTTTGGCAGAAATATTATGTTATTAACTAGGTATTACATGGCGTTAAAGCGCCAAGTTGGTCATTGTTATTTTCAGTTTACCCATTCTTTACAAGTGTTATCTTTTACCCATTCTTTACAAGACTGTTATCAGTCTTCTGCAATGAGATTCTTACTGAGGAGAAATTTTGTTCACTCTCGGCTGTCAGACAGCTCTGCTTAGAAACAGAGTCATATCTGTGAATTTAAAAATTGTACATATCTCCCTAAATCACTGACATCTTTACCTAATCATTGGAACAAAGTTTTGATTTATAAATACAATTCCAAAGTACATATTTTGGATCCATGTTGACTAGAGAGCACATATCAGGTTAACAGTATGAATATATTATGATGTATTTACCAGAGACAAACAAAAAACAAAGAAGAAATTGATAATTGGCATAGAAAATGCAAAGTGTGCCAAATGGTCCTCCTAAACATTGAGGGAAAGAGGGTTAAACATAATGCTGTACTTTACACTAATGAAAATATCCAGTATATTCCTTTCCCAAAGCAAAAAAACATGTTAATGACTCTGCTCAATGTTGTTTTTGTTAATGTGACATCCAAGAAAGCACTCCTTCTGGAGCCATAAACTGTGTTCAAGGACAAAGATCAAAACTGCTATCCATTGCTTCTCGCTGGTGGCTGGAACTAAAGCCCTCGGTCGGAATGGCTATCATTACTCTAAGTGGCTGCCTAGCTGTTTAGAATTAAGGCCATAGCCCATCTTCATTTTTCCCTCTCCTGAGGAATAGCAACCATGTGTATATATTTGCTGAAAAATTTCAGCATTGTATTCCAGGACTTATGAAAGGAGAAGATTCCTCTCCTTTACCCTAGAAAGTCCTGAGTATCTACTTTCTACTTTTTCCTCAGAAATCAACTCAAATATCATAACTTTCATTAAAGTTTATTTAGTAGCGAGAGAAGAGCATTTCATTTCTCTGTAGAGGTGGAACAAATTAGGATAATAACGGGATGTAAGGAACAGTTGAACACAGGGTGGAAGGAAAAGAGGTGGGATACAGACATCTTCATCCTGATGTCTTCACTGCAGAGACTGAAATCACTTGGGCTGATGATATGGGACAAAAAATATGAAAAGATTGTGAACCTCAGGCTGGTTCCCTGAGGACTAATGGCAGACTGTCCTAGATTTGTGTGCTTCTCAACATGGCCAGAAACAGTACACCTTTCCCACTAGGGGCAGTAATCTAACTACCCTGACAGGCTTAGGGCTTTGATATTCCCTTAAACCCCCTCTGTGGAGATCTGTCCCTTAACTTCCTTGTCTCCTATCTCAGCCTGGGCTCTGAGAGTTTCTTAGTGTACTCTTATGATTTTTGTCTACGTCCATTAGCTGTCTGACTATTCAAGATTTAAGCAAAATATATATATATATATATATTTCTTAGTTTCTGCCAACAACTTTGGATATGACAGTATTGATTGATTTAATTTTCATAACAACTCTCTGATGAAAGATTATTGTCCCATTTTGAAAGTGAGGGCACTAAGTCTTAACATAGTGAAATAATATGCCTAAATTAGTAAGAAATGAGCCAAGGCTCATAATCGAGTCTATTTTACAATAAAGCCTGTTCAGCCATTATGCATACATCCCCCCATCTGCTTCATTTGTCCAAAAGAGGATATTGCTCAGATGTTTGACAGCTTTATCCAAAAGGAAAGAATGTGCTAATCTTCCCTGCTCAGAGAAGCAAGGCAGCTAGGCACGTGTGTATGTGTGTGTGTGTGTGTGTGTGTGTGTGTGTGTGTGTGTGTGTTAAAACTGGAGGTCCAGCCTCTCAACCTAAATTACCATTACTAAAGACTGATAGAATGTAATGAAACTCTCATCCCCATTGCAATATTTGTAGTATTAATTGTAACCCATAATTTCGATTTCCAGAGTTTTGCTAAAATGCATTACTCTTTATATCTTAAAATATATTTCATGTCATTTATTATATGTTTTGTATAGATGTTGGTTTTTAAAAAGGGACTAGCTAAAAATGGGCCATGTCCAAAACTAACAAGAGGTTAGTTGCTGTAGAAGTTGTTTATGTACTATGTTTCTGATTTAGGTGAGATGAATATGATGAGAATTTCTGTTTAAAAAGAAATAACCATATGTAAGCAAATGTTTTCATTCTTTTACACAATTGATAAGACCAATGGTAATATGTAAACCAAACAAGTTTTATAGGTGAAGGAAATTTTTGAAAACTATTTCAATTATGCTTTAAAACTGTAGACATGCAGGGGTGCCTAGGTGGCTCAGTCAGTTAAGTGTCTGACTCTTGATTTTGGCTCAGGTCAATGATCTCTGGGTCATGAGATTGAACCCTGCATCAATCTCCACGCTCAGGAGGGAGTCTGCTTGAGACTCTCTCCCTCTCTCTGCCCCTCCCCCAACCGTGTATGTGCTCTCTCTCTCTTTCTCTCTAAAGTAAATAAATAAATCTTTAAAAAATTAAAATAAAAAGTTAAGAAAAAACTGTAGACATTCAAATGTTAGCAGATATCATTCATGAAAATCTATTAATAAGAAGAAAATAACGGCAATTTCTAGCATTGATAACATTCTTATTATTTTTTTTTTAAGATTTTATTTATCTGACAGAGAGGGAGAGATCACAAATAGGCAGAGAGACAGGCAGAGAGAGAGGAGGAAGCAGGCTCCCTGCTGAGCAGAGAGTCTGATGCGGGGCTTGATCCCAGGACCCTGAGATCATGACCTGAGCCGAAGGCAGAGGCTTAACCTACTGAGCCACCCAGGCGCCCCAACATTCTTATTATGAGGCAATAATAGCATAGCTAAAGTTGGTAACAGTTAGTGGGTAAGCTTTTCTTTAGTCCACTCATCTGTTCCAGGGTTTCTCCTTTTTCCTATCTGAAGTATTCTATCCTTCTAAATCTTTTCACGTACCAGATGTGCTTCAACTCAAATGCTTCATTTGAAAAATATATCTAAGGGATCAGAGATATAGACTGAAGAATACATAAATTAATAATCCAAAAATTATTCCCAGAGAAGATCTTTATTTTATAATAATTACAAGTACAGTGGAAATTCAGGTAACTGCTGTTAGCATTGTTAATTGTATTTCCCATCACTTAATGCTTGTTATGTGCCTACTAAACATTAAATATTGTAGCAACTCAAAGTAGCGGGTACTGTTATTTTCATTTTACAAATGAAGAAGCTAAAGATTTCAAGTGAGTCATCCAAGTTCATACAGTAAAGTGGAGAAATCTGTGTGGTTCTTAAATTGTTTCTCTCTGCATGTATGTATGTGTTTGTGTGCGGTAGGGGTGGGGGTAAAATATGTGTATTTCTTACAGAAGTTACCATAAGAAAACTGTTTGGTCTACATGTAGGGATAACTTAATTCAAATACATAGAAACTGTTACTGAACTTATACTTCCATCATTTTTTTTCTACTCTAATTTTGTAGTACATTTTCTATATAGCCTTTGGTTTTTACCGTCCTGTTTAATTGCATGAATATGCTAAATGTTTTTCCAAATATTACAGTAATAAATACATAGTAGAGAGGTATAGCAGCATTTAGAAAGTATTTGCTGACCAAGAACAATAAATCAAGGCATCAAAAACAGAACTTTAGAGATTTTGAGTTTAAGATCATTAGTTTGCTTTGTCTGTATTGGAAGTGAATACAAAATCATTACGGCTTCCTCCTCACAATTCTATGTGAGATGAGTAAGTGAGAAACGCCATTTCTTTAAAAATAATACTATGTCAAAATCCAAAAACTTTGCTATCAAAACTGACACTAATTGGCATCCTTGTTAGCACTCCGAAAAGAGAGGTCAAAACTGGAGGTTCATAGAAGCTGAATTGCCCCTTCTTGTAAGTGGTTCCTCTGGGTTGAAGAGCAGAGATGTGGAAACCTTAGAAAAAGTCTGACATGTACCTTTATTATAAGAAAAACAAGAGACGTTAATGTTGATCTGTGTGTATTGATTGTTTGACATCTTCGTTGAACATTGTATAGGAGGAAACTTATGAACAGTTGCCTAAATTATTTAAAAGGTGAGATAACAGTAATTCATTTCCACCATTTCTTACTTGAAGATTTTGAGGCTATGGGTGGATATGGATAGAATTTCAGAGAAGTGTGGAGGGACCGTACATATACCTCGTGTTATATACCACCCCAGTAGAGTAAGGGGCAGCATTACATTAATATTTCTACAACAAAATATAAGAAGAGGCACACCAACTGCAATGAAGAAAGGCTATAAATACCCTCATGTCACTTCAGATCGAAGTTTGCCATTGAAAATATGAGTATACGTGAGGTTTTTGTTTTAAAATTTTCTCTTATCCAAGATTTTGGAACTTCTGAATTTCCAATATGGTATTGGAGGTTTGTACAAGAACTGGGGTTATTTGGCTTGCAGGAAAAAATACTGAAAATTAATTTAAATAAGGGTTTTATTTTTTAATTTATATTTTCAACAAATATTTAACAAGCACCTACTACATGCCAGTTACTATGACAGGTGACACAGTGATGAAGAAGATACATGTGGTCCTATATTTGTATGATGTTTTGTGACCAACCAGCTTTCTTCATCTCCAGTGAAATCAGAAAAGGAAGCAAACATTTTAACTGTACCTCATAGAAATTGAGTAAAATAAGGAAAAATGCTTCTAATTTCTAGGGTTATTTAATACAGGAAAAGGTTATCTAAGAAGCGTATGGAATCCACTGTTCTCTGGAAGTCTTGAAAGATGAATCATCTATTTTGGATGATTTGGAGACAGCAGAATCAACAGTATAGCTTCTTAAAGTCTCTTGTTGACCAATACTCTATAATCCAATATTAATTTTCTGAGCTCTTCCCTGATTAATTCTTAAACTTTAATAATTTTTAACAATACCAGAGTCTATATGTTTGTAGAAATAATTATTTTGCACACATGCATGTACACACAAATTAAATAGCCATGAGTAGAGATTTGATGCTCATAAATCAATAAAAATCCAATTAAATTTTGGTTATTTAAAGTGACTAAAAATAAATGTAAACTAGTCCATGAAAGAGCCAATATATTCATTCTGATTTTTCTTATTTTCAATTAAGAATTTTATGAAATAAAGTAATCATTGTCATTTGAAACATAATACTGAGAACTTTGTTCTTAGTATTTTATATCCACGGTGACCCAGGAAGCCAAAAATATAAGCTCCTACACCACTGTTGCTTGTATGGAAAAGACATTTTCTATTTTGCATTGTTCTAGAAATATTGCCCTCTCACTAAGACTTTCAGAGACTCAATATATACCATTTATTAAGTTAGTATATGTAATAGTGATTCTAAATTTTTCTACTTTATTTCTTCTTTTACATTCAGTAATGATCATTTTGCATAGCCATGCACACACAAATGATTAAAACGAACAGGCCATTGAGTAGCTATTTTTCGCATATATATACTTTGGCACAGATTTATATATATCCACATTTGATGAACAAATAAAAATTGGATTATATTTGTTGAGATTTAATGACCAAAACTGAAATTCTACCATCATGAAGCCCCTTGCTAAGGCAAGCTGGGATACCAGGAGTCATCTTTTCAAAAGTTACCCTCTAAAGATTCTAGGATAAAGTTATTCTTGTAGAATAATAATGATAGCTACTCCTAGAACAAAACAGAACTTTTTTGGAATGGGTCATGTTCAAGGCTATTTCATTAAAAAAGATTTTCTCAGGAGCGCCTAGGTGGCTCAGTTAAGTGTCTGACTCTAGTTTCAGCTCAAGTCATGATCTCAGGGTCATGAGATCGAGCCCTGCGTTGGGCTCTGCCCTCAGTACAGAGTCTGCTTGAGATTCTCTCTCTCCCTCTCCCATCCCCTCTGTCCCTCACTTCAATCACACTTTCTCATGCCCTCTCTTTCTCAAATAAATAAATAAATAAAACACATTTCCCATATAAATGGAAATTGAAACATTCTTTAGAATACGTTGTACCAGCATGGGAGAAATTTGAGATTATTTACATTTACACTGAGGCATATATTCTGGACCACCTGGGAAAATTAAACAACTCTAAAGTTCCATTAGGCCATCAATCTAACCCTTCTTACAGGTAGGTAAGAGAAACAACCAGCAGGACAAAAAGTTTGATTTGCTCTTTTCTATCAGTCACAAAAGATAAGAAAGGAGAGGAAAGCAATGCTCATTCATTAAATAAACCCAATGAAATTAGATACGATTAAAGCAAGTGATTGATGTGTTAAGTGTAGCTTAACCAACGGCTAGACATTGGTCTTGTTTCATAGAATCAGCCACCAAGAAGGTACACTCCTTCTCTATTGTGTTGCCTTAGATTGCATATAATCTTGGCCCTGCTGGACATGTATTAGGTATTGTCCTGCTGACCAATGTAGATACTAAACATGGCAGATGAAACTCAATCCTAGATCCTTCATGGATGCTGATGTTTAAAAAATCCAAGTACTCATAAGGAAACAATGAAAGAGGACCTTCCCAAACAAATATTGAAGATTGTAAGGTCAAGCTGTTTAATCCTGAATCCCCTAAAAATGTTTCCTCCAAGTGGCTTGTATGGGTGGGTTTGGGATTGAAAAAGAGTCATATTGAAAGACTGTGTAATTTTGTATTGATAAAAGGTGCTTCTTGTGATACTGTCAAAAAATGTCTGTTGTTAAGACTAGCTTGGAGGTGCCTTGCAGGCTCGGTCAGTAGAGCATGTGACTCTTGATCTCAGGGTCATGCGTTCAAGCCCCATGTTGGGCATAGAGCTTACTTAGAAAAGTAAATAAAATGTATTTTTAAATCAATGTTAAAAATAAGAAGACTGGATTGAGGTGCTGGGCTGCCTGTCTCTCTCTGGCTCCTATTCCACACAAAGATAAAAAGCCAGGTGACATCTGCCTGATTAGTCTTTGTCTTGTTTCAAATTACCCCAGTAGTTGTTAACTCAAAGGTCCATCACAACAAAAAATGGGAAGATGGATCCTGAATGATAAAATAGATTTACCTTCTCTGAAAGGTCGTCTTACTTAAGAAATGGGGCATTAATAATACTTCCACCATAGGGTTGTTGTTATAAATAAATGAGCTAATGCAATGCAGAAAATTTAGTACAGAGCCCAGGGAAAGCTCAATAAATTTAACTATCATCATTTTTTTAAGAATTGTGTAGTATGCTGCTTCGTACGTGTGTAATGTATTCCTCTTTTATTTCAAGTGCCACTTTCCTAAGTGATGCCTGTGCATTAAGAGTACTGTCCTGCATTAGAAAGAACCCCAGACTGAACAGAGGCAAATTTTTATTGTGGTTCCTGTGTTGCCAAAGACTGGACTTTTTTATATGACTGGTACAAGTCACTTCATCATGACAGGATTCAGTTTCCTTGTCTGTGATATGTATTGGGCTCAACAGTTGTAAATTGCCTTCTTGACCTTTGGGTTCATTTAATTCCTATGATTAAAATATATATGGCTTTGTGAATAAGATTTGAACAAATACAGTTTTCATGTTTTCCACATCTATCCACAATTTTTAAAAAATGCTTAGCTATCACATCTTTATACAATGTCAAAGTTGCTAGCAGTAGCACCTACAACCCTCTGATAAGATTCGATATGTACCTTTAGTACTATAGAAGTTGAATACCCCCTGACTTTGAATATATGAAATATATAGATGGTCAATTCTATTTATTATTTAAGCACCTCCCTTAAACTAGTACTAGTACTAGTACTTAAACTAGTATCTAAGAAGAATAGATTGAGAATATCCACCATATTTGACTCTAGTAAACCTTAAATGATCTGAATATATACTGTTGGTTGCCTAAAAGCTGTCCCTCTTTTCTTCTTTGCTAAAGGCATCCTGCTTTCATTCAGGTATTACTGACCATGTATTTCAGAAAAGACAAGTTCCCAAGGGCTGTGTCTTGATTAGTCTATACCATTGCCCTTTCAAGTGATTGGTTTAGAAAAAAGCATGTGACTGACTCAATCCTGGGAAATGAGACATAAGAAAAAGTCTGCAGGAAGGCTTGTGGGAAAGGTTTCTTTGTTCTTACAAAAGAGACAAGAGGGGAAATGTCTTTTTACCACTTCTGACCATTATCATCTCTGTGATGTCTGGAACTGCAGGAGCTGTTCTGTGACCAAAAGGTGAGCCAGCCTAAGAAGCTGCAGAGTAAAAAATGGAAAAATCTGGATCCTTCATGATTTTATCGAGTCGCTGAATTTATCACACTGGAATTTAATCAACTTTAGACTTCTTGTTTTGTGATACTGTAAATGTCCTTATTGCTTAGGTCACTTTAAGTTGGGTTTTGCATTACACCTGAAACATAATACATGGTATATAATATTACTCAGAAGAGCTAGCTGCAGTAACAAATATCCAAGATTTCAGTGGCTTCAGCCAATAGAAATTTGTTTCTTGCTCACAGTCAAATTTGAGTCAGCAGAGGTCTGTGCTCCATTTGGCCGTCCATAGCCCTGTGTGGTTCCACCTCTCTCTTTTTTTTTTTTTTTTTAAAGATTTTATTTATTTAGTTGACAGAGAGAGACACAGCAAGAGAGGGAACACAAGCAGGGGGAGTGGGAGAGGGAGAAGCAGGTTTCCTGCCGAGCAGGGAGCCCAATGCGGGGCTCGATCTCAGGCCTCTGGGATCGTGACCTGAGCTGAAGGCAGATGGTTAACGACTGAGCCACCCAGGCACCCCGGTTCCACCTCTTTTATATGGAGGCACATAATGGGCGAAAAAAGAGGTAACGAGGAAACAAAGAGACACATCCTAATACCCGGAACTCTGTCATGTAACCCCACCTAATCAGTTGGGAAATGTATTCAATCCATGTGTCAGGAGGAAGAAGAAATAGGTCTGGCATACACATAGTATTATCTCTAATTTTTCTTTAACAATTATATGATAACAAAAGAAAATCAGTGTTGGCTTAATCATGTGGGGTAATAAGCACAAAAATCATCTGCTATAGCACCTGCTCCACTAAAAAGTGCTCTACCTTAAGAGTATCATGCTTTGATGGAGTGCCTAGCTGACTCAGTTAGTGGATCATGTGACTCTTGATCTCAGGGTCATGAGTTCAAGCCCCACATTGGGCAGTAGAGCTTACTTAAAGAAAAAAAAGTATCATGCTTTGAAAGATAAATTTTCCACTTATATGTAGTCTACAAAGAATCCTTCTTCCTATTCCAATTAAAATTATTGGATTAAATTTAAATTAAAATTATTCCTATTCCAATTAAAATTCCTATTCCAATTAAAATTCCAGTCTACATACTGGAAAGTGATACAAAATAGATGGGATTAATATACAGTACCTTCCCAAAGATCAAGTTTATTTTTGAATAGAAAGAAATCTATTCAATCAGACTGAGTATTTGATAAAGTGGATAATAAAAAAGAGTGACTTTCAAAATTTGGTTTAGAATCTAAAAGTGAATGTTATGCTTATTTATTCAGTGAATCCTAGCCATAGGAACTTACTTTCTCTGGATGGTTTGTCAAAACCTAAAAAGTATCTTTAATATCACTTTTGATTTGTTTTACTTTTAATGTTTCTTTACTACACTATGAAGATTCAAGGTTAAAAGGAATTGTTGAATAAACTATGATTTCTTCTACATATCTTTAGGGAGTGTGTGTGTGTGTGTCTGTGTTTGGATATTATCAGCGGCCTCATTTTACACACTGTATTTTAGAAATAAAGTTTTTGGTGCAACAGAGCAGTACACAGATCAATCACAAACACTATCCTGTTGTTGTCTAAAGCCAATATCTGATACTTATGGGGAAAACAGGGAGAAAAGATAACACTGAACCACCCATGGGAGATTTTTCATGTCTGGTGGGTGACAGAGAAAGTGAAGCAAAACCAATCCCATTACCACTAGTTATGCTTCAGCCACTCCAATTTCATTCATTTTGCTTTTATTTCTGATGTGCAGAAGCCGTTTGATAAATTCCCTTCTGGGGACAGGCCAGTCTTGGAGGAATGTACATTAAAAAGTTATGAAGAGTACATAATTTATTAAACCCAACTCATTATTGGAAACTGTTAGCATACAATTCATTTAATAGGAATCACTGGTGGAGAAAATGACTGTTGTTTTGATCTGATCACATAAGCTATGGCGTAATTTTCCTTGTCTGTGGTGATTTACTTAATCTTGAACAACATGAATACTCACTTAAAGTCTGCTTGCTGCTGAGAAACAGACACGTATGTTATGTTATTTATTAATGGCAATGGCTTTACATTTTTATTATGTTCTGTAACAAATAGACTCTCCAAGTTTTCAGCAAAATGATTGAATAATTGAATAGAGTAGCTATATCCCTGAGTACAAAAAGGACAAGAATAAGAAACGGTTTTACTGACAAACACCAAAGCCTAGGAGCCTGTCATCCATTAACAAGTTTCACTCAGGAAAACAACTGATCAATCAAAAAAGATTTCCTGTCTGCCTACTATGCACCAGAGAAAGCCTTTACATCGTAAAGTGGAGACATAAAACTTCAAGGAACTAAGGAGACAAGATATATACATTAAAATAGCTAGCTAGAGATGTAAGGAAGCGTGTCATCAAACTCTAGATGATACAGACATGTACTAGAAAAGCTTAGGGAAGGTGAGAGCTCAGTGCTGTCAGATGGTCAGAGGTAATCTTTATAGTCCCATCTCTGGCCCTAGGGGGACTTTCTTCACGTAATTTTGGACACTATTTTGCAAGCCGAATGTTATAGGCTTATGGCAGGATAATTTCAAGTGATATATTGAAATATACTTATCCATTTCCCTATTAACGAGTATTTACTTTATTTCCAGTGTTCCCCACTACAAAGATACCGTAATAATCAATTTTGAAGTATTTTTGCTCTTTTTTTCTGTAGGATACATTTCCAGAAGTGGACTTGCTGGGTCAAAAGGTATATGTATTTTTTTATTCTTACTATGTTGTTGATAAGGCATTCAAGCTCACCTTTCCCACAGCAAGGTCAGTAGTACCGTTTTGCCCATCATGGCCAGAGGTGGCGCTATCACTGTTCTAGTTTTACCACCGCAGTAATCTCTCATTGTGACTTTATTCTATTTTCCAAAACTCTCAGTGGGTTTGGTATCTTTTTGTAAATGGTCATTTGGATTTTTTTCTTTTATGAAATTCTTATTTCCAACCTTTGTCTATTTCCCTATTGTGTTGCCTTTCTTCTAACAAATGAAAAAATCTAAACTTTTGCTTGCAGACTTTTAATGTTTAGTGAAGTTATACATTGAGTACTATTGCTGATATTGTAGCTGTCTACAATGCCCAGTGCTAGGCAGACACCGTGGGGAATAGAAAATGCTCAAATTTGGTAATAGAGCTAAGATAGGTATGGAAACATCTATACTACAAAGCAGTCTGCAATAAACACTTCAAAATAAAATGTGTCACACAGTTGGAGATGCCAATCACATTATTGGAGCCAAGAAGGAAAATGTATTTCTGACTAACATGGTCAAGAGAAAATTTATCAGGAAAGAGAATATGCGTCTGGCTTTAATGGGTTGGTATGATTTTGGTATTATGTCAGAAGAGAGCAATCCACATAGGAGAAATAACAGAGATTTAAAAAAAAATATGAGTAATTCAAATACTAGAAGAATTCCCCTAAGAAACATGACCTTCTTAATTTTTAGTAAAATTTCTTATTGTAATAATATAATATATAATTTTCGAGTTCTCAAAAAAGAAGTTAGAAGAATACAAATGCCTTCTAATTGTAGTTTTAAAAAATGATGTTATGCTTCTTGTGAAGAAATGCAGAGAAATTATTGTGTCTATGTTTAGAATTTAAAATTGTAGCAATCACTAAGGAATTTCTTAAGTTGTAATATTTTGAAAATTAGGAAAATCTGGAATTTATGCTAATACTTTATCTCCTTCAGTAATACTAAAATTACCAAGCAGTTGCTTGAAATTCTGAAAACTTAGACAACTTCCTAAAACATCTAACTTGAAATTAGCTAGAATCTCTGACTCAACCTGAATTGTGATAGTATTTGGGTTTTTAGCATACCATTATGTACTCTGTGTATTATTCAAGGGTTACTGAAATACACACATAACCCATGTTTTTGAAGAGCCTTATTAACTACAGGGAACCAAATAAATAGTAATGATATTAATGACTCAGGACACCTGGGTGGCTCAGTTGGTTAAGCATATGCCTTTGGCTCAGATCATGATCCCAGGGTCCTGGGATCCAGTCCCCATCCAGCTCCTTGCTCAGCAGGAAGCCTGCTTCTCCCTCTGTCTGCTGCTACCCTCTGCTTGTGCTCTCTCTCTCTCTCTCTCTCTCTCTCTGACAAATAAATAAAATGTTTAAAAAACAATAATAATATTAATGACTCACTTGGGGTAGCTGGGGCCGGCTGAACAAATGTGAATATATAGCGATTTCACAGTCTCCCAAAATAAACATAGAAGTCCCGAGGGTAACTAAACTATTCTCAGAACTAGTAGAGTGTCCATTTAATGCTCTGCCTTTGTTGGGCGTTGTAGCCTCTCAGGCATAGTGCCACTACTACCCTCTGTCACCCCTGCATTTTTCACACGTCATTGCCTCTCTGATGTCCACAGCAACTGAATACGACTGCTCACCCTGCACACTCCATTTCTCCGGATATAACTGCTGTTTATCTCCTGTCTGCTAAGGGCTGATGATTTCAAGATCGAGTACCAGAACCTTCACCATCTTCTCCCAGATAGCACCCTCTCCTGTAAGGCGCTCCCACTGAAGGGCCAGAGAGCAGAAGATGCCGAAGCTGCACAATGGCCCTGATACAGAGGAAAAGAATACTTCTCTTTGTTTTTGGTGTTTTGGGTTGCTAGGTGTCTCAAACTAGTTGCTGCTTGTCATAGTAGATACATCAGTTATTAAAACCCTCTCTTCTCAGATAAGAGGAGGGCAGGAGAGTGGGGGCAGATTGTTATAATGCCCTCACTATAGACCCTGAAACCTTCTCTCCTGCTCTGTTTGGCAAGGCAAGGATGGGAAGTTTCCAGGAGGCACTGGAAGGTTGCACACCTTGAATGGTCTTAAAGGCCCACTGACTCTAAATGGTTCTGAATTGACAAAGTATGGGGACCCTAGCAAGCTCCAGGTTCTAAGGAGGGGTGGGAGGTCCAGAGAGGGTTAGAGTTTGTTCCACATCCAAGCCGGTGAAACTTGTGGTACAGCAGTCCCCATGGGCAGCCTTGAAAGGACCCCAAAATGCTTGCCAAAAAATTAAGTTAGCTTTGAACATCTGTCTGCCCAGAAAACTCCAATATCAGGTCATGTTAGAATCAACCAGTGAGTAAAGGTCTCTACTGCATGTTAGTTCTCTTCACTCACCCTTCATGGTTCCAAGCTGGAAGGATCAGAAATTGAGCCAGTGAGTAAGGAGGGGCAGGAAGAGCACAAGGCTCAGGAAATATGAAAGATGCTGACAATACTACCTTACCCACAATGGACATCAAGCTGAGGCAGGCTCGAACCAGGAGAAAGGAGAAGCTTTCACTCTCAATGTATTTATAACCATCTTAGATCTGACAATGAGATTACCAGAGAATTGTTGTAACTATCGTAGAGTGACCAGAAAATCACAGGACTTGCACTGGTGGAAAAGTACTATCTCTACAGAGCAAGTTAGATGGAGCGATGGATAGAAAGAATAATGTTTTCTCCTGGAAACCAACTTATCTTGTTCTTTCATTTCATTGTAATGGTTACTGAATTTCTACTGTATGCCAAGCACTCTTCTTAGCTAAGAAGATTACTAAAAATATATTGATAAACAATTTTTAAAATAACTCTGTGAGATGAACACTATCATTACCAACCCTGTTTTATAGATAAGGGCATTTAGGTACAAAGAGTTAAGATAATTTGTCAAAGATCACTCAGCTAGTGAGTGGCAGAGCTGGGATACATTGTCCCCAATAGGAATGAGTAAAAACAGAAACATCATAGGCTATAGAGAAATTCTGAATTTCGAAGGATGCACTCTTTACTTCCGTAAAGATTATGATTAGCTTTTCTTTGAAATAAACTACAAGAGCACAAAAAAAATTGAGATAATCTCCTTTATGTTCACACAGAGGCACTGCACACTTAAATCCAGAATAAATCACTAGTAAAATAGAAAGTTATGAAAAAGAATAACTGCACACATTTTATTCAATTCTAAATTATGATCTGTGAATTTTACATATAATGAGGTGTAGGGCATATTAGATGCTACAGAAAATCAAATTAAAGATGTTGAAAAATATGAGAAATTCTTCTAAAACATAGAAGGAATAAAAGAATTAAAATGAGAAGAAAAGCTATATGGAAAACATATTGGCAAAGTTTAATCAAAGTACATGAGAATAGATGGAGGAAAATCAATAAACAAATAAAGAATGGGAAACTTTCTTCATCTAATAAAACATCATTCTGAAATCTGAGAGTAACTTCTATATTTCAGGAAATCAACAAAAAGAAAACAATATCAAAACATAGCTGGTGGAATTGTCACAGTTAAAAGGTAAAAAAATAATCCTACAGCCATCTAGGGAAAAAAATAAAAATGTGCACAGAAATAAGATACAATTGGGCCAGATTGCTGTGCAACACTAAATGCCAGGGGACTGTGAGACAATATCAAACTTTGAAGAAGTTATCCATGAATTCTATTTCCAGGAAGACTGTCAATTCTTGAGTGAAGGCAGCAGAAAGATATTGGATATGCAAGCGTGCAGATAACATTTCCCAGATATATTTCCTGACCATATGAATTGAAGACATTCTGAAGGACAAGAATAAACATCCAGGAATGAGAATGTCATGCCTAAAAAGGAGTGGCGGTAAGCACTGACAGTGAACCATATTGAGATACTTACTAATGCAATCGAAACTCTCTTATTTGAACTCAACTACTTAACAAGAACCTCCATTCCCATATAAATCATACTTACGCTTAGTGTCTGTATTTGTTTTCTAGGGCTGCCATAACAAAATACCACAGTCTGAATGGCTTAAACAACAAAAATTTATTTTGTCACAGTTCTGGGGGCTGGAAATTCAAGATCAAGGTGCTGGCAGAGTTTGTTTCTCGCGAAGCCCCCCTTCTTGGCTTGAAGACAGCTGCCCATGTACCTGAACAACTAGTGTCTCTTCCTCTTTCTTTCTTTCTTTTTTTTTACGTGATCTCTACACCCAATTTGGGCTTGAACTCACAACTCCAAGGTCAATAGTCACCCACTTTACCAACTGAGCCAGCCAGATGCCCCATGTCTTCTTTTAATGACACCAGCCCTATTGAATTAGGCCCTCACCCTTATGATCTCATTTAATTTAATTTAATTTTTTTTTTAAGATTTTACTTATTTGACAGAAACACAGTGAGAGAGGGAACACAAGCAGGGGGAGTGGGAGAGAGAGAAGCAGGCCTCCAACTAAGCAGTGAGCCCTATGCAGGGCTCAATCCCAGGACCCTGGGATCACGACCAGAGCGGAAGTCAAACGCTTAACAACTGAGCCACCCAGGCGCCCCTCATTTAACTTTAAATACCTCTTTGACAGGGTCTGTCTCCAAATACAGTCACATTAAGGGTTACAGCTTCAATTTTAGGGAGATACAATTCACTTCTTAATGGCGTTCATGGCTAACAGGCTAATCTCAATCCACTGAATAAAGCCTGCTAACTCCAAATGCTTATTTGTAAGTAAGGGTTACTCCTAGGGCAATAGGCTACCTCTGATTTTCCTTCCACATTTAAATGACCAAATTCCACCATTTAAATTGACTAGCCATGAGTCAGCTATGATAATTTCCAAATCTTTTTATCTAGTTATAGTTGCTTATTAAGTAATTTATTCAAATATTATACAGAGCAATGAAATAGGAGTTTGAAAAGTTCAGAGTCATTATGTCTATGGCCAATTATAATATTTGGAAAGAGTGAAAGGAAATCATATAACAAAATTGATTTTAAATTAATTACTTGTAGCTGAGGCTACTATAGAAGGAAACTTAAAAACACCCAGAAGGATTTTACCCATGATTACCTCATAAGTATCCAAGTTCTCACTCCACTTGAATGAAACAGAAACAGAAAATTATTGTTTTTTAAGACTGTGGCATAAGAAATACAAAATAATACAAAATGAACTGCAATTAGTAGAAATGTACTCAAAAAGATGTTTCAGCTCTCTATCTAAATGTAAATGAATGAAGTACATTTAAATGTTTTAAGTTAAAATGTTTAATTGTGTGTGTATTATTTTAATAGAAGAGTCAACTTTTTTGGTTACTCAAGCAATTATGGATCATGTCATATAAAAAGGAGTCTTCTGTATTTATTTAAATAACAGTACAGGGGCACTTAGGTGGTTCAGTCAGTTGAGCGTCTGACTTCAGCTCGGTCATGACCTCAGGGTCCTGAGACTGAGCCCCGCTTCAGGCTCCGTGCTCAGCGGGCAGTCTGCTTCTCCGTCTCCCTTTGCCCCTCCCCCCACTCGTGCTCTCTGTCTCACTCTCAAATAAATAAAATATTTTTTTAAAAATTTGAATAAATAACAGTACAAGGCTGATTATAAATCATTTTATTTTTAAAAATTATAGATTTGTTTAATAAAAGGGTTTGTATCCCTAATTTCCATTAAAATAAAATTATCAGGATGACTAAGTAGGCTGAATAATCTTTATATTTAAGTATATATAGTTATAAATACTGTAGGGGATGGAAGAATGTGGTGGCGGATCAAGGAAAAAGATGTAGCACACACAAGCTTTATGGGGCTGTAGTTGGACAGAGTTGCATAAGAAAGAAGTCCCTCACAGCATGAGGTTATCCAAAGACACATGGCAAGGACAGGGGAACACTTGGGGGAGAGGGGTATGACAGAGGGGGCTAACATGTCTAGGTGGTGCTGCTGCTGGATCAGAGGACTCCAAAGGGCCATAGCTATTTGACGTCTTATAAGTCTAAGGCTCTATCGTATCAATGGCCAGCAGAAGTGGGTAAGATTTCTCAAGATATGAAAAGCAAATTCTAAATGGCTAAAAATCTATTTGTTTGAGCTATTGTGGAAATAATTGGATGTGTAAAAATTACAGTTTCTTACCAGTGGGCTTTTGAGCCAACATGTCTTAACTTACAGTGAGGAAATAAACAACCTAGGGATCAATACACGATGGCCATCTTTGGCCTTTTTATATAACAATTACAGTATAAGAAATATATATATTTATATACACATATACATACTGACATTATTTCACATTGATATCTGGGATATTCAACAATGAAGTTGCCAAACTGTAATTGCCATAAATGAGCATGAACAAGGAGGACCGAATATTTATTTCCCCTTAGTGAAAACAATTCAAGTGAACAAAAACACTATACAGGAAAAATTACTACTTAAGCATTTTTACCAATTATAAATGCATATTTTAATGTGTTTAATTACATATAAATTATTTTAACTTGTGTAAAATTGCCAAAAGAATGGATTATTGCCATGCTTTCAGAGGAAATTTTAATTATTTTCTCCTCTCTTATTTTTATTCTTGTGCTTCTTATTTTCTTAGAGTCACTCTGGCATTGCTGTCAGGGAAAGAAAGTCAATTGAAATACATATTATTGATGTTACATTAACAGACTCCACAGATAGGAATGTGAACCATGAATATAATATCTAAATATAAATATAAATATTCTCAATGTTGGGAGAGGGGAGGGAAAAATAATAAATAAAAGCTTTAAAACTGTGCGAAAAGGAAATAAAACATCATTCCGATAAACTAACAAGCAAGACCCATTAGACTTATTAAATGCAGAGCACTATGCACTTTACATGAAGTTAATGAAACCAGATGGGACATATTTTATTAAGGAGTTGTTAAAAGTTAAAAAGGATTCTAAGATAACTGTGGGTTGAAAGCTTGCTCTGAAATAAGAATAATAATAATAATAATAAAGATTGAGATGTTTCTTAGGGGAAGGTCAAGTAGAATAGCTCAATTCAGCATATCCTTAAGAACCTATTATGCAGTAGGTGCCCAGGATATCAAGGTGAATAAAAAAATGTTCTTGCCAGGACTACCATATATCGATAACCAGTCTCACCGCCTTAAAGTAGCTCACTATCTAGTAGAGAAAAAAAAAAAAATACTGTATAAAGAATAATCGGCTGTACCCCTGAAGCAAATAATACATTATATGTTAATAAAAAAATAAAAAATAAAAATAAATAAAAATTTAAAAAATAAAAATAAAACTTTAAAAGAAAAAGAAAGAATAATTGGTCTTTCCCTCCATAATTACCACAGTGCCTGTCTTCCCCACAAAACTGAATACTTTGAGAATAGGAACTATGTGTGCAGATTCTCCATTGTAATAGTGCAGGGAAGGCACTCAGCAAGCATGTGTAAAATTGATTAATAAATAGTATAGGAAGAGCACCAGCCTGGATTCTTATTCTGCCTCAACCATAAAACCAGTTAGCCAAGTAGGGCTAAACTAAACTATTACCACCTTTTGAGTTACTACCATATAAATATTTTTCCCATTCACAAAGACTGCTATTCCAAACTTAGAACTTCCCAAAGCTCAGCTTCGCTACCCTTCTCTTCATGTTCAGGGAACCTCCTTTATCTATCAGTTGGGAAATGTTGTATGGTTTCTTCAGGAACCCAGAGATCCACTGATTAGATTGACAATACAAAGGGGAAATTTCAGAGCACATATCAAAAGCCCAGTTGGAAAGATCTAAGAGCCAGCACATGTGGACCTGCCCCCTTCCAAGATCTTTCTTGTGACTCAGAGAGAAGTCGGGGTTTACATTTCACAGAATCCCCTTTGCTATTTGGTTCTAGGTTAGAATTGTCCAAAGAGAGGCACTGGCACAAGATTTTGAGAGCAGAAGAGGCGAATCCAGCTTCCTTGAGGTAAGTGCAGTCAATTACATGCACAGATCTGAGATTCGCAGAAGCTTCCTGGCAAGTTTTTGCAAACCACGATTTCACTAATGCAGGCTGAGAGAATTGGTGGTAGTTTCCCAGAGATTCTAGATTATTAAAGCAGCTTCTGGGCAAAGTAAGGACCACCCACTTTGATATTTTGGGCTGAGACCTTTTCTTACATTTGTTCCCTTAGCTATTTTAACAGTTGTATGAGCTTCTATTTCCTATAGTAAACTTTTGTGTCCAAGTCACACAGTGAACAAGTAATTAAGTGAATAATTTCAGACAATACTATTGTTGATATCCACCTCCAGTTCTTAGGTTCTTAGATAAAAGGCAAGAGTGGAAGACCTCAGATAATCATCTTTGTGTCTCCAACATTAGCCAAATGCAAAAGTAATTGTATGAGTAGTAAAGAACCCTAACTCTGGTTTATGGATTTCTTAGGCTTCTCTAAGAATTGAAACTGATATCAGTGATGTGGTAGGACTTATCCAAACGACTTCCTGAGCTTGTAGGCAAGTAAGTTCACATTGTGTGCTCCACATCTCGTTGGGAGATAAGAGCCATCTGTAAACTTGCTCCTTGCTCAGTGTTTTCATTCTTTCAAATGCATGTAATTATGATAAAATTAAAACAGACTATTCATCCCAGCTATTGGACTGCCCTGCTCAGATAGAGATTCTCTACTCCACATCTGTACATGGCATAGCTCTATTATTTATTTTCTATAAAGCCCGGCTTCACAGATGGTTCTTAGTATTACTGAAAATTTCACTCTTGTACTCAGTGGCTGCTTAATATTTTTAGCCTTTTCTCTTCTCTGTCATTATCTTCTGAGGGTAATAGAGGTAAACTCAGGCTATAAATATATATATATTTTTACTAATACAAAGAGTGCCTTACTTTATAATTTTCACAAACCCTATTTTAAACAATATTATCAAAGTACTGCTGTATTAGAAATGTAGTCACTTTTAAATGTGTGTAGGGCTGCCTGGGTGGCTCAGTTGGTTAACCATCCAACTCTTGATTTTGGTTCAGGTCATTATCTCAGGGTCCTGGGATCGAGCCCTGTGTTGGGCTCTGCGCTGGGCATGGAGCCTGCTTAAGATTCTCTCTCTCCATGTCCCTCTACCTCTTCCCTCCTCCCCCACCCTTTCTAAAACAAACAAACAAATAAATAGTGTAGAAATAAGAGTTGAGAGTTTTTGCCCTAGCCCTCTCTATAACCAGGTCCTAACTACACTACACTCTTTTTACAAATTGCTCTTTTAATTGGTCTTTCCATCTTCAACATTATGTCATTCCTCCATTCCCAGTTTCTCCCAGTCTACCTAGTCTACTTTCTCTGAGATTAGATGGGATCATGTAGATCAGTTCTGAGACAATGTAGGCAGAATAGAAATGCTCTTTCAATCCTGCCCCCCCACCAAAAGAAAAATACTTCCATACATTAAATCAGGTGCAGAGGACTCAGTGGAAAACACTGAGGTCCTAAGAGCTAGTGAAAGGATCCCTTGATCCCTGAATGACTGGATGAAGTAGAGCCTCCTGCTGACCCACTGAACTATGATGTGAGGAGAAAAGTGTTTATTTGTGAAGCCACTGAAACTTTGGAGGTAACCAGTTAAGAGTAGATAGCTTAAGCTGATTAAATATGTTAGTCTAATCTGTCTAATCTCCAACATGTCCCCAGTGTCTACAGAATAGAAACTGAATATTTTGGAATGCTTTTCTAAGACATCCTTCCAACAAACTGTTCTAGTGTAAATTTCTCCCTTTCACAGACCTCATGCTTAAGATCAGAGTCAGAATTAACTGAGCTAGATAATTTACATGATCTGAATAATCTGAGAATATAGCCATCATTTGCTCCCCATTTAGAATTTCTTTTCTCAGACATTTGCCATGTGAAATTCCGCATATATATCCTTTAAGGTGACTAAATTATCAGGGGCACTGTATTTTTTGTGACTGTGTGTGTATGTGTGTGTGTGTGTGCGTGAGCACACCTAAGTATGTGCATTTTAAAGGTTGTCATGACAATAAAATTGGATCTGCCTGGTAAAGATAAAGGTATTATATCATGCAAAAATTGAAACTCTCATCTGTGAACTATGGTTTGCAGCATTCTGATTTTTAAGTGAGCTGTAGATGAGTTTCTTTTAAGGAAAAGATACTCTGGTTTCAGATGAAAAGCCAAGCCTCGCATCATATTCCAGTCTCAGTACCATGGTATGTTAGACAAAATATTAGGCAGAACATTGAATGCCAATTCTAATTTTTTAAAACTGTCTCTGATTTTTCTTACTGACAGAGGTAGCATACTTTGGAAATGGCATTTGTTTTGCAGTTTTGTCATACCCCACAAGAGGTAAGATCCATAAACAAAACAAAAGACACCCACTCCTAAGAGTGATAGTTTATTGTTGTTATAGACTTGTACAGCAAATCTATATAAATGCTCTTACACTGCTTGAAACAAGGTTAAATATACAATCATTCCAAGATATTCTAAAATGTATGTATTTACTGATCAGCCAGCATTCTGAAGTGTGAAAGGCAGCTCTTCATGTTATATAAGAATTGGCTTCATACATGAGAGAGCATGGAGCCTTAAGGCTTAACTGACATTTGTAAGAAACAATCTGCCCGCACAGAGCACCATCTGTTTACAGTTATTGCCTAGCAAAAGAATATAAGAATCATTATCTTGTGAACAGTCATTGTAGAAACCAGTGTATCATTCTCACTGAGTAGCCGAATAGCAGAAAAATACCATTTTGTTAGAAAGTAGGCTGATTTCCATTTAGGAAAAACAATGGAATCTTGATTTCCTTCTTTTAGAATCAATGTAATTTCTTGTCAATGCTTAAGTTGTATATGGTAACCAAGAAGCCAGGTTAACTTCTTTTTTTCCTTGAGCAACTGGAATTATTAGAAGCGACTAAAAATGGCTGAGGACAGTATTGTGTCTTTATACCTCAGTGTCTTTCAGAGTTTTTATACATAGTAAGAAGATAAACACTTGTTATATTTAATTGAAGACACTGATGTAGCATCTAAACACACAAATTGAGTTGTTTTTTTTTTTTAAAGTAAATATATTTAGACTAAGTGAACTTTTGCTTCCTACCTTGTTTTGGCATAAACACGCACAAAAAGAAACTAACAAAGATGTAAATCTAGCATCCATTATTTTGGATAGGACAAAAGCAATATAAGTCCTGCTGTGTGTGGACATAAAAGAAAATTGCTTATCTGATTCAGGAAGGAGTTGAACCAACTATAAAAACATCATTCCTTTTATTCTTACAGTCTTTTTTTTTCTTTTCACCAGTGCTGATGGTTGTTTGGTTTTTTTTTTGTTTTTTCCAATTTTTTTAAGCTGAGATTATCTATGTGCAGGCTTGACAATATGGTTAAGTAGGAATAAGGCTAAATAAACTAATGAATTTTTACTTACAATTTGAATGTCAACGATGCACAGTTTTTGAGAAACAATGACTATAATTAAGTCCATTCCTCAATTTTTTTATCTGCAGTGATAGCATGGCAAAACTGTAATTATACAAAATGACACATTTCCCAAATTATGCATTATGAAGACATTAAAGATATTTAAAAAGTAATCACATGTAGATAAAAAAGGCAAAAGACTGTTCTCTAATCCTTCAAATGAAATTGACTATCAGATTTCCACTTTTAAAATTTTAAATAGATGTTCATGGGTTATTTCTCCTGTGGTTTCAGTTTGCTTACATTCCCAAATTAACTCCTTGCCTGTATCTACAAGATAGTAAGCACTCAGATAATATTTAAATATGTACTTCACCAACAAGAAGAGACAGAGATAGAGACATGTAACATAATAAACTAAAAAGAACACAGAAATTGATTAAAATATGTTGCTAAATGTAATTAAT